>VZSZ01001047.1:350815-488684 GCA_013398815.1 Ibidorhyncha struthersii
CCACCCCTCCCAGTTTTGTGTCATCAGCAAACTTGCTGATGGTACACTCTATCCCATCATCCAGGTCATTGATGAATATACTGAACAGGACTGGACCCAGTACTGACCCCTGAGGAACACCACTCGTTACTGACCTCCAGCTAGACTCTGAGCCACCAGCCACAACCCTCTGAGCTCTATCTGTCAGCCACTGTTCGATTCACCCCACTGTCCATTCATCTCACCCACACTTCCTAAGTTTGCCTGTGAGGATGACGTGGGAGACTGTCGAAAGCCTTGCTGAAGTCAAGGTAGACAACATCCACTGCCCTCCCCTCATCCACTTATCCAGTCACGCCATCGAAGAAGGCTATCAGATTAGTCAGACATGACTTCCCCTTGGTGAATCCACGTTGACTACTTCTGATAATCTTCTTTTCCTCCAGATGCTTGGAGACAACGCCCAGCACAAGCTGTCCTTTTAGACGTGTGGTGGCTGTTTTTAATGTGGAACGTTGATTAAAGATTTCACTCAGATCATAAAACTAATCTTATTTGGTGCTTCCAAAAAGTCTTAAAGTTTGGTGAGCCCCTCCTTCCTTATCTCAATATTTGCTGATAACTGACCACTCCAAATAGCCCAAAAATGAGCTCTATCGCATTATGCCCCACAGAATATACAGTTTCTGCTAATACTGAAAAATTCAACACTTTAAATTGTTTGAATTCAGAGGCAAAGCAACAACAAACATATTCCTGAAAAATTTCAGTAAATCAGCTATTCAAAAATTAATTTCCCCACTGGGATTTTAACAGCAGAAATAGCTTATTTTCACTTTTTCTTTTCTTCCCCCCCCCCCATTTTTGTATCCTTTTGCAATCATTTTGAGCATTGAAATGGTTTATTGAAAAATACACGAGATACTCTGCTCTGGACACAAAGGTACCTTGCACAGGACCACTTTCGTATCTTAGAATAAACGAGAAAAACAGAAAGTAGGCCACAAGAACACAGGACAATTTAACTGTAATGCAATACCGCAATATTTGCTTCCAAAGTTGGCTGCTAGGACTTTCGTGCCCATGTACAAGTCATAAATATAAACCCGTTAAACCTAACACAATTCATTTGGAAAATTAAATTCTGAAGCGCCCACAGTTTTTCAGGCTCATACTTTAAACACATGAAATCTGTTACCACATGGATTTTCATTCAAATTTATGAAACTGCATGAAAAAACAGGTCTTGAAACGGCTATTTCCAGCAACCGCCAGCTCTGACAACAACTCTCGGTCTCACCCTACTGCCACAGCACCTGCTGCTACGTCCTCGGCAGATGCTGACTTCTCAGGTACGTAGTATGATACATATGATATGCAACATAAAACATGTATTTACACAGCCCCCCCACTCCTGCCACGCTTCACGAGGATTTTAACACAGACTCCTCCCGTGCCTTCTACATACCAAGGAGTTAGTCAGTCTTGTCTGTTGGCCACTTTGCAGAGAAAAAGAAGAGCTGAAGGTGTTATTTATTTGAAAGAGACGCACTACAGCTAGAATACTTTTGTCGCAGTGACGTGATGAAACACATGCTGAAATGGGTATCATCCGGCCAAAATCTTTCCTTTTTCAACAGTCATTCCAGGGTTTCTCTTGAGGGACGAAGTGACACTGAGGACACCCTTAGAAGGCAATGCTGAAGATGGCAAAGGTCTGGGTGAGTCCTTAGTGTCTCACTTTGTAGAAGAGCCAGACTAATATTACGTCTATGAAAAGATCATAAAATAAAATATAGCCCAAATATATCCCCTCCGCATCATCCTGGAACCAGCCACAGTAACAGATACTCCATTCAGACGTGATTTCATCCAACGTGACGCCACCCTTAAGACATGTTGGCTTGAGGAAGACAACGTCAGTCTGCGGCCAAAGCATTGGTCTACTTTTTGCTTACTCTTTGTCAGGAAAAAAACTCTGAGGACTGTGGGCTCAGTCCTGCTCTGATACCCTGGTGCAAAGAGGGAGGAAGAAGAGGAGGGTGAAGGAAGCACCTTGACTCTGTTCCTCTGAACAAAAGGCAGGCCAGAAAACCGCAGGAGCAGCAGCGCGCCCGAAGTGGTGAGCAACACTAATGGATTAATGGCGGGTAGGTGACGGTAAGAGCACAGTCATCACAAAACAGCAAAGCAGCAAACCCAACCCCATTCCGGCAGCCCCACCTGAGGTGACAAGCTCAGGGACAGACGTGGTCTGAAGGGCATCGGGCAATTGGGACTTGAATCTTCTACATCTGAGCTACACCGTCCTTGGTCACGCTTCCAGCACACCAGCACCTTGCTGCCGTTTTAGAAACGATGAAAGCTTAGGGGGATGAGGAAAGTCAGGCTGGTCAGGAATGGGAGTCCCACACCTCCTGCCCCTCACCCAGGGTCTCCAGGCACAGCCCTGCCACCACACTAACCCGTGGCTTTCTACATGGCTCATACCCAACCAGGAGCACCCTGGGCTGTAGGATTTTTATTCCATGCCAAATCCAACTATTTAGACGAACTATAAAGCCAGCGAGCTGGCTTTATCTTCTCTTCCATAAAATTGCATCCACCAAAGAGCCCCCAATTTAGGCTAGGTTTGGGGTTTTTTTTACTGACCACTCTCCATACAAGCTCAGTTGCTCAATAGGATGTTCCTGCTTTGCTGGCAAAATATAAGCCTAAGAGTCAACGGGAGTTCAGACACATAACAACAAAATGATGGAAAAAATTGTAATAGAAAGAGCCAGAAAGCTTACTTCTTGGCTGCTGTATAGTGAGAAATAAATGCTGTTAGCTAGCTCAGCGCAAGAAGTCAATATTTTTCTGTACTCATTAAAACTTCATAAAGATAATAAGGAGTAATCGCACTGCACAAACATTTTGGCTCTTTGCGTGGATTATTTTACGTGAGGAAAAAAAGAAAAAATTGCTTCAATAAAAGTTCTAAAGGAAAACTAACTTTGAAAAACCAGGCACTAGCAGCCAGTTAACGGCACCTTTTGTTTTTGCTGGGCAAGATGCCTAGAATGTCTAAAACTCCCTTTATTTTCCCTGATCAAGTAGGCAGCCATTCAAGCGCCCCAAAAGCCCAAGCACAGGAGTTGGGAAGTGATTAATACTACACCAGCTGACCCGCTGCCGTCCTTAATGTGTTTTTCCAGATAAAATTAGAAAATACTTCATCCTCCCTTTAATTTGCATGATATTCACCTGCATTTTCAACACTTATTACCGCGTTCATAACAGAATAACTAGGCTAAAGACTGAATGTGAAATTGAGTTTCATTTCCCAGACCATGTACTATATTTTAATTAATTCTAACAACTGCTTATAGCTATTAGCACAGTGCCAAGTTGGGACTTGCATATACAAAATTTCATGGAAGCTATTTCTGCAAGAGTATTTTTTCAGAAAAATACTTTTCCAAGTCCCAGGTTTTGTTTGGAATTTGGGGACAGGGGGTATCACCTAGGTTGGAGATGGTTGATGGAGACTGTTGGAGATGGAGACACCAGACCCCCCCTGAGCCGAAGGAATGGTGAAGGAAAAGGCTTTTCCAGCTTTGCCTTTGTGACTTCTTCAGAGGAAAAGAGGACATATAGTCTTCGAGTACGGTCATGACAAAGATACACTTGCAGTAAATAATCAAAGGACTTTGCCCCCACAGATCCCAGCTCAATCTCTCCCTTGTCCTGGTGCCTACAGAAGCAGGGTGACACCTTCAGCGCTGAAGACCTTAGACCTTGGTCCACAACGGTAACTCCTTACCCAGCTGCATCCAAATAATCCATATCCATGTGGGTGTTTTGGGGCTGTTACCAAAAAAGAGGATATTTCATTAGATTTAGAGCTGCTGGAAACTATTTGACACTTGGAAGGGAAGGGGTATGGCCTATGGAGGCAGATGGATCCAGCCCCCACCTCCGCTGGTGGTGTGAAGCAGGGAAGGACCACCGAGAAACCCCAACGTCCCCCTGAGCTATGGAACTACCACACAACATTGAAACAAAACAGAGTTTAAGGCGCTATAAAAATTATGTACTATGTTTTCTTTTGAGGCAAGCGATCTATTATAGGCAGAGTTTTCCATCACCCAAGCAGCTGTGTGAAACCAATGAAAATGTTTCCACACGGAGAAAGTTTCACTGTTTTCTTTCAAGTAACTTTGCAGCCAACTCAGTGAAACACTCAAAACTTGCACAGAAACAGGTCTGCCTTCCAGCCAGCACAGATCGTGCCTTTCTTCTTTTTAAGTAGGCAAAACAGTGTCTTTTCTAAAAACGGTTTCCATTTCATAGTCGGGAAAATAATATTCCAAGCGCCCTCCTTCCTCAGGGGAACGATTTCACATCATTCCCGCAGCAGCTGGTTTTATTTCAGGAATTTTATGTCTGGCTTTGCCAAGCAACTGTTATAATTGAGACACGGGATGTGAACTAAAACGGGGATAAGAATTTACAGTATGTTTATTCTGACTTCTGAAAAGCTTCATTAAGGTCCAGACTATCTTTTTGGACAGGGGGATTCGATTTCTGCTTCCAGCGGTTTCCTCCTGAATTCAGCCCAAAGACAGAAATACTAAGAGCTTTATATTCTCTTTTTTTACTGAGCCTTAAATAATTATTCCTTTTTATGCGTGGCACAATCTATATTTGAACAAGACAAGTGGGAAAGCACATGAAATCCAGTGATTTGTAACTGAAGACTGAGAAAAAACAGATATTTTATATGTGAGGTTTTAGGTTTTCACTGTGAAGGCAGCAGGGGAAAAAATGCAAGTGAATTTATAAGCATGATCTTTCTTTAAATCCTTTCCAAAGAACCAGGAAATAATCAGGCCCGGGAAAAGTTTTGATAAGCAGCTTTCCAGTGCGGACAGAGTATTTTTTGTGATAATGCTGGCCAGTGGCAGAAGAAAATGGCTGTTTGGGGCTCTTCACTGCTACTTGGACGTGAAACTCCTCCTAGCAGGACCTGCTTAGAAAGCTTCATCCAAAGTCAGTTACCTGCAACCCCCTGAAGTTCTCCACCACTTTTACTCCAAATTCCTGATATAATACATTCAGGAACACAGAGGATTAAGTTACCAGTGATGAAGCTTTCCCTGATTTCCTGGACCATGAGCATCTCTCTCCACAAGACTGATGGAGCTTTGCCCAGAGGAGAGGACTCTGATGCCTCCTGAACCACTGTTTGCAAAACCCATCTCTCTTTAGTACTTATGCTGCTATTCTTACTATTACCATCGTTATCTTTACCCTCTGGCACTCTCTTTCCCAGCTGCATTAGGAGCATTTGTACGCTCTTCCCTACCAGGGGAAGGCTCAGCTTTTTCGCTCCTGAGCTTGCAGGACGGCGCGCTCTCACTACAATGCAATCTCCAAAAGATGACCCCCTTTTAGGAGTTTTCTTTAGCTTTCTCATTTCCCAGTATGCTAATTCCTGGTATTAATAACCACTTGCTGCATCTGGTTGCCTGTGCAGCATTTGCCACTTAAAAGGATTTCGCATGTATCAGAACACACTTACTCCGGCAAAGCATTTGATCTGGGGGAACGCGCGGTGCCCTACATTGCGTAGAGCCAGACTGCATTAGCTCTCAGGGGCTTACGCCTAGTATATTGTAAATATATAGCTCTAAACATATCCACTTTTGATCTCAAATCAGAGGAAGAAGAATAAAATAATCCACTAAAGATGGGAGCTTGGGAAGACGCGGTGACTAAAAGCATCCTTTGTTTTGAGGCTAAGCTGGCTCTGAACCAAGAGCTCTCTTACCAGAGATGGAGAAAGCAGTTAATTTGTTCTGCTACTAAAAAACAGATTAAAGTACAAGGCTGAAGCACAGTAAATAACATCGTGTTCCTTCTCAAAGCCAATCGAATGGTTGTATAAAACAAAGAGAAACATTTTATAATTCAAACGGAAAAGGAAAGGAGGTTGAATTTGCACAAGACAGACCCGGGCACGGTCTTTTTAGACGTATTTTTCTCTCCAGGAGAGAAGCAGTAGCAACCTGTCTTCCACTCAGGAAACCCTCGGCGTGCTGGCAAGTAATCCATCATTTCAAGCTCTTTTTTTCCTTCAAGTAATTATTTAGAGTTCACAGTGTATTAATTTAACGGTAGATCTCATCTACATAGGATGGTAAAAGCTCACATTTAATCAGAAATCAGCCTCACGCTTTCTAAGTGCCATCTCTCCCTCGTTTCTTTGATTTGCCCCATTCCAGCAGGGTTGATGAAGGACAGGGGTCTTTTATTCATAGGCGGGCAGCGCCCCTTACCCAAACCCCAGTAACTCATCGTCAATGGCACGGCGGCCAGTGCCAGGGCTCGGCGAACGACTCACGTGGAGCAATTTCTCCAGTTCAGACAACAATTTCCACCCCCTTCTCTGCTGATGAATTCCTAAAAGACTTTTGTAAGCGCATAAAATATTTACAGCCGTAGGATGAGCACATGAATACAAACACCTCGAAAGGCTCTGGGATTCAGCGGCAGCCCCGAAATCCCAGTCCCGCACAAATACCACAATGTGTTCCAGCAAACGCACAAGATCTGGTGATGTTTTTGAGGGATAGTGAGGGGACAGCAAAGCTGGTTTCAGATACGTTTGGAGCTACATTAACCCGCATAATACACACGCTACATGAATGAGCACAGTGTACTATAGTAGCCTCGTTAGTTACTAGAATAGGATATAAGCAACGATGATATAACCAATGTCGTACACTGATGGAAGCCAGGGAGTGATCTAGGGATACAACCAAGTACCAACGACAGGGTCTATCAGCATTTATTAATTCTCCGCATCCCTTTCGCAAAAGGACGGCCCTCTAATGAACAACCCCCCTTCCCTCGCAGACTAACGCAAACNGAACCCGCCACTTTGCATTTCATTCCAATCACAAGAGACACTTCAGGAGGTAACAAATTGAAGGGATTCTTGCCCTATATATTTTCACAACAATAATTTGCTTTACTTTATGCAAAGGATGTCATGAATATGTATTCCAATAGCAGCACACATAAATCAGAGCTCGGGGTGAATACACAGCACGCAGCTCCTCAATTAGAAACCTGCCTTCCCCGGGGATTAAGCAGACTGTTGGCAGAAAAACACCAGGAGCCACTTTGTCCACAGCAGCAATAGGTTTAAGTAACGCGTTGCTCCAGGCTACAACACTCCATGCGCATTCCCACAGCCAGGTTTGCTGCGCTTTCCTCTCGGACCTATTTTACCATGTGCAGTGCTTGCCACAGCACCCAGTCCAGATACTCACCGGTCACAGTGGTGGCAGCCCATAACGCTCGTCCCCAACAAAAAGCACTTGTTTGAAACACCCCGGTGTTGCTCTCAACGACATCTGGCTCAACCGCAGGGTGCGGTGCAGAGGGACCGAGTCTCCGGTTTTCGTTAGACTTTCCCAGGCTGGAGCAATGCCAGGGAGGGAGATGATTTTTTTTCACAGCATTTTTATATGAACAAGCAATATTTGTTAACGTAGCACGTTTTATCCAGAAACCAGCGAGAAATG
This sequence comes from Ibidorhyncha struthersii, assembly GCA_013398815.1. Classification (NCBI taxonomy): domain Eukaryota; kingdom Metazoa; phylum Chordata; class Aves; order Charadriiformes; family Charadriidae; genus Ibidorhyncha; species Ibidorhyncha struthersii. Next base: position 358,372 of record VZSZ01001047.1, read on the forward strand.
ATGATATGACGCTTGGTACAAGCCAAGTTCAAGCCAGGAGGATTCAGCGTTGTGGTTAGGCACATTAAAGTGCTCCAGCTAACCTCTGCTACAGACCGAGCAAAACCCTGCCTGAGGGTTCAGCCTGCCTGATAGGGGACTCACACACAGCTCTTGGGAATTAAAATCACTTATGACTGACACACACGGTTCTCACCCTGAGATAACCCTCTCTGCCTGGATGTGGATGCTCACTGGTCTTTTTGTTTTCTGCAGAAATAATTATAGTTGCATTTTCTCCTGCGTTTAGAAAACCTGCTGTCCTGGTTTGAGAGACAAAGGACTAATTTCTCTTCTAAGCCTTGGGAAGGCTGCACTTTTAGAAGACTCCAGTGTCTGAATTTGTGAAAATATTTACTTCATAGCCAGCTATGGTGTGCGGGTTTCAACGTCTCAGTGGTTTCGAGCTCCACAGGTGTGGGGATGAGGAGGAGTGAGACCTGAGCACTTGGCCCAAGCTGGCCAACAGGGTTAGCTCATACCAGGAACGGTTCACTATAAATTAGAAAGTTTGCTGCGAAGTTTGCTCTCTCCCATGATGGCTGTCATCCTGAGAACACCTTGCTCTGGTGCCAGAGCCCTGAGCCCTTCCCTTCCTCCCGACACCACAGCGCTCGCAGTGTCCCACATGTGCTGTCACTGCTGGGAGTGCACAGCTTCTACGGATAGAACGGGCTGAGAATAACCCTTGTATATTCCGTATTGGTATCAGGATCAGTATTGAGTCTTTAGTGCTATTAATGTTAATCATCTAATCTTATTCTATTAAATCTGTTTATATGTCAGCCCCTGGGTTTCCTTTTTTTTTTCCGCCAACTCCGCTTCCCGGGTCAGGTGGGGTCATCAGGTGATAGAATGATTGTCTAAACAACAAATATTGGAAAGAAATCTTTCCGTCTGAGGGTGGTGAGCCCCTGGCGCAGGTTGCCCCGAGAAGNGGCTGAGAATAACCCTTGTATATTCCGTATTGGTATCAGGATCAGTATTGAGTCTTTAGTGCTATTAATGTTAATCATCTAATCTTATTCTATTAAATCTGTTTATATGTCAGCCCCTGGGTTTCCTTTTTTTTTTCCGCCAACTCCGCTTCCCGGGTCAGGTGGGGTCATCAGGTGATAGAATGATTGTCTAAACAACAAATATTGGAAAGAAATCTTTCCGTCTGAGGGTGGTGAGCCCCTGGCGCAGGTTGCCCCGAGAAGCTGTGGCTGCCCCATCCCTGGAGGTGTTCAAGGCCAGGTTGGACGGGGCTTGGAGCAGCCTGGGCTGGGGGGAGGTGTCCCTGCCTGGGGCAGGGGGGTGGAACTGGGTGATCTTCAAGGTCCCTTCCAACCTAAACTATTCTATGATTCTAGGACGATAAATCGTTATGGGTTTCTCAAACCATGACACCTGCTCAGGTTGCGTTGCAGAGAACAGCCAAAGCAGCGGGAGGGGAGGAGAGCCCAGCACGGGAGTGGGGGGTGCTGGTGCCACAGGGCCGTTTGGGGAGAGCCGCCTCCGGCTGCGCGGAGATACGCCTTCGCTGTGCTGTGGTCCCAGCATCAGGCTGTGTATTTAATCCCTTTGCAAACCACTCCCCGGCAGCCTGACGAATTCAACAGCTTCTGGCCACCTGCGAATCCTCCAGCAATGCTGTGAGTCCGGAGAGGAGGAGTCGGGGGTCCTGAGTGCGGCCCCACACCTCGGCATGGCCCGGGTGCTGTGAAACGCAAAGCTGGGAGAACAGACGCCAGTCACACTCCACAGAAACCAGCAGGCACTGGAGACTTCAGCAACTGCCAAGCCTAACCTAATTCCTTTGTCATATCCAGATCACAGGTTTGGAAAGGACTGTGCAAAGCTCCTACAGAAAATCTGACCTAGAGGATTGCAAAGTGTTATTACTATCATCAGCATCAATCATACAGCTAAAAGGAAGGCTCAGTTCCACCGGGACCAGTGGTCTGACTCAGATGCCATCTCCAAGCATTACTTCAAAGCAGCAGCAATTATCAAAACAGAAAACTGATGAAACACTCAGGGAAAAATACCTTTTTCAAATGATGAAACCACCCTCAGCCAGGGCAATTATTTTCTGTATCGTGAGTGGGCACAATCACAGATCTTCCAAAACCCTTGAGAGCAAAGCAAGAGTTGATGTCACACGACTCAATTTATTGCAAACATTTATACTGCAATCAGCAGAAGGCCAGGACATCTCTCACGAGGACGAGCCAACTGGAAAACCATCTGCCTGTCCACATCTCATTCTGCTGCCTGTTGAAAGCATCTCGGAAGGAGAAGAGCAGAGCAAAATGAAGAAGGTGGCGTTGGCTGCAAGTCCCCACCGTGGAAATGATGCCTCTGAACGTGTTCTTGGACGCTCAGAAGATATCTTGCATGGCGCGAGGCCTTGCATTTCCACGCTTAGGAATTCATCGTGCTCATTGCTGCTATTTCATCGCCACTTATTTCATCATCAAACAGGGTCTCAGCAATAAAGTTGGGTTTTGCGGTTGCCCACATTCAGCAGTACTCCAATCTGAGGATGTGCCGATAGTAACAATAAAGATCCCAGAGCTCCAGACATCCCACTTCAACAGAAAATTTCCAGCAACTGTGATGGTAACCAAGAGGAACAGGAAAATGCCTGAATAAGACTCCCTTTTTATACTTGTAAAAGTCATAAAACCAGGTGGGTTTATTTTACGTTTTAAGGTTTCCCCTTATCTAACACCAAGGAGTTGCCGCTTTCTGCCTACAGGGAACTCATTGCGGATCAGCTCGAAAAGCATGAGAGCAGAAAAATGGACATTTTCTAGTAACTTTAGTTATTACCTGCTGCCCTGCACACGTTTATGGAGAAATAAGCTAGCTCACTTCTTTAAGATATGATCACGCCACTTCCAGGACATCACCATAATTTAAGCAGCAATTCTTATGCAACGTGCAGGAACTGCAAGGCAAGACATCATGAAATGTGTTTGGTATCTGTACATGCTTGGGAGGAACACTTGTTGTCTTTAAATAGCATTGCCTTTCAAAGAACCCGACACAGAAAAGAAAAAGTAGGTAATGACAGTCTGGGAATCAGACTTTGCTTGCAGGTCCTCCCCATGCAGAGCCCTGCACAGGGCAATCCCCAAATCCTCCCTGCCAGATCAGGGCCAGAGCCGGTTACCCAAAACCAGTGATGTATCAGCTATGGCACAGGATGGTCCAGCACTGGATGATCATTAGAAACTTCAACTTCTAATTGAGATGATAAACAAGGAAGAAGCAGCAATCGGTTTTCTTAGGTGTGAAGTGTCTGGCTCTAGTACAGCGTGTTAGTGAGTATTTAAGATAAGTGGACTGACTGTCACGTTGTTTGCTGGAAGGCAGGAACCGTTTCACATTGATGGTTCAGGCTCACGGTGTCGTGTTTGCTGGCTTCGGACTTTTCAGGTACTGCTGGTGTTAAGGCCGCCAAGACCTGTCTTTCCTTGACCCAGCCCTAAGACTGTTAGATATCAGCTGCTTCGCTACACTTCAAGCACCCTCAATATTTTTCCTTTTTCTTTTTTTTTTTAAAAAGCAACATTTCAATCACTCTTAGAAGAGAAACACCTTTTCTATCGTGGGGACAATTTCTCAAAGCCGCTCTTCTGGAGAATATAAATGTCTCCTGCAGTGACTTTTTCTCACCTAAGCTCCACTGATGCATTAATTCTGTTTGTCTTCTTTCTAACCTACTGTTCATGTGAAAAAACAATTTTTGGCAATAACAGCAGTACCAGAAATTGCAATTGAGATGTCTACTCTGTCAACTGCATCTCCACAACTCATCAATGCCAGCGTGCATGTCCTGGCTACCTGTACATCAACTTTCCGATAGCACACATTTTTATGGCCCATCTAAACCTCCCTAAAGTGGTTTAAAATGAAAGCGCTGACGCATCAGCCCTCGCTGCCGAACAGGAGTGCCAAATGCAGCATCTGCGCAAAAGGGAAGAGGTATCATCTTCGAGCATCTCTGCTAGCGATGTACAAGGAAGGGTCAAATGAGGAGCAACAGCAGGAAAAAAAATCAAATAGAAAAATCTGTAATATCTGCCAATGCTGTCTTTCAACTGGTTCCGATGGGCTGGCAAGAACAGGAGCGATGAGGAAGGATGAAGTCAGGCACGCTAATCTGATTAACAGGTGATTAAAGGACACGGATTGAGAAAGGAAGGGGGTAAAGGGTTAACAAATACTGTACTCCCAACAGCAGGAGAGAGGACGATGTCTGCCTTGATGATGAAACGAGTGTAGTTTTGACAGATCTGGGTCTGCTGTGCTTAACCTCTCCTGCAAGGAGATTTTTGAGCTGATTTGCTCTGTCAGAAGAAATCCTGCCTTGCTGCTGAGCTCTTCCCCTACTTATTACGATTTAGCTGGCGGCGGAGCGCGGAAACAACTTGGAAATCACATGCTGTAAACTTGCGTGCAGCTTCTATGCTTTATGGCTTTCCCAGAGTTGTCCTATAAACACACACGAGCTGTGAAGCGAGGCCACACAAACAGAGGTGAAATAAGGACTGTGAGATGCATCTCTTCTCCCCGATCCAAAACGCAGGCACCCAGCCTACGGCATTTATCCCAACTCCCACCGCAGGAGTTAAACTTAAGCGGGATGAATCACTCCAAGTGCTCTTTCTTCTCATTATAACATTGGACACGCATTCCCCTTTAGGACTTTCCTGCGAGAGATGCAAGAGGAGAACCTTCAGCTAAGAAGCCCAGAGCTGCAGCAGCATCAACGGCAGCATCACACGGCCACAGCCGGGTGCATCCCCGTCGGCACCACTTTCGCAGGCACAGTAAAACAAGAAGGAAATAGGTGGGGCCTGAATAAGCTGAGCGAGGATGACATTCAGGAGTCAATCTCTTTGCTTTCAGCCTCATTCAGGCCAAAGTTTTGAGATGAGGAGTGAAGCTGGATGTGGCCAACAGACGGTGCTTGGTGAAGAGGAGAAACGTGTAGCGATGCTGCCCCAGAGCTCGCTCCCACCCCCAGGCAGAGCCGTGGGTCACAGTTAGAGCCAGAAGCAGTCTCTCTAAATTTATAGCCCTCAGTAGATTTTTTGGCCATTAATTAATACAGGCACTTGTTGAGCAAGTGAAGTTTTAGCAACCAAGTGCCCACAAACAGTGTGAAGAAGCACCTTCTTCAGTGTTTTCAAATGCCTCTGTGCTCCCTTTGGTACGTGCCCCACTGAAAGGGCCCAAGAAGAACCGACTCTCCACTCACTTGCTCTGTGCCACTTCTGATTTTGCAGCTTTCCCACGTGCTCCTCTGCTATCCGGGCTGTGGCCACCCTCTCTGCCGAGCGCTCCCCCACGCAGGAGCCCTCTCGTACCCTCCATTACCCGCACTGCCCTCCTCCGAACCGTTTCCAACTCTACATCATCATTTTTGAGAGAGCTCCAGGAGCTGCACAGCATAGTTCAGGGTGTGGGCAGCCACAGCGATGTCCGTGCCTTTATTCTCAGCTCCATTCCTGATAAATCCCCGCAGTTTTGTTGCCTTTTCATTTGCTGCTGACACAGAGATGATGTGTTCAGAAGGTGCCCACGACGAGCCACTGTAACACCAATCCCCAACTCCCCACGCAGAGGACAGAGTTTCATGGACATCAGGATGGGCATCAGCAGAGAAATCAGTGGGGCACGTACGACACTACATCAAGTGTGGGTCAACCATAACAATACTTCTACATTTAATGTACCAAACGCCTCTGAAGTAATGCCAACAGAGAAACCTGCACATGCGTTCACTTCTGAGAGCCACAGACCCTTCCAGGTGATTATCAAGAGCATTTGGACACAGGGCTTTTCATGCTCTTCAGTTGACATTATCAGATATTCTTTACAATCTATTCTGTTTACATGATACACATTTGCCAAGAGCTAAATGCTTTCAATGAGAATAATCCACTACACGCAGCTCATTTAGAATAAAGTTCTCCTTTTTCCTTTACAGTAATGCTTTCCAGTAATGAAAGCAGCTGGTCCCAAAATGCCCCAGGATTTACTCTTAACTGGAATTGAAATATGGAAATTCGGGGGGGGGGGGGNGCCAGAAAAAGTCAGCGGAAACAGTATCATTCCCTCAGCGCAATGCCCGGAGATCTTCAGCCTCGGGCCAGGTCTCCTGTGGCTATAAAAAACTACTGCTCCTCTCCCCTCCATAAACCTACACGAATTTACACCAGCAGGATAAGTACGACTGAACACAAGCTCTACCAGATATGCCTGTTCATTTATCTACAGTCCACAGAACGTACCTAAGGTGCGTGTATCTGCCTGAAGAGCACGTACCGTGCACTGCTTCAAACGTTGCTATAAAACAAGGAGTTTTATGAATACCTGTTGTTTAGTTAATCATCGATTTATTGCTGCAGCCTGCATACTGGAAGTCAGATCAACTTTAGGAGAAAAAGGAAGAGAGATACAATTTTATGAGAGGATAAAAAAAGAGGTTTATTGTATATTACCACTATAGATCCTCCTTCAGATGTTTCAATGTCTAAAGAAATTTAAAGCTCTCTCTGTATTTCCCTCCCTCCTTCATAGCGATGATTGCCTTTAGATATATACACCGGTTAAAGCAATATAACCGAAAATGATGACATGCCATAGGTATTTTATTACGCATTCAGTTTTTTAGGACTTGGATTATAACCGCCTCGCAGAAGCCTGGTCAGTAAAGCTGAGAGAACTTCTGCAAAGACAGCAAAACTGACAATTTCCCATTTCCCACCACATTTTCAAAAGCACTGAACGTATCTCCCTCTTAAACGTTACAGGTCTTCTAAATTTAACATCAATAAACGCATTTTTCCCTTTATATGTGTCACAGAAAGAGCCAAGCAAATCCATTGAACATGCAGACCGCCATGCCGTGAGCGAGGCCTTTCCCCTGACTAAATGAAAACAAAGCAGCCAAGGCACGGCTTTCCCCGGGGCGCTCCGTTTTCAGGGAGATAGTTCTCAATTGTATTGTTCAGAAAGATGTGGGGAAGAAGGGAGGAGCGGAGCGATTCAGTGTCTAAGTGTCCCTCACAAAAAAAAATGAAAATACAGTTGCTGCAAATGTTTTTAAAGACAACAGATATTTTAGAAACAAGAGGCACTTTCCAGCTGACATTGAAGCAGAACACACAGGCAAATTCCGTGCCTGGATGTGTAAATCTCGATGCAGAAGAGCAGCTTTTGGAGGCACGGAAGGCCCGAAGGAGACGGGCAGACCCGCACCACCTTCTGTCCCAGCAACACACGTTTTGGTCAGAAGCGTTGCCCTCGAAAGAGAGTTGGGGTCTTGCCCACACGGCCCACAGCAGGACACACCGTGCCTTCCTCCTGTCCCCCCGCCATCACTGCGGGGAGCCCTGCCGCAGGCCACCCGCAGCGGCCACACTGCCCTCCATGGGGACACAGCTCTGTGTCACCGCGTTGTTAAACCAACCACGCACCAGAACAACAAAACCTGCTCCGCAAAGAGACTTCAAATTATGCTAAACCCGTATCTGCCTCTGGGCCCTCACCTCACCTGGGCAGACAAAAAAAGACACTTCACTCACCAGAAGTTCTCCTCCATGAGCTCATCCTCATACTGGGGACCAGAGTCAACACTGGATGCAGCTTTAGTTACCGTTAAGCTTATATGTTAGGAAAAAACCCTAAAATTATTGGCAGTTTCAGCTGAGGATGTAACCACCCTGTTACTGTTCTTGCATATTCTGCTTGTATCATACAAATGATAATCCCTGAACAACTGTTTGCTCCTGTAATATAATCTAAATAGACAACATAACTCTTGTAAAAATGAGACAAAAGACATGACAAGACACTCTTTCGTGTTTTTGACAAAAGCAGCAGATGATGTAAATGAACGGTTTTGAAAGGCTTTTAAAATGGTTCACTTGGCTGATTTTTGACTGTCAGCAAAAATTACCGTTAAGATGTCCTGCTTAAAACAGTCTGCGTGCTGTTCCTGCAGCTCGTACGAATCTGAGTAACTGCGACCTCTGAGGCAGGGATCAGACAGGTTTGTTTTCTTAATAATTTTTAAGTCTTCTGTATTTTGAAGCCTTTGCTCCACGGCCTTAGAAGCACATGGAGATGCATCATCAGACAAGATGGGGCACTGCACGCAGACGTGGGGGTTCACCAAACCCTTGGCCAAGAGGTCAAGTCCAAGTAAAGCAGTTACGGTCAGTAAGAGAGGCTGTACACGCTCGTTATTGAAGTAAAGCAGTGGGAAGCAATGCCACTGCTCTGACAGGACGGCGTGGGATGAATGGGTGGGTGAGGAGCAAGGCTGGGCAGGAAGCAGAGCCAGTACCACCACGGCATGCCAACAGCCCCAACGCTGGGCAGCCGTTCCTCCCTGCCTGGGCAGCAGAAACGCAAGAAAACAGTGGTAGCTGTGATGAGCTTGGACTAGAAATGTGCTTGGGACCTTCTGATAATGTAGGTAGCAAGGGCTGTGACGGGGGTCGGGATGGACGATGTGGCTGGTCACCCTTTTGGGTGCTCTGGCAACAGCTGCTGGTTTCTGGGGCACACACCGCCCCTTGCTCGTGGCTTTGGGTATGGCTGCAAGGAGTCCTTGGTGGGACCAGAAGGGTCTGGGGGCTCAGTGCAAGAGGTGGCTGGCAGATCCGAAAACTGCATTATTTTTTTTCAGCTCTGGGTTTTTCAGATCGTGTTGAATGGAGACATCTGTGCTGGCCATTAAAGCAGGCGAGAGCGGGACCCCTGGGGCAGGCAGCATGTGTCATCTCCTGTGACTCACTACCGCTGAGCACCCACTGGAGATGCCACTGGAGCAAGGACAGATAAGGAGAAAACAAAGCTTGCCCAAATCCGAGTTCACCAGCACGGTGAGGTATTATGGGATCTGGAGCTGGCTGAGCACAAACTACAGCTACAGGAATGTTTTTGTAATGTTCACAGCCAAAGCCCAGGCTCCTGATCCTGGAAAAATCCAATAAGGAACATGAGCTTTTTGCAGACACACACGGAGTTTCAAGTACAAATGGCAAAAGTTAAGGTTTTGAATAGAAAACAGATGTAAATCTGTACATCTATATGGTTTTTAAACCCCAAAGCCCAGGAAGGAGAAAGGAAACATTTCACTTCTGGATGCAAACTTTCCTCGTGTTTGTTTGTAACTCTCCAGCTGCCAAGTCAACCAAATCAGACCCAACAGAGGGCCAACGGCTGAGCCTCAGGAGTGGCTTTAGATTTACTCTCCTGGAGCTCACGAGGGCACTGGGAAGCAGGGGATGTGTCCTGCCAGCACAGGGGACCCAAGGAAAATCACAGAGGGATGTTTCAACCCCAGGATTCGGACCAATCCTCTCCATCCAGAGCTCCAGGGACAAAACGAGCAGGCACCGGGGGCACACAGAGTGCTTGGGGTTAACGCAGACACATCTGTGCTACAGGACCCCATAAGCAAAAGGAGAGTATCAGGAGTTACCTGCCTTTGGTGAGCAGATCGACATCTGTGGATGGAAAAGACCATACAGTAAGGGGTTTTATTACCACTCACAATGTCTTTGCCAGCAACGTTAATGCTAGTTCTTCTTAAACATTAAAGGTTACAGCACCTCCCCACAGTCCTGGCTCACCATTTAATATCCAGCTTAGATCCTTCATTTGGAAAGCAAACAAAATGCATCCTCAGAAGCAATTACAAAAACTCTGATATGCCCTTGGCACAATCAATACTTGAATGATGCCAAAGCAACAAATAAGAGAAAAGAGATACTGGAAGCAGGCGGCTGAGCCGAACAGGTCAGCAGTGAGACTATCACCCTACCTTCTCCTGCAGACAGGGACCCGCCTCCTGTGGTTTGGCAGATGTGCAGCACACGGACGTGCAAAGTGCCGGGCAAAGACCTGAAGCATTTCGGATCTGACACACGGGAGCATCCCCAGGGCCTCTGCTCAGGAGCGAGGCACCCAGGAGGTGCTGCTCCACCTGCTGTCCCGGCCCCCTGGGAGCGGGGAAGGGTGACACCACCGAGAACCATCTTCCTCCTAAAGCCAGCACAGAGCAGGCCGGCGCGGGAAATCCTTTGTTATCTATTGCTTTGGGTATTGCTATCACCTTGTGTCTTGGAAAAGCAGAGCTATAGACTTAAACCCCCTATTTTACATATTAAGTTAGATATATTTAGTCCAAATGTGAATTTATATCTAATTGTGTCTCTCCATTTAGCTCTGCAGCTTTGACAGAATGAAGTACCTTCTACAAAAATAAACTTGGCTTCTTTGTGCCTGAGGCAGATCTAGACAGTTATCTCCTCTATGGGATTACAGATGAATTCTTCATTATAAGCTGCATTATTTGCAGCAGTTTCTGCAGCGCTAGGAAATTCTAATTTTCTTTCTCTTTTCGGTCCTAGCACTGAGCTTCAAGGCACAGACCTGATATTAAGGAACCGCAGTCAGCACAAAGCAGTATTTCTCAATAAAGTAAGAATGCAAAAAAAGGGGTGATCTCGGCTTGATTGATGTGGCTTCATTTGCATATGCCCACTAGCAGTACTTTGGTTAATTAATACGTATCTTGTGTCTGTAGATGAATATGAAATAATGGGTGTGCTGTTGAAGCTTTAGGTATAAATTTATTCAATGAACAGGTTAGTTTACTTCCTGGTGTTTTCTCCCAGTATTTTCTGTGCAAAGAAGACATAATAACTCTCTAGAAGGTGGTGACACATGACAAAATCCAAGAAGGATGCACTTGTATTTTAAAGCTAGGTGAGTTAATTAGCTGATAAAATGGAAGAACTGTTTGGGGGGNGAAAAATTTTGTTTCGCAAATGTTAACCCTTACAGCTCAAGTGCAGCTCTAGAGGCCTCACGCCAGAAAGGCACTTAAGAAGCACTTACATTTAAGCAGGCGCGACAGTGCCACAGAAGTTAAGAGGACTGCCCAGGTGCCTGAAAGTTAAATGCTCAGCTGGATCACAGCCTGGGTAGTCAAAGGTGGAATTTCATTTTATTCTCTGATCGGCTCCACCAGATTCCTGTACCGGTTGCTTCTAACCACGGATGCTGAAAATATTGCTAAAGCCCTGAGTGCAGAAAAAAAACCCTGATACATACTTTAGTTCCACGGTACCTAATACCTTAGTGGGCGAGATTTTAGGCAAAGCCAAGGAAGTTTTGGCCCATCACCCAAACTCTGACAGAATCCGAGGATGGGATTTGGCTGGCAGCTTAATAGCAGCGTGAGGATCTGCCGAGGACGCAGCCCATGGAGCAGAGGGCAAGCTGCGACATCTTCCGTCGCCCTGGGACTGCCAGGAAAACCCTGAAGTCAAGGAGATGAATGAAAACTGTGCGTAGTGTTACTGGGGTTAACTACCTTTCATGCATTACGGCAGCCGTGCATCACAGCGATTAGGTCATCCATGAGGCAATAGGCTTGCTATGAATAATAAATGCACCACAGAGAAGCCAGAAAGTTCACTGCTGTGATAGTATTTGCTTTACAGGGAGCTCCGGCTGTGAATGGTGTTCAAAATGAGTCCCACAGAGCACCACCTCGGCAGTCTCCATCGAGTATCACAAGGACACACTAGACTGAAGGATAAATGCACTGGGAAACATAAATCATGTCGAGTTATTTCCACTGCTATTCTCAGTGATGCACAGGGCACGTCTCAAGTGATATCACATCAAGGGACATGCGTTCAGCGCCAAGCTTTTGCTAGTGACAAAAGGAAAGAGGAGATTTTCCAGGATGGCTGAAGGAGATAAATGGTTAGTTCCCGTTGAATTTTGCTGGGATTTTGCTCCTCCTTGTTGCACCAAAGCTGTCACTCAAGTCTGCTGGTACCGAAAGAGCTGTGGGAGAAGTGATCTAACTAATTTGAGAAGACGACTGAACAAGCTGATGCTTCTTATCACTGCCATTAAGACACCAACAACTTTTCTGAACACCTGAGATGATGCGATTCCTACCCCAATCAAGCTTCACATACATTAAAACAAGCCCAAGTACATAGGATTTGCTCAGATCCAAGCAATCCATAGGCTGGACACAGCACGATCTGCCAGAGGCAGAAATTTTCCAGGGCTTTCTGCAAAGCTTCGGAGCCGGGCATGAATGTGTACCAAGCGTTAACATCCTTATTAAGTGTTTTACATCTGCTTTGTACTCTCTGCATGCTGGAGCTTGTGACAGCACAACGGCAAATCATGCCCAGTAACACCGAAAAGCAAAAGGTCAGGAGGCAGGTGACTGGCATACAAACACGCTGGACTGAATTTCTTGGAGGAACGGGTGACCGTAACGCGGCACAATCCATCAAAGCTGGCCGTAAGCTGACATAAAAGCAAGTGCGACAAAGCAATCCCAAAGAGTAGGATACCGGTCTCAGAAGGATTCAGATGTTCAAGGGGGAGGTCCAGGAGGCGGTGCATGGTCTTCCAGCAGAACTGGGATGCTGGAAGGGCACGTGTAGGAGGCAGGGTAAAAGGCCTTCCTTGATTCGGGAGGGAAGCTGGCCTCGCTACAGGGCTGGGACAATATTTGGTCATGAATACTATTATTGTTACTATAATTTTCTGCTGAGCTGGCAGAGCTGGGACGGACATACGCAGGGAAACGCAGATGGTCTCTGTTTCTTGCCATCAGCCGTCAGGCTGTCAGCTGCCTTTTAACTGCATTCTGCGCTGGTGAGGAGTTCAGATGAAAACGAAATACGGCTTGAACAGCTCTCGGAGCCAAGGCTGCGACTGCAGCAGGGGAAAATTGCGTTCTCCTTTGTAAAAATGTACAGGTTTGACCTGAAAGTCCTTGGGAGAGGATGACTGCAAAGCCTTACAGAGACACTGAACACACGAAAAGCTGGTTGGGAATTTCTAACGACAAGCTTTTATGGTTGAAAATCATGGGAGTGTAACGGCATTGATTACATTTTCACCAAGAACAATCCTCAGGCCTAGGAGAAATCTGTAGTCAAAAAAGAGTGTCTTATCCTTGAAAAAACCCAGTGCTCAGTGACTACAGGATGGGACTGCTCCAAGGTCTGAGGCTACCGCCCTGCTGGAGTCACCGGAGGCCGGCGAGACTGATAAAATCAACTTTGTGGCTCTGGATGAGGTAGGGAAGAGGGCTGTGTGTCCCACAGCCCCAGCAACCGCATCACAAGTTCGTCTTCTCATAAGAAAGGACAGATGAAAAGACAAAAATATAACCTTGCCTTTGCAGTCATGATGAACAGGGAGCTTTCTGAAAGCTTTATGAATATAATGGGATGAAAAAAAAACCCTCATTCCTCATCTCAGTTTATTATGAGCCTCATTTATTGGTGCGTAATTTCACGTCAAATTTTCTCTTGGCATTTCCCAAGCGTGCTTTTTGTAAGAAGACAAAGTTCAGTTTGGCTTGGAGCTGGTTTTCAGGAAGACACAAGCCTGGTTTTTGTTTTATAGGGTAATTTATATCCCAGACATTGTAGGCACATTCACAGAGTAAATGCACTGCTGCTCACCTTGTGTAGTGATGAGTGAAAGGAGAAAGCAGATTTCACAGAGTTATTGTTTCAGACACCCAGAAATACTTTAAAGGACAGTTGTCCTCCAGGGAGCGATGCTACAAAACCAGCTTTCAGGGGGCCTAACTTTGCTGCATCTCAGCGATTCCTGACTGAATTGCAGCCTCCAGGCACTTTGAGAGCTGGGACCGCTCCGGCTCATGCATCATCCCCACATTAATGAGTGCTCAGTGCTGGAGACGTGACCACGGCCCAGGCAATGCGGGACGGGAAGGGATGTCCCAGGGCTGCTTCCACTTAGCAGGGCCCAGAGGGCTAATAAAGAAGCAAACCAATGTGCCTTGCAGGACAGAGGGGAATATGTCACTTGAAACGCTACGGGAATCCTTCTTCAGCTGCTCATACCCATGGCTGCTGTTTAAGAGGACTTAAGTAATTTATTTCCCTGCAGGAACACGGAGGGTGAGAGCCAAAGCATGGCTGCGCCAAGCCTGCTGGCATCACCCATGCCACCCCCTTTGCTTCCCAGACACAGCAGCCTACAGCAAACGCCAACACAACAGGCCTCTGGCCCATGCCGTCCTTCAAGTGCCTACTGACGTACCCCAAAGATGCAACCTGGATCCCACATTTCAGCACGCAGCTGATGCCCCTGCTGATGCCCCTGTAATATACAATGCCCCTGCTCAGCCAGCCAAGAACGTCTCCTGCTACGAGAAAGTCTCTCGAGTCTTCCCCACAACAGCAAGGGCTGGCTGGCCGAGATGCATGGGACGGCACCGCAGGCACCTCTGGGCTTGGAGATGAAGGGAAACCATTGCCCGAGCATCAAAGCAAGGACTGCCAGATAATCCAAATCTGTCTTGCAAACATCTTCACCAGAGCCCAGAACGGTGCAAATGGCAGAGCAGACCATGCATTGGCAGCAGGTGCTACGTATCTGCCACGTTTTATCCCAACAAAGCACGGACGGTGAAGCACCCTGAGCCCCACGCCTAGCAGGGTTCAGACATTTCCAAATAAAACATGGGGGGAACACGACCAGGAATGGATGCACCCCTGAGCAACACACAGGAAAGGGTGAGAATTCAGAGTCAGGGTGCCTTCTTTGCCACGTCTTTCTCTACAGAGAATGGAGAGCTGGTAGCCCAGGAGAAGTTAAAGGACTTATGGGATGGGTGCCATGCTCAAGAAACACAGCGTGTGATAGAAAAAAAATCAGCCTGTCTTGGGGATGCTGGAGGTGCCTTTGATGCCCACAGCCTGGATGTGGGCAGGGCTGTGGGAAACTGCGCCTGAGGAGCATCTGGAGCAACCTTACCAGACAACATCAGTGTGGTCCAAATCCTACAGCAGTGGAAATTCAAACTCCAGTTTCCACATATTCAGTGCAAAGAGCAATGTGGGAATGAAAGGCTCTGTCCAACGGGAGCAGAGTCAGGCCAAAGATGAGCGCTGCAGAACCTCCCTCGGGATTTAGGCTCTTTTCTAAAATCCATTGGTGAAAAGCTCAAATAAACCCAACTTTGCTGAGTCTCTATGAACATGCACGGCCACTTGCCCTTACTCTCCTCAGCCGCTTCAGCTATGGAGATGCTGCAGCTGCTCTCCGCATCTGCCTTTCTCCACCCAGGCCCCGAGCCCAGAGTGACCAGGGTGTGCTCCGACTATGGCCCAGCGTGTTAAACCAACGTCTGGCAGACCCCTAACCACGCTTGCCAGAGGCGTGCACCGATCCTGTGAAAAATCAGTGACAAGCTGATGCCTGCTGGGGTTTCATGTGGAGATAAGGCACGGCTGAGGCCTGACACGGACTTCTTCATCCGCCAGTGAATCTCAACCACAACGCACGGCCAGAGTTATCATCTTCCCCAGCAAAGACTATCAGTGTCTTCCCGGCACAAAAATCAACTTGTCAGTCAAAACACTAGAATCCAGTGGGGTGAAAATAGCAGGCCCTTCCCCCCGCCTCTACCTGTCCCCATGTGTCAGCGGGTAACAGGCAGGAATGACAAATCATTTTCTATCACGAGGAAGAGAGAGACGGGAGCTCTGCGGCTGCCTGCCTGCATTTTCCTTTCCCGAGGAGGGACAGCTATAAACCGCCCAAGCACTGCGGCGGTAAGAGCAGAGCTGCTCTCCGGCTCCCGACACAGAGGTTATAGCCCAGTTAGAAAATAATCAAAATACGGCTCCATTTCCATGGAGGCGGTTGTGATGAAAAGCATTTTACCAGTTTGGAAAACTACACCGGAGCTTCTTATAAAGCATCTTCAAGCACCTACAGTAAATACTGAGCTGACAACTAAAATGCCAAACGTAGGATCTGAATTCATACTTGTACCGATTCCTGCTCTTAAAATAAATACAGGCAGGGATTGGATATTGTTCAGTGGTGGAAATATTTCTTCCTACCACACAAGAATCACTCTGAAGAGGCGATACAGAGGGGAACAGCAATACAGGTACAAATAAACAGACTGTGGCTGTACACGAAGGCAACATATTACCTTCGCATCGCTATTTCTAAAGCTGTATTTTCAAGACATTTTCCAAGGTCGGTCCTACTCTGACTTTTATTTTCTTCCAAGTTAACTTGATTTTTATCTGGAAACAGCCTTGAGCCCCAATTTCTAAGTGGATTTTGGTGCCTGCCTGATAAAATACATTTTAAAAGCTGGTCTTGAGTTTATATTGTTGGCAGGTTTGGGCTGGGGGGTTGTTGGTCCGTTTGCTTTTGTATGTTTCCTAAACCGCAGGAGCCTCCGGGCTCTTGGCAAGCTACTTCGGGGGCTTTTTGCGCCTGGAACTAGAGGAGGGAGATGTGATCCGTCCCCACACAGCTTTTTCCTTCATGTCAGGCTGGGACAACCGTAACTCCAACATCTATTAAACAAAACTCACCCCGGGCTTCGGTGGTTCTCCCGGCACTTTTAACAAGGCTGAGCCCCCAACTTTTCTAACTGGCTCTTGCTCAAACTCCAAAATTTCTTCCCCTGCTAGGTGAGCCCAGAGTTTCACCCCCTTCCCCTCCTGCCAACGGCCCCACTCCAGCACCCCCCACCGCTGGCACCGACTCCTCCATCATCTGCATCCGACCAACTTGGTGAAGACATCAATTCCTCAGTATAAATTCTCAGAATCACAGAATGGTTTAGGTTGGAAGGGACCTTAAAGATCACCCAGTTCCACCCCCCTACCCCCCTGCCCCGGGCAGGGACACCTCCCCCCAGCCCAGGCTGCTCCAAGCCCCGTCCAACCTGGCCTTGAACACCTCCAGGGATGGGGCAGCCATAGCTTCTCTGGGCAACTTGTTCCAGTGTCTCGCCACCCTCAGAATGAAAAATTTCTTCCTAATATCGAATCTAAGTCTCCCCTCTGTCAGTTTGAAGCCATTCCCCCTTGTCCTATCACTACATGCCCTTGTAGAAAGTCCCTCTCCAGGTTTCTTGCCCTTCAGTTTACTGTGGGCCTTCCTCACCGCTCTAAGGATCTCAAACTCCACCTTCTCATGAAGAAATGCCAAAAGAGTGGATATCTGAACAGCCCATACTCCCCAGATAAGCAACTGATATCTAGCAATTTTACCCCAAAGCCTTCAACTAGTCCAAGGCACGTTCTCTCCTTCCTTGCAACCAGAACCGCGTGCCAGCTGATGCACCGACACCTCCTGCAACCAACCACAAAACAAAGCTTGGGAGAGGGCGTGCAGCAAACCCTATCTGGGCTCCTCGAAGTCCTTCTCTTAGAAGTGTGGGCTCATTTGTTCCCACATTTACCCCAAAAAAACCTTTCACTGCCACATGTGTAATTTCATGACTAATTCAGTCTCAGCAAAGCTAGGTGAAGAAAGGGGAAAAAAAACCTGCACGTCATGAGAAACTTGATTCAACCCTAACTACTGCGTCTCAGCAAACCCTCACAAGCCTAATAAAGCCTTATGAATAAATTACATGCTTTTCAGCTTCCTATTTTTCAAAGTGATAAAAAAATGTAACAACACATCATTGCAGATCTCCCGCATCCCACCACGCGCCGCATCCTGCAAGCCTCAGCGTGCCCATCGCCCGGCGGCCAGGGAAGCCAGCAGACGTGCCAGTCACCGGAGGAACGCTGGAATTCACACCCAGCCACTGATGGACAGGGTGCTTAAAAAGGGATTTCAGGTGCTGCCTACCGTCAGCTATCTCTGCCTGCACCCAGACTTTAATATATTAATCAGAAGAAAAGAGAGATAGATAGAGAGAGACATTTGAAGATGATCAAACAAAAAGCCCCGGCAAAACAACATTTCGAGTGACAGCAGTAACACACATCGCCCAGTCAGAATGTGACACCTGATATTAGATGTCTGCGCATTTGGTTGACATTATAAAAATAAATTCCACCCTAGCCAGGGATATTTTTACATTTTGATGACAGGCACTAACTATTTAGATATTAGGTTCACGCAAGTAGAAACCTAGCCAAATACCCGTCCCACAGCGGTATTTATGCGCTCCTCGTTACACTTGCGTCTATCACTCTCCATTTCAGAGATGGGCACAACCTCAAATAAAGACACAGGGTATCCACACTGCAGCCTGGGTTCCCAGCTGGGCTGGGAAAGCAAACCTGTGCTAGCGTTATTTTTACAAAAAAAAAAAAAAAAAAAAAAAAAAGAGGGAAAAAAGCAAACCATCTTTCTCCTGAGCCGTAGCCCTGCCCCTGCCCTGCCATCCCTCCTCTGCTCCCACCCAGCACCCCATAGGGGGGATTTTCTGCCTCCCGTAGGGCTGGATACAACCTGCCCATCCCTCACCTCAGACCCAACAAAGCCACAGATGCTAAAAGAACCGCCTCCTCTAAACAACCTCACTGTTTTCTTCGGAACAAAAAGATACAGCCATAATTTTTGTGGAAAATGTATGCAGGAAGAGAAGGATTTGATTTTCTGACTGCAGAAAGAGTCAAGCTCCCTTGTGGAATTTAAATATACCTATTTGATGGCTTGCCTTATTTTTTTTTGCCTGACCCTCTCAACATTTCAGCATATGAATAATCGTACTCATATAAACAAAATGGGCTCCTTCATGGATGAAACGCACACAAGAGATTTGTGCCATTAAAATGCTATTTAATCTATTTGAAGGGTTTCTGAAAGACTGAAGGGTACACAGGCACGGTACCCTCTGGGAGAGGATCAATGTCACTGCCGCTGCAATGAGGTTACTTTTGTGCCTAAGTGGCTGCAGGATGAGAGTCTGATTATTAAAGAAATCACCACTAACAGCAATATGCTCAATGCCCTCGTTGTATCCATTTGATTTTCAAATCTCCGTATTCCCAGCCTTTACAGCTCTGCGCACGGATGCAACGCTGCCTGCGCCACCCGCGTAACTGCTGGCTTGGCAGCACCAGAATCCCGCCTGTTGAATCTAGATGACGAATCTGGGGGAAAAAAAATCTGGGCTATTAAGAGGACATGCTGTGCTTTTCCTCTGCAAATAGTTTAAAAAGATCCAAGCCAAACTTCAGACAATTTAACATTCATAGTAAAAAGTAGCTCAAGTCAGTCATTAAACCTCAAAGGGATCCCTGAATTGTGCTCTTCTTAATGAATTCAATAATCGATTCTTACTACACAAATAAGGTGTGGGATGGATCAGCTAATAAGCATTCTCAGTTAATTGCTTTCTCCAAGTGACAATTTGTACAAATGATACCATCAAAGTAGTAATAATATCCTTATTGATTAAATTAATCTCTAAAAGACAACTCAAATAAGTTTAATTAGCAATGCATGACAGAAGCACAAAATACTTTGAAAACAACCTTGTAACCCATCCCAGACTTTGAAATCACAGCCAACAGCCATGCAAGAGACATTTGCATCTCTATTCAAGTGGACACGCGCAATTTTATGGAGCATCTTTAGCGAATGGCTGTGACTAACCATGAAAACCCATGAAACCCTCCCTGCAGAGAAAAAGCGAGACCCACAGCAAAAGCAGTCTTCTCACTTAGTCACACAGTCACTAAAAGCCAGGGCCACAAACAGGTTTTAAAATAAAAGACAAATTTTCAACAGAAGGAGCAGAGACAGTTGGAGAAGCCTCTGTGCCGGAATTCACGTGTGGAGCTGGTGGGGACCCAGAGCAGCACCAACACTTTCAAGCCATGCAAATTGGACACCAGGTTATAAAATCAGAGCAGAAACTTGTTCAGTACAGCAACGGGTTGAAAGAGTTGGCTCAAAGCTTGTTCAGAGAGAGCAGGTTATTCTCGCTGGGACAAAGACTGGGAGCTGCACCCGGGGAAGGGGTCCGGCTGTGGTCCAAAGCACCCGCACGCTCCCTGGGACAAGCGGTGGGAGCTTGGAGCAATACTTGCTCTCCCGATTCCCGCGGGAAGACCGAGACCAGGTACAAGATGACTCCACATGCCCCAGCTCCAGCAGCTGCACCGGCGTTGCCTGCTCACCAGCCGGGCGCGAGGATGGGATCCCACCAGCAGTCCGCTGGAGGCAGCTACTAACACAGGAACGCATCAAACGTTTGGTCCTTGTGGCTCTCACCGCAGTGAGAGAGACCTGGCGCTACTGTAATTTGATTGCGAGGCACACTTTGCAGGGGGGAAGGGGGGAAAAAAAAAAGGCATATTGAAAACCTCTCAGTCAAAATATGACCCCAACCTGCCTTGCTTAGCAAACGCTTCTCCGCTCTCTGCCAGGAAAAGGGGAATTAGGCTCAATTCTGCCTCGGGAAGTGAGGTAGTGGACATCAGGGACAAGAGGAGGGAGGAAGCACAACCTTCTGGAGACGCTCCAGCGTGATAACAGAAAATACAATAATACAGAGAACAGCATGTTCCCCTTGTCAGGGCCAGAGCTACCCCGCAAGCAGAACAGGAATTTGCCTGGGGCAGCAACGTGCTTAATGGCTTTATTATTATTATCTAAGCAATCCGAGGATGCTTCCCAGCACGCACGGGAGAGCAGCGAGCCCAGAGCCACCTCTGTGAATGAGAGGAACGGGGTTTTATTAAGTGGCCCGTGTAGGAGCATTCTCGTTGAGCTAACTGAATTCAGCAACCGAAAGAAACATCTGGCCCATATATTTCAACACACATAGGTACAGTACCGCTTACTTTAGAATATCTGAAGCATATTAATAAAACAAGACTCTTGTACAGTATACAGCCTTGGCCCTTAGGACAGCCCAACCTTCTCAATTATTTATTTCATTTTGTTATTCAGACTACTTGCATTTAATTTCACCATAACATAGTTAGCTAGTGCTTTTGCAGACACATGTCCTTCTTGTAGCCTCAGTGGGTTTATTATCTCATTTTTGTTCTTTGAGCATTTTTGGTAATCCAAGAATATAACGTTT
The DNA here is from genome assembly GCA_013398815.1 of Ibidorhyncha struthersii. NCBI lineage: Eukaryota > Metazoa > Chordata > Aves > Charadriiformes > Charadriidae > Ibidorhyncha > Ibidorhyncha struthersii. The sequence goes on from VZSZ01001047.1 coordinate 379,316, forward strand.
AAAAAAATGCCATGTGATTCTCAGAAAGACAATGGAATTTGCACCAGCATCAAAAGGAAAATAAATACTTTCTGTATTCCCAATCACTGAAACAAACAAGGAACCACCAAATTACTTTTCCGACTACAGCCAGCCACTTATCAGGCAAAACAGCAAAACACCCACAAAAAGCCTAATTATTTTCTGTTCAACTTGATCCTTTATGCCGATTTTGTTTAGAAAGAGTCCTACGTTACCGGTAAGGTGCCATGGCTGCTACAGACCCCAGCCGTGGCAGACTGCAAGCCCGTGAGGAACAGCTGGCAGCCTTTGTTGGCAACTCTCTTGACAGGCTGGGAGAGTTCAGCCTGGAGAAGAGAAGGCTCTGGGGAGACCTTATTGCGGCCTTCCAGTGCCTAAAGGGGCTACAGGAGAGCTGGGGAAGGACTTTTAACAAGGGCATGGAGTGATAGGACAAGGGGGAATGGCTTCAAACTGACAGAGGGGAGACTTAGACTAGGTATTAGGAAGAAATTCTTTCCTGTGCGGGTGGTGAGCCTCTGGCACAGACTGCCCCGAGAAGCTGTGGCTGCCCCATCCCTGGAGGTGTTCAAGGCCAGGTTGGACGGGGCTTGGAGCAACCTGGGCTGGGGGGAGGTGTCCCTGCCCAGGGCAGGGGGGTGAAACTGGATGACCTCCAAGGTCCCTTCCAACCCAAACCATTCTATGATTTGTACGGCAGGACTTTCAGAAACAGATACATCCGTATGAGACCTGACATCTGCCTGAATTCATAACGACTCTCCAACAACTAGGACTTGGATAAACTGTCTATAACTGAAATCTTACTATCAAGTGGAACTCAAAATATCTGCGAGCGCAGATGCACCATCTCCAGGGCTGCTCTACCTTACCTGCATACACACCGGCCAACATGTATTAAATGGTCGCTAAATAAGACACTTGCACGGAGACTGGTTTTTGTAGCTCCAGTATCTTTGAAAATCTACTTTCCACATAGTCTTACAATGGATTTGCTAAGTATTTTGGCTCTCAGAACCACCAATGTTTTTAAAACCTTGACCAGAATACACCGCATCAGTGGGCAAAGAGCAGGGAAACATATGGGTTGGAACCCCAAGCCTTGGAAAGTCACTTGGGGAAAAGAGGGACTATTTTTTTACAGAAGGGTGTTTATTAGATAGCCTTTTTAGAAAGTTCAGCATATGGAAAAGAAGAGGACTTATGCTCATCACTTGTCCCTGAGACATCCATCTTATTTTTCCAGTTAAGAAGCCAATCTTCTATGAAATCCCCCAAAATCCTAGCCGATGGGTTAAGTTACTAATTTGAGAAGACTAGTTTCACAATGATATTATTAAAAAATCCCACAAACAAACAAGTAAGGATAGCCACAAGAGAAACTTGGTTTAGAGACGGATCTCTCTAGACCAAAGAAGTGAGCTTCATGATGACGTGCAATAATTACTTCATATGGAGAAGAGCTGTGTGGCATATTTAAAGCCTTTAATTTCTATTCCCTTGTTTAAGTGAGATTATTGCTCCCCGTAGCCAATAACAATGGATTTCTTAAGTTTATTCTGATTTGCCAGCAAAGCAAATATCCTCTGGTAAATCTATGAGCTGAACAATGATTTTTCATTTTTACAACAGCACAGTCAATTCAATTTTCCAGTTATAAGTCTCAAGCCTCTCCCTATCAGCTTGTTAACGTACAGCGCTGTACTCTAAAACATGCCTGGAAGAATCTCCATAGACTTTGCCATCCCAAGTTGCTTCTGAACATTGCATTCATTGGGTATGAATCACTTCACTGTATGTAAACACTCGAATCACTAAGCCACATCTAATATTGTACACAGTAATCAAGTGATGCTGTCACGGTGGATTCTGGAACGACGAATATCTGCACGGATGCACTGAGGCAGCTCTAAAAACGCGGCTATTAGTGTCTCATTTTTAAAAACAGGTTTTGCCTGTTTGTGAACTTCTTTTATTTGCAGATGCTAAACTCCTGTAAAATATTTTCAGGCTTTGTATCTCCTTGAGATACTCACCAGAGTCCCACCAGCCCCCCTAAGGCTGTTTGCAGGACAAATACGGCACAGTATTTTTCCTGGTATTTATAATTCATAGCGATGGTGTGACAACGTGACCAGGGCTGGTTTAATTGGGCATGCCATTTCATCCCCGTAGCTTTCTGCATCAGGTCAGACAGATAAGCATCCAAGAAAAAAACCTCCACTCGCCACTAAAATCAAGTCATTTTCCCCCCTTAAACTTAAATTAAAACGCTATAAAACATATCAATGCTCAGTTCCCCTACAGCATTCTAACAACTGTTTACGTTAACTTGTTAAAGTGTTGCTTTGGGTTCCTTAAATAGTGTTAGGTGCAATTTTTCTCACACACGTGTCACCAACCTTGATGCCGAGCTCTATGTTCTCCCCTCCGTACACATCCATCCCGGGATCCAGAAGCCCAATCTCGCCAAAGAACTTTCTGTGCACAACGAATGAGCAACCGATCATCGCCGGCGTCCTGTACAAAAAGAAAACCAACAGAAATGCACAATTATTGACGTTTTCTAATTTTTAATGGACCGAGGGTTAGTTTCTGCAAAGTTATCTCAGAGACTTGGCAGGAATGAGCGAGCTCTGTGCCTCTGAAGACATTACTTCACCACTGCAATGAAATTGTCCAAAATTTCAGTTCATTTTGCTGTGTAGACTGGAGAAAGAGTTCTCCTGGGATTAAATGACTGAAAAGCCTTCAGGTGTTTGCTCTGTCATAAACATCTTGGTGTGTCTATGGGCAAGGGCACAAATTCTTGGGATTTCCATTCCTCATTCCTGAAGGAAATATAATAATGGCATTTCCTTTCTCTTACTTTCTTCCAGCACGTCTAGTAACGGAGTAGACTTCAGGAAATACACTGGTTTTTACAGTACCTTGTGAAACGAGGTTTCCGACCGGGATCTTTTTTATATTTCACAAAGGAGTCATCATCAACTACTGACAACGAGGTAAATTGCAAATTTGCAAAAGCAAATTCTTTAAAAACTCAAGACAACTGCTTGCAGAAACATCTGCTGCGTCGTCTGCCCAGTTCCACCGATATCGACGGGGCTCCGGGTCAGAGATCAAGTTGTCGCATTCATGCTGCGAACCCCCGTGCCCCACAGCGACCAGCGCTGCCCGGCTCCACTTCTGTGAGAGCAGCCAAGCGCAGTGTCCGCTCAGGGAAAGTAATAGAGAAAAATGAGAGCAGTACTAACAATACTGACATCAAGAGAGTAGCAGAAAGATTGAGGAAAAGCTCTGTGTCAGGGGTTAATTTATAATAACTATCCAATTTCAAGGACTTAATAGATGACTGTGTTTACTAACGACCCTGGCTGCCACGTGCACACGTACCGTCCCTCCCTCGTTACCTTGCAAAACGCTGGACCAGATCTCCACCTGCTACAGCTTCCCTGAGATGAGGATGCTGTTCTGATTCACGCAAGCTGAGATCACATTTGGGGGTATTTTTTGAATGGTTAAACACTTGTGACCCTGTCCATAAAATTACACTTTGCCACAGAGCATGGCACTGAACAAAACCGTATCATTACGCTCTTGCTGCTTGGGGACACACTAATCTGTTGCGGTTACGGTATGTGGAAAGCTCACCCCCTGGGATATTTTCTGTACTAAAATAGAAATATAAAAAAACATTCTCCCCTTTAACTTGCTTTCATTTGAATCCATGCTGTAAAGAAAAAAAAAAAAAAAAAAAAAACAGGGATCCACTCAGAGGAATCAGCAGGGAGGAGATGACAAATTTCACAGCTAAGCCGTGCCAAGGTACTGCCAGGCTCTGCTCGTACGGGGAGCTGTGGGACCCCCTGCCCACCCTGAGCTCAAAGCTTCAAGCAGGGGCACGCTCCACCACACCAGACGGTGTGGCCATCCCCTCTGCAGCTCCTCGCCTGGGCCCAGGGGGCACTCTCCTTGTGCTGCCGGGGAGAGACTTGCAGGGCGTAACACCAACGGTAGCCCACGGACCTGGAAATCTCGCCCCGCTTCAAAATGCCCGTTCTTCCAAAGGGAACCTGATGGTGAGGTAGAGATGGGCAATGGGATCGTGTGTTTTACCGGCAGCCCCAGAGTCGTGGCTCAACGCTCATTTCACGGCTTGTCCGTACAGTGGGGCACATTCGAGGCTGAACTAAGCAGTTAGGGCTCGCAGAGGAGGAAAGCACCCTCGAATATACAGAGACAGCTTACAGACGGAAAGGATCAAGGCCCACGCTCAGCCTCTCCATCCACACCGCACAAACTGCCTGTACCTGCCAGAGGAGCACCTGGGGTCCCCAGCGCACCCCGGGCAGCCGCAGGGCTCAAGGACCCCCAAGGACCTCACGGCTCGGCTCTGCCGACAGCCGCCCAGATCAATCTTTGCAAAACCCTTGAGCTCCTTGGATGAGGAGTTCCAGCCACTAAAGTAGTCTTATTTATAGACGTTTTAATACTTTTAATAGACTGGTAGAACAGCTGAATGCTGCTGCCATATTAAATTAGTTAGAATTGGAATCCATCAGAGGATTTTTTCAATAGATTTCTTCCCTGACAGCCAGCTCGGCCTTCCTTCCAATAAGCGGTATAATGTTTCATGGTTTGCTGCCACTCTAGTACTTAAGATTTCAATTCTACTGCTTTATTTGTAGCAAGTTAACTGCCATTAGCAGAAACAATTCTTTCTGAAATGATAAGCACCTTAGAGATGCCAAATCTAATAGCTCCATTATCCTGGATTACCTCCCGGAATTAAATGGAAGGGTAAGTTGCTCTGGTTTTACGTGGAACGTGAACAACCCAGTTCATCTCCTCTACTGGGAATAGGTGTGTGGGAGCACAGGAACCTTTGACTTCTCCAGTCACAACCTGTTAGGTCTGTTAAAGGTGCTCAGAGAACAGCTAAAGCCCGAAAAAAAAGTCCAGGTGAAAGTTTCAGACCCATGAAACTGCATTTCTGATCCAATAACGTGGCTCACTGGGAACTCACCACCAGATAAACAAGGTTTTCTGAACTGGAAGCCGCTCAACAGCCATGCACAGGGGCTGTAGCCTAAGAAAGCTTTTTTCATCATTATTTTGCAACATGACTCCACTTTATAGACCACAGAGTCACCGATCCTTTCCAAAGCGCTCTCGGAAACAGCCTGACTGGGTCTTTGTAACTTCACCTTCAAATTTTCCTCTTCTTCATTTTGCCACACGTTCTGTTTTCAACGCGCTACCGTGAAGCATGCAAAGCAGCGCTCCCGAGCGCATCTGAGGTCCCTCAAGCAATACAAATTAAGTGCTACATTCTTCTTTGTAACAATGCCTCCATATTAAATAAATGAGGAATCAAGCGGCGCTCAACAATTTAAATAAAAACACCATTTGATTTTATAGTAAATCCTTCAAAAAGGTGGACGTTTACAATAATAGATAGCCCATCCACAATGAAATAATGGCCTGCAGACAAAGAGCTGATAAAGCCTCTTGTTCCTCTGCCCCTTAATTAAAAGCATTAACACAGTTTGTTTTTAAAAATCACACACAGCTCAGCTCAGCTAAATGCATTTTTATTTGTCCCGATAGCTATTCTTTTTAATGAGAAAGGAAAAGCAGAATTTGGCAGGAAAGGATGAACAGAGATGTTTAGCAGAATTACTGGGTTTGTATCCAGAAATCCACAGCGTTAGTTCTTTGCCATTATTTTGGTTGGATCCCCTATACAATAAGTGACGAAAGGTCAAAAAAGAGCAGCTTTTATGAAATATCCTCAGCGTGAATCTCTAAATAAAGATGAAGAAGATACAGGGGAAACCGTTTATCCTAGTCTATTAAGTTACTTTAATGGTCTTCCTTCCTTTAGTGCACAGTTATCATCTAATGATTAAAAAGTCTCAAGTAGATTGCTTCTTCAATTCAAGGAAATTAATTTTCCTACACAATTGGATTTTGCTTCCAATTTTATACTAAAGCGCAAGTTATAAAATATGTAGAAAAAAAGATATTAAAAAAATAATTAGCAGTCATACCACGGAGCGCAAGAAGGCTGAGAACATACTTTAAGAACTGCTGGGGTGTCCAGTTTCCATTAAACTGCTGTTGTTTTTAATAAACGTCAATCATGGAGTTGCTCACCTTCGACAACACAATCCCAGTGCTTTAGGAGACATGGTACCGCATTTACCACGTTTGGGAAGGTCCTTTACCCTCCCAGAAAGGTGTTATTTCTCCGTCTCCCAGTCTTGCCACTCCTAATTAAACATACCAAATTCAAACACCTTGTTTTCCATTTGGAGATTCCAGACTTGTCCAAAACACACACAGTTTCCCACTTCTGCTGCCCGTCTGCACCTCCACCTTTCAGCCGGGGCTCACGGGCGGGAGCCAGCTGTACAAGTCCATGGGACCTGATGAGACACATCCGCGGGTCCTGTGGGAACCGGCAGACGTAGTTGCTAAGCCTCTATCCATCATATCTGAGAAGTCGTGGCAGTCTGGTGAGGTTCCTGCCAACTGGAAAAGGGGAAACATAAACCCTATTTTCAATAAGGGAAAAAAGGAAGACCCGGGGAACTACAGGCCCGTCAGTCTCACCTCTGTGCCCGGCAAGATCATGGAGCAGATCCTCCTGGAAACTCTGCTAAGGCACATGGAAAGTAAGAAGGTGATTGGTAGCAGCCAACATGGCTTCACCAAGGGCAAGTCATGCCTGACAAATTTGGTGGCCTTCTACAAGGGGGTTACAGCAGTAGTGGACAAGGGAAGAGCAACTGATGTCATCTACCTGGACTTGTGCAAAGCGTTTGACACTACTGTCCCACACGATACCCTGGTCTCTATATTGGAGAGAAATGGATTTGACAGATGGACCACTCAGTGGATAAGGAACTGGCTGGATGGTCGCACTCAAAGAGTTGTGGTCAACGGCTCAATCTCCAAGTGGAGACCAGTTATGAGTGGTGTTCCTCAGGGGTTATTTGTCCCTCTCCCAGTCTGGCCGCTCCTAATTAAACATACCAAATTCAAACATGGGACCCATACTGTTTAACATCTTTGTTGGAGAGATGGACAGTGGGATCGAGCGCTCCTTCAGCAAGTTTGCCCATGACACCAAGCCGTGTGACGAGGTAGACACGCTGGAGGGAAGGGATGCCATCCAAAGGGACCTGGACAGGCTGGAAAGGTGGGCCCATGACAACCTCATGAAGTTCAACAAGGCCAAGTGCAACGTCCTACATCTGGGTTGGTGCAATTCCACGCACAAATCCAGGCTCAGCGGGGAATGGATCAAGAGCAGCTGTGAGGAGAAGGACCTGGGGGTGCTGATTGATGAGAAGCTCAACAGGAGCCAACAATGGGCGACTGCAGCCCAGAAGGCCAACCGTATCCTGGGCTGCACCAGAAGTGTGGCCAGCAGGGTGAGGGAGGGGATTCTGCCCCTCTACCCTGCCCTGGTGAGACCCCACCTGGAGTACTGCCTCCAGCTCTGGAGCACCCAACATAGGAAAGGCATGGACCTGTTGGAGCGGGGCCAGGGGAGGCCACAAAGATGCTGCAAGGGCTGGAGCCCCTCTGCTGGGAGGACAGGCTGAGAGAGTTGGGGGTGTTCAGCCTGGAGAAGAGAAGGCTCCGGGGAGACCTTATTGAGGCCTTCCAGTACCGAAAGGGGCTACAGGAGAGCTGGGAGGGACTTTCTACAAGGGCACGAAGTGATAGGATGAGGGAGAATGGCTTCAAACTGACAGAGGGGAGACTTAGATTAGGTATTAGGAAGAAATTCTTTCCTGTGAGGGTGGTGAGCCCCTGGCGCAGGTTGCCCCGAGAAGCTGTGGCTGCCCCATCCCTGGAGGTGTTCAAGGCCAGGTTGGATGGGGCTTGGAGCAACCTGGGCTGGGGGGAGGTGTCCCTGCCCAGGGCAGGGGGGTGGAACGAGATAATCTTCAAGGTCTCTTCCAACCCAAACCATTCTATGATTCTACAATTCTTCAGCCCCACCTCATTACGGGGGGGTGCTGACTAACGGAGTTATTCAGCATTAAAAAGAGTGTGGCCAGCAGGTCGAGGGAGGTCATCCTCCCCCTCCGCTCTGCCCTGGTGATGCCACTGCTGGAGTCCTGTGTCCAGTGCTGGGCTCCCTGGTTCAACAAAGACAAGGAACTACTGGAGAGAGTCCAGTGGAGGGCTACGAAGAGGCTCAGGGGACTGAAGCATCTCTGCTGAGGAAAGGCTGCGAGCCCCGGGGCTTCTCCGCCCGGGGGAGAGAAGGCCGGGAGGGGGGNACAATTCTTCAGCCCCACCTCATTACGGGGGGGTGCTGACTAACGGAGTTATTCAGCATTAAAAAGAGTGTGGCCAGCAGGTCGAGGGAGGTCATCCTCCCCCTCCGCTCTGCCCTGGTGATGCCACTGCTGGAGTCCTGTGTCCAGTGCTGGGCTCCCTGGTTCAACAAAGACAAGGAACTACTGGAGAGAGTCCAGTGGAGGGCTACGAAGAGGCTCAGGGGACTGAAGCATCTCTGCTGAGGAAAGGCTGCGAGCCCCGGGGCTTCTCAGCCTGGGGAAGAGAAGGCTGAGAGGGGATCTCCTCAATGCTGATCAATATCCAAAGGGCGGGTGGCAAGAGGATGGGGCCAGACTCTTTCCAGTGGTGCCCAGCGACAGGACAAGGGGCAATGGGCACAAACTGGAACACGGGAAATTCCATCTCAATACGAGGAAAAATTTCTTTCCTTTGTGGGTGCCTGAGCACTGGCACAGGCTGCCCAGAGAGGCTGTGGAGTCTCCTTTCCTGGCGAGATTCAAAACCCGCCTGGATGCGTTCCTGCCCAACCTGCTCTGGGTGACCCTGCTCTGGCAGCAGGATTGGACTAGATAGTCCCCAAAGGTCCCTTCCAACCCCCACCATTCTGTGACTCTGTGAAATTCAGGGTGCCCCTGTCACCCCTCAGCCCTGTCCCGGCTTCTCCCTAAAACAACCATGCAGGGCAGACGCGACCTGGGTACGTGTTATGGAGCAGTATTTGTTTTAAAAGTGAACTTCAGATCATTAATTTAAGAACTCTGCAGTAGTGGAAGAGTGTTTGAGCACCAGGGCAGCCGTGGGAAGCCGCTAACAGCAGCGCATGAGGGCAAGATGCTGATCGCAGAAGCCCGGAAACCAATGTCACACCCGAAGCGCATCTCCAAAGGAGAAATCTATATTGCTTCTACCTCCTATGGTGGGACATCTACATGCAGATGTGGATTCAGGCAGGAGCCACGCTCTCAGCTTCCCTTCGCTGCCTGCGTAATGGCTTGGGCAGATGAAAGCTGGATGTCTTTCACAAGAATGTAATAAAATTTCTACAAAGGAACAGCATTTTAGCCCACAGCAGCGTACCTTGCTTAATATTATCCCCAGGATGGCATCTGCAATAGTTGTTTCTTGAATAATTCTAGCTTCCCTGCCCCAGTGACCTTGGCTAATTGTCTGTTTCAAATGGGTTTATTTTCCCGCTGTTGCTAAGTACTACAGAATCTGCGAAACAAATTAAAAATAAGAGATACCACACAAAAGAGATGCTAGATTGAATGCCTTTTCTGAATTTACTGGAGATTAATAAGACTCAAACTTTTAATGGCAAAGAAGCTGTGAAAACTATGTATTTTTTAAAATACCTATTATGTCTACCCATGCCCGTGACCTTGCTCAAGACAGATTTGCCTTTGTAGCTGTTGTGTGCCTGCTCCCATTTCCATGTCAAGCAGCGGCTCGCTCTGGGACCTCAGGCAAAGCATTTAACTTCTTTGTACCCCTGTTTTCTCATCTGTCAGGTGAGTATAATACCTAGATGCTCTTGAGAAAAAGCTTTTATAAATCACTTCAGTGACTTCCATATTGGAGCTGCTGAATTAACTACCGATACTGTTACGTATGCCAGACCCCCCCAGTATAAATCATCTATGGTGAGAGAAGCGCCGGTAGTTAACAGCCTTCTAAAGTGAGGAATCGCACATCCCATTTGCTGTTTCTAGCCTTGCTTTAAGCCACCAGCAGCAAGGAAAGCCGCGTGCACGCCGTTATGGTGCCCACGGTGTGCTAAGATACAGTGTGCGAGTCTAAAGAAGGTTTCTATTTACACGTCCAAGCCTCCGGACTATAACTCAACTGTAAAACTGCTGCTGAGGTCATTGCCTACAAGCATTTTCCTTCCTCGTGTATTCTAGAAAACCCAAGGATGTCCCAGCACTAAAAATCACCGGATGCCTGAGCATGCCCCTGTTTCTTCAGCACTTTCCGCAGGAGTTTTCCTACGGATGTGTGCTGCTATAGGCTGTCAAAATGCTCATGTGCAGGTAGTAGCTGTCCCCAGCTCTACTTATTTTGTCAGCTGAAGTAAAACTCCAGCCCCAAAGATCTCCAGTACACGGATCAGGGCTGACCCCCATTTCCACAGCAGAAGACACTTAGGCCACGTGCCAACTGCCCAACCATCTCCCACTGCCACCTTTGTTGGGACCTCAGCAAAAGACACCAACCTCGAGAAACCCTTCCAGCCCAACAGCCGTAAGATGGGAGCAAGCCTTGCTCAGGGTCAAGAGGATTTGTGGGAAGCATTTTGGGCTGTTGACTGTCCTTGGCCCGAGCGCTGGCAATAGTGCAAGATGTAACTCTGACGGCCCCGGTCCACACTCCCTGTGCTCACGGGGGAGCAGTGCTGCATTGCAGCGTTTCAGGAGTGCGGTTTTCAGTCCTGGAGTACAAGTCCTGAAGAAGTCACCTTGGAGAAAGTAAATTTGGTGATCACCATTCCAACGGGACTCAGTCTCTGTTCAGGAATGGTTTTGAGGAAATAGCTGCAATGACAGGATTCTCCCTTGGGATATCCTTAAAAGATGGCTCTTCATTTTTGCTGATTTAATGGCAGTTGCAGAGCTATTCCTGGAGGTAGTGCAGAGCGGGGCACTCGGGGGACACCCAGTCTTCCACACTTGGTCCGAACCCTTCGTCCCGCCACGCTGAGCCCAGGTGCCTCCCCGGGGCACGGGGGAAGAGGCTCCTTCCCCCAGGCCACTGGAGCAGGACGGTACGTTCGCAAACACCAGTGCGCCAGGGGCTGACCCCTAATGGTGCCCCATTTATTCACAAAGGCAGAACTAGGAGAAATAATAATGATCACTCATAGTGATTTATTAGGGACAGTCCTAGAGGAGAGGCAATGCAGAGTCCCAGATTTGGAGGCTGAGATAAAACAGAGCATGATTTTCACATATGCACTGGCTCATATTGGAAGCCAGAGAAAAATGCATAAAAGAGAGCGAGAAAAATACTTTCCCTGTCTGGAAAGCCATTGCACTTCAAGACGGAATACACCAGGGAGCACAGGTTCGCATGGATGAAGAGTCAGAAAGGCACAGTATTTAGTTTTACTTTTCCTATATGACGGGTCCCCTAAAGGTCTTACACTCAAAGCAGATCTGGAAATTGCTGTTACATTTTACTTGCACAGAAATCATCCAGCCGGAGCACATCTCGTAATCAAACCCAGGAGCTAAGCCACAAAGCCTTGGCTCCGCGAGGAAAATAGATGTTTTCTTATATCTCATTAGCTAAAACACGTTAACCAACATGAGATAAAACTGTAGCAAAACAAAGCTGTTTGCAATTTTAATCTGAGCCGGGAGGTGAGAGCGAATCAGTCTCTTCCCCACACTGTGTATCACCGCACGGGGCACAGGAAAGCTGCTGTTACTGCACGCGGGGTAGGTAAGGAGAGCACATACCTTTAAAGATTAATCAACAGAAGGTCACAGTCTCTTCCTACTATCGACTATCAGTCGCCTCTTCAGCACAAGTGGCAAGTGCCCTCCTGAACAGCTTATTCAGGGCTTTTCAAATCCACCTGAACTTTTCATTAAAAGAGTAGTGTTTGTCTATGCAAATCAGACCTATTTATTCCACGTTAGAGATGCAGAATTCCCCAGGGCAGTGTCAGGGACTGGCTTCAAAGTTTCGCCAGAAGTAGTTTAAAACCTCATTTCTGCTAATTGGCAGCGACTGAAATCCACCTCGTTGAGCAGCTCTGAGCAGGACGGGAAGCGCCTCCACCAGTCCTCCTAGACACCTGGATTTAACGCACAGCTAGGCAGCCAACACCTTTAAACCATCTCCCAGTTCCTCAAGAAGACAACCTTTTTATGTAGATTTAAGGATTTGCATTTGCACGACTCCCCAAATCCCAGTGACAGGAGAGCAGGAGAACGCTAGGATTTCACCTCTATGGAGGTGAAAGGTTTCTTGTACTTTATTTCCTCTAACGTGTGATCCTTTGGCACTTCCAGCCTCTGACATAACAAAATGCTCAGTGCAGGAAAAGGGAAAGGAAAAAAAAAAAACCAAATATTTCTCCTTAGAAATACCGAGGATGGAGACCAGTGTTTGGGTGTCAGAGACTGGCACGTGCTCCTCTAATCTGGTGTCTAATCCTGATTCCCCTCCCACTGGTTCTCAAATGGGAGCATCTAATTCCTTACGGACAAAGTCGCTATCAGTGATGGAGAACCTGCAGCCGGCACATTTTGGTCGCAGCTCTGTGTCTCTGCCGTCCCGCTCACCGCAGCCCCCACCCCGGCGCTGCTCACAGTCGCCAAACTGACCGGTCCAAACAGCTTCCGCAGGCATTGCTTCATCAGGAATATGCCCTTCGCTTCCTATCAGTAATAAATGCAACGTAACTGTAACTTCATCTCCTTCCACTGTCGCTCGACTGCTAATTAAATGATAATTACTTTTAGATGTAATATGTATAACTAACAGGCACTTAACAGGAACATGTTATTTACTTTTCTTTTTTTAACGTGAATGTATTTTTTTCTCAAGGGCAGCAAAGCTGCTGACATTCAGTCATGTTCTTCCTCTCCACCTAGCATAAAAATCACAGCGAACAAATTTCACAGGTAAACAAATTTCTCCTCTCTGCCTCAGCCACAACTCTCAGCCCAACGCAGCAACAAGCCGTGCCCTGATTAAAGCACCGAGCTGGAGCTGAAGGATCAGGATTCAACCCCCAGGATCCTTCACTCTGGTCGGAGCTGCCAAAGGCCCCTCAGTACCCAAAAAAGGGGCTTAGGCAGCGTGCTGTGTCCTAGAATAGGAAAATCAGGGTCCCCATTTAATTTGCTGGGCTCCCACGTCTTAAGGAGCACTCCCCAGGGCTCAGCTCTGAGCTTCTCCTCACCTGGAGAGGAACGAGCTCAGTGCAGAACCACCAGTGCTTTCTTCCAAAAACCCCAGGTGGAGGCGGCTGTGCCACCACCCCATCTGTCACACAAAGCACACGGCTGCACTTGGACACATCTATAGGGACGAGTCCGAGCAGGGGGGTGCGGAAGGCAGATACAGCACGGCAGCTGGGTCCCATCCCAACCCCACGGCTCCTTTTTACCCATCTTGGATGAAGATGTGGGACATGGCAAGGAAGACATTCGTGATTAATTGCGCAACTCCAAAAAGCATTTCTCCAATGCAGTGCTTACACCAAAACACTTCTCCAGCTTCTAAACTTGCTTCAAGTGACTATCAAACCCAAAATGAAAGAAACTGCAACTGATATTTAAAGGCGGTGATAGATAATATGAAGATGGGTTCTGAGGGCCACGCACATGAGCATCACTCTAGAACAAACCTGCTCTGTTTATGGCTGAAATGTCATTTTTATTCTCTGAACGCTCAAGCCAAACCCCCGAAATTGAGAGAGAAACCTCTTTTGGTGAATCATTGCCTGTAAGAAAGATGCTGCAAGCCAAACTCACACATCTGGGGACAAACACACAACTGAAACTGTGGGCTGTCACAAAGTAGAGTTCAAAAGTAATTCCCCTGACGGGTAGGAAGAGAGCACGAGTCCCTGTCAGCTCGGCTGGCCCCTACGAAACAACATGAATAAAAGAGCAGTGAAAGATTAATGCCATCGTTACACCTAGCTGTGCTCGTGAATGCAGTCACACGGCACCTCTTCCACGAGAGGGTTATTTGGCACAAAATACAAACCTACAGTGTAACCACAACTCACCGGTCAATCCCAGTTTCCTTCCAACACTCCGAAGTACCTCCTAAACCTAAATTCCTCCTAAACACTAAACGCAAGGCACTATCAGGAATATGCGTTGGGTGGTGACCGAGCTCCTCATGATTAGTTTTGCGCAGACCCGTGCTGCTTCCTGATATCTCGCCGCAATGGACGTTGAAGATAAAGATTCAGGAGACTGAAGTTACTGGGAATTTCAGAGATATTTCTGCAGACAGAATTTAGGCGAACGCGGTTACGTTCACGATAGGCTGGTACTAAGAATGGGGACGTGAGTAATGGTTATTGACAGACAGAGCAGTTTCACTTTGTGGGTAAATGAGAGCGCACCGAAATAGCCCTGTAAGCACCTCAAAGAAGCCGAGTAATGCATTTATTTTGACAACTACTTGATACGAGCCTATTCCTAGGGAGGGCAGCTCTCAGGTTTATCTTACCCTTCACGCATCCATAGCGCAGAAGCACAATTCCTGAGAAATATAACAGATACATTTTGTGCCTCCAGCATTTAATAGTAAATGTCATTCTCATTTCTCAGGGTTTGGAGTTTATTTTATTTTAAACACTGAGCAAAGCAGATAGAAAAGAAAAATGAATATGGGAAGAGCTGTATCGAAATGTAAATGCAAATTTGGTAAAGACAATTGCCAGGTGAGGAAACTCAGAGGTGGAGAGGCCGTTTTGGATTCACCTCCATCTGGATTAGAGCAGCTCTACCCAACCACAAATCAGATGTTCCAGTATTTGCAAAGGGATTTAACCAAACTGCCTGTTTAAAGGGTCAGACAATGTAGGGCCTGAAAAGCTACTTTTGAAAAGCTGAAATCACATCCCAGGTACATTTACCATACCAAGAGACCTATGAAAATTTTAAGGCTCTGTGTGTTTCCTCCCATAGATGTCCACAGGTTGGGGACCACTACTTCGATGCAAGAGCTCTTGGAAACGGCAATGTGAAGCAACGCCGATCACAGTGCAAGCAACGGAACTGTTGTAGATGATCTACTGACTTCAAGTTGGTACAAAGCTCAAAGCCTGAGCACAACAGCTTTGCCTGTGACTGACTGGTGCTGGAACAGGGCACGCTCAATGTGAACCCACTCAGAGTCAGCCTGCTGGGAGTTTTATAGGCAGTGGTTTGAGTCTTTTTGGTTGGGTTTGGGGTTTGTTGTTTGTTTGTTGTTGTGTTTTGGGTTTTTTTTCTTAAAAAAAAAAAACAACAGAAAATGCATTGATTTTCTAAATGGAGAACTTGAATTCAAGGCCCTCTTCAAGTTGTTGGCAGAACTCTCAGCAAGGTTCTTGGCAGCAAGGGTTCACCTTCAACGTTTAGGAAAAAAAAAAAAGAAGTGTTCGAATTACAGGTTGCTCACGTAAGCAACCGCTGTACATCATCAGCCAGCCTGCGCTCTCTGGCACCTGATAATTAGGCGACTGCGCAAGTCAGGATGAATGGGCTTAGCCATGTGTAAAGGCAGCATCAGCCCAAGAGGAACTGGACCTGATGAAGAGCCAGGATTTCACTTACACACGTACTACGATGTGAGCTCATTTGAAGTCAGCATCCTCGGGGAGCAAAGGAAATGGAGAAAAAAGGTCCTTTTTCCCCTTCAAATAGTCAACCCAAGGAATGGGAATGTGTAGTCATTCCCTGACTACACACAATCAAACTGGAGAAGGCAGCATGAATGTTCATTTAGCCACCTTTGCAGGTGCTTTCTTCACTTCACAACCAATTTGGCAACAAAGTTCCCAGGACAGAAAAGGAGAAGGTGGAGGGAAGGCTGGTTCCCCACACCCCGGCCTTGGCACCGGCTCCTCTCCGGGAGATGACGGGGACTGCCCCTCAGCCACCACGGCGCAGGCTGGGCAGAGGGGCACTCAAAATTGTTGGGTCTTTCAGCTCTACAATACCATTTTGTAGCTCGATGCATAAAAATGCCGCTGGGAGCAGAGAGGGAGTTGCTTCCACTTTCCAGAGAAAGGTGACATTTTGACACAGGGAATCCCAAGTGCTTTGCCATTCTCGTTTTGCTAACAAAGCGTTTGTCCCTCGCCATAATACGTTTGTGGCCAAAAGGCTGACTCTTTTCTTTGTGTTTTGCCCAGAAGTTAAGCGGCACCAGATTCCTCGGGGAAAGGATCTGCAGTTTTCCTGGCAGACCTCCAGCACGCTGCAGGCTTCGACCAGATCAAGACTTTGTGATTGAATCCGTGGTCTGGAAAAAACTGCAGGGAGCAGATGTCAGTGTCTGAACTCCTAGGAAAGAAGCTGGATAAGCGGGGAAACTTCTACCAGCCTGTGGAGTCCTGCAAATCCAAAGGCTGTTGAACCAAACCAAGAGTTGCAATGAGTTCATCCCGTAAGGACATGCTCCATACCTTCTAATCCAAACTGCTTTCTGATTCTTGGACAAATGAGTATTAATTTAAATTGCATTTTTAAGTGCCCTTGCAGAGGCTTTTTGCTTGTGCAAAATTAACAGTGGGAAGGAAAGACAGAAAAAAAAAAATAGGCACGCGCTAGGAATCAGTGCCAGTTTTACTATGTGGAATAACAATTATGCCCTCTCTTTCTGCAAAGCACCACATGCCAAAAGACCCAAAAGCACTTTCCCTCCACTTTTGCCTTTAAAAAAAAAACATGTGTTGATTTTAACAGTCTAGGGATGGTCCACAGAACAGCCAAGGAGGCAAGGAAAGTTTTAACCTCTCCGTTGCCAGAGCCAGGTGCAGAAGGAGGCTGCTTTTTAACGGCACGCTGCGATGGTAAGGAGTCAATCAGAAATGGGGAGTCAACAGCAAAACCAAACTCTTCTGAAGTCGTGGGGTAAACCTGTACATAACCTCCACAGGACAAGTGCTATAATGAAAACGTTCCTAATCTGCACGTGAAACGCATTTCAATGCTTCAGCATTAATGCTAGACTGAACAACCTCTTTACTGAGGTCCCACTTTACCATCCCTGCTTTAATTGAGAGGCGAGAATCTGACATTTTGAAAGTTGAGAGACTAAATTGTGGATGGCATGCTCTCACTGAAGAATTTACCCTGAATTAAGAAAACCATTTAAATCCACATTGAATGCTTGTGATACATTTTGGAGATTCCCAACTAGCAATTTTCAAAAAGTAAGAGAATGCTGTCCTACAGCACACTGTACAGCAGTCATGTTGTCAGAAATTGCTGCTTTACGCCTCTATACGTGTAGCATTAACAGGGGAAGTAAGGCACGGCAAAAGACACCATGGAAACAAGCTGTCCTGCTGGCAGCCAGTTTAAAGAGCATCTCCCAAATTGGAGGCAAAACAACCCAAAACTTTACTCTCATAAATATCTAGCCACTAGCATTTAGAAATACTGTTTGGCAAATTTTGGTCTTAATCATCCAAACAGTACCGACTTCAGTAATATGTTTTCAAGTAAAAGATGACTAAGTGAACAAAGCTTAGAGTACACGTTTTCATTCGGGCTCCAACTCTGCAAAACCCTAAACACATCTTTCACATCAGCCACAAGTCACTCCAACAGCTTCAGATCCCTGATGGTACGTACACATTTCACTCTTATCCTGATCCAGAGCCTCAGCTTTCACTGAGGCCAAAACAGCTCATTCTAATCAATACTGACAAAACCGCTTCCATCCACCTGAAGGTTTGCAAAACTCCCCCCATGCCCCAGCGGTTTTTAAGAGCAAAGGCAAACCCAAGCCCACAGCTCCACTTATGCAAACCTCCCAGCAGTACCGCGAGATTCCAGCGCTAAATCCGGAGCCTGCGAGAGCTTCCTTGGTAACCCGGGTAATAAGGAGAAAANAAGGGAAGGTGCAGAAAGAGGAACTATGCCAGCAGAGCACGTGCTATCGGAGAGACGCAATGATGCCAGGTCTGAGCTGCCTAATAAAGAGCCAAATCAAAGCCGTTTACAGAAGGACGATCTGGGTTCTTAGGTATGGTTAAAGCCAAAAGCCCATTTCCCTCTCCCCTCGGCTCCTCTCTGTACTTTACACTGAGCAAAAAATAAACAGATGGCTGGTGCCGTGCTGCGACTATCGCAACCTTTGCCTTAATTACTCCCCTGCACGAAAATCATATCTGCATCCAGGGGACACAACGGTTCTGCCCTTAAGCAGCTGTGGTAGCAAATGCCAGTGGCCTTTTGTCACTGGGGACGTTTAATCTGGAGCTGTTCTCTGGGTCCTGTGCTGGCTGCGAAGAGTTGTGGGGCAGAAAGAAGACTTCAAGTGACCTCAGAAAAATCAAACTGCCCTCCAAGAAGTCAAACGGCCAAAGCGCGTGCACGTTGCTGTGTGCAAGCAGCTGAACTGCCGCCTCTGCCCTGTCTCTCCCAGGTGGTATGCTGGAATCGGGAAGCTGCGGACGGCGCAACGCTTCCCTCACATTCACAGAAGTTTCCCAACAACTTTTTTTGATACTATTATTTTAGCAAAAAAAGCTCCTCTGGCCAATGTATTCAATGAAAAACTCCTCTGCACTGCCCGCAGCAAATTGGCCCCATCATGTATGCACACATACGCAGAAAGATCACAGGCAAACCCAGGATTTGACTCCACATCTCTCCCTCCAGAACAGGATGAAAAATTCAGCTCAATTTAAACACAACAATTGTTGCTCTTTTGCCTTTCTGAGTGCCCCAGAATCCCCTGAGTTGCTTTAGAACCACACTGAGAATCAGATGCGAGAGCCAAAACTCTGCAGTATTAGCCTGGGATTTAGAGCATCTGTGTGGCTGTTTTTTCTCCCCATTAATTTAATTTGACAGAAAAGAGCAGGAAGGCTTCTGGCTCCCGTGTGGGCAAAATGGATAAACAGCAGGAATTTTAAGGGAAGCTGAAACTAAACAGAAAAGAAAGAGGCTGGTGCCCTGGCTAACAGCCTTTTGTGCTTCCTTCCCCCCTCTCCCACTCTCCGTGCCCTGCATGTCATAATGAGACCATTTTCATGATTACCACTTGCCTGTTTCAACCTATCCTTTGCGTTTGATTTAGACCACTTCGATCAGAAAAACAACACACAGTGCTCTTGAAGGAAGATCATCTCCCAGGATGGATCCCATGATGCAGGAGGAGCATCAGTGCCCCACCGCAGCCCCACCACCCCCCAAATCCACCGCATCTGGGCTGGAAAGCAGCAAATCCTAATCCTGCTGCTTCAGAAAAACCTGCAAGAGCGACTCATTCCTTAATGGGAAAACATTTGCGTAGCTGTGTAGACAGAACTGCCTGAATTTAGCATCACAACTATTTTTGAAAAGGAGATCTTAAAGCCTTGTTTGTTTTTATTATTTTCCTGAAGACTTCCCAGTGTGGGCAGATGCGCTCTGCCAGCCGCAGCCGGCACCGCACAAAGCAGAGCAGCCCGCTCGCCGCACACCTCCTCTTGCTTCCAGTAAGACACAGTTAAGCAACGGCTGCTGACACCGGCTGATTTACACCCTGTGGAGCAGCACCGAGTTCCATCCGAACCCAAACATCTCTGACCTCTCAAGCAGCATCTGCGAGCACAAGATCTTCCAAGCCGCAACGCTCCTTTTCTTTCTTTACAGATGTCTCAGCCAAACTGAAACGCAGCCAGACTCGAAGGAGGCTTGAGGTCTACTCGCAGTGCTGGTTTGGAAGCTCACTACCTCCGAGCGCGGAAGGGACAAGGTGACTTTCCTGCCTGAAACAGCGCGGAGGAGTTGTAACTTGGCTCTATGCAAACGAAAACAGGCAAGTCAAGCTTTTCCTTCTGCAAAGCACATCCCACAGCAGAGCTCGTGCAACAATAAAGAACACCAGGCCCAAATCTCACCCCCCTCCCTCTTCAATAAATGGAAAATCTTGGCTCAAGAGGAGAAGGAATTTTGCAATCAGCTTCAGTAGGGGAAAGGGCTTTAGCCACGATCTTCAGGGCTTTGGCAGAGGAGTTCGGTACAAACGCTAAGCCCTCTGCGTCTGCCCCACCTCTTCTAGCAAGGGCAGGTTTTAATTAAAGCAGAAACATATGATGCTAATTCATGTTCTCAGTTGCCCAACCCCAGCAAACATCCAGCACAACTGACTGAATGACTCTGGATTGAGCCCAGTGGGAGCAAGATCAGAGTGTGGCCAATCAGCTATATAAGGAACACACTAATTAAACACCAGCTGCTTCACAATTTTCTATAGTTTTATCAGCCACCCACTTTGACAATATAAACAATCAACAAGACACTGCTATGAGAGATGGTCTACGGTGAAAAGAGGATGATGGCTCATGAGAAAAAGCCAATACAAATCTCCTCTTCGGGGGGGACTGACCGCGCTGAGGGTCAAACAACAGAGACCCAAACGTCTGCGGTTATACTTTCATCTCTGGCGACGTTAGGAGAAGGCAGGATCCAGAGATATACCACAAACCCCTCAATCAGCTGTTTATCGAGAGTTTGGTTTTATTTTCCCCACTGCAATACAACCGCTGGGACTGTAACTGCTCGGCTGCCGCTCTGCCTCTGCACTACCTCTCCCTCTCCCATCACCTCGTAGCAAACACCTACGTGAAGTCAACAGCAAAAGGCGAGTACCAGGTGGACTTTACAGATAGAGATAGGCAACTATTTTCACCAAAAAAAAAAAATTGAATTGAAAAAAAAATATTTAGTTCAACCAAAAGACCCAACTTCTTTAACGTTTCAACTGAAGAAGGCCAGCCACAGCCTCCTTAAGTTATTTTCTCAGACATGAAAACTTTGATTTTTAGATTAGATTACACACACACACACACCCCCAAAAAAATCCTGAAGTGACATTTTTGTGTCAGATGACAGCCTGATTTTCATTCAGCGGCATTCATGTAAAGAGATGGGCATGTCCTTCACATCACAAAATGGTGGAAACAAAAATCTCTGACAAACAAAAGTCACTGTGAACTTAACGCCAGGCTTAGAAAATGATGCAGGCTTCAAAACTGCCCTTTCCTGAGCTGCCAGCAGCACTTATCCCGCCCACAGCAACCTGTGCGGGCAGGGAAAGCTAAACCGTACTTTCCCAAAGCAGGGAAACCTGTCCCCAAGGCTCCTGTGTCACCTACACCAGGAGCTGCCTGCTCGGGGGCTCTCTCACAAGCATCACGTAATGGCTGAGTACGAATTAAAAAGACAGTGAGGTTGGGGGGGACTGCCTTTGGGCTTGGGTTATTTTTTCCCCCCAACGCAGAGAATAATTCACTGCGGGAATGACCTACGCAGAGGCACCTGGGATTCCGCACCCCTGGCCATCTTTGCTGAGATATCATTTTAAAAGGACCAAGGAGGGCTTGAAGCACCAACCAGCCCGTTGTCAGTGGAGCTCAGAGGACGGGGACTGCAAGCCGTCCTCCCATGAGCAATCCAGGGGCTGGTCCTCGGCTTTACACGTGTCCCAACAGTGCTCGACCCGCTCGCGCCCGCTCAGCCCAGCCGTTGGCAGCACGTGGCCGCCTCGGGGACGCGGCTGTCACACAGGCTGCTCTGGGGGATGAGCCAGCACAGACAAAGACCCAGCTAACACACACCAAAGCTGACCCTCAGACCTACACTAAGTGGCTTCAGATAAAATGGATCATGAACCAAAGCTTCCAGAAAAGCTTCAGTCTCCACTTAAACTATCTGCCTTTTTAAAGGATCTTAATATTATGCACCGATGCGTCCTTACCTCCATGCAAATACTAGTTTGCAAAACAACCAGAGACATCCAATTTCATTTTTCAAATAAGATATTTTCATTTATACAAACACGGAACGCACTTTAATACAGTACTTCGGAAAAATAAAACTAGCGGTGTAATAGTTCTTTCCATCAAACAAAGAGGATAAGAAAGAGAATATAATTTATAACACCTCTATTAGTAAAATTTGTATAGGATACATCTAAAGGCTTCAGACGGCAAGAATGGCACTTGTGCTTTCAGAAAATAACATGAGTGCACTCCCTTTGCTGCACTGTTCAGCACCTGCACTGCACGTCCCACGCCCAGGAAAGGGATTTAAAGTCACCTGGAATTTTTTATGGAACACGAGAACTGGCAGCAAATTCTACTGCCTCAGTTCTGTGCTCCCAAGCAACAAAGAAAAGAACAGAGAAATAGCAGGTCAAGTGCAATACTGCGAAGCGAACCGGAAGATTAAAAGGTTCAGTAGGGAATAGTTTACCTGATATTTCTTACAGAGAAGATGCTAGAAGGCAGGAACGTACCGCAAGGAATTACAAAAAAAAAAGGTTACTGGAAATATAAGGGATGCTGGGGATGCACCACCAAAGAGCACAGGGAAAAGCTGAATATTCAGGATTTCTGGAGGATAGGTCCAGCGGCACATTTTCAATGCCCAGGTCCAGGCACAAAATGGATGCTGAGTCCAGCGTCACTCGTAGCACAAGGCAGGAGGAAAACGAGCACCCTGGACTTGCCTCACTCCTGCTTTTCATGGGTACCCCGTCACCCTCTCGCAGAGGCGGGACGCTAAGCTGTATGGCATTTTCATTACATTTAATATGATTATTCTTACAAAACTTCATGATTTAGGCAACTAATTTCTTGATCTATTGGTAAATGTATGGTTTCACGCAGCATCCTTGATGCCCCAACGATCAATACATCCAACATTACGGTGGGTCATAAAAAGGCAGAAGCAGCGTATTTCCCAATACTGTTCTCTTGAAAAGGACCTTGCCTTCATTCTCCGTGAGACGCAACATTTCAGCAAAAACCCGGCATCAAAATTTTGACTTCTGACATTTCCAAC
Source organism: Ibidorhyncha struthersii (assembly GCA_013398815.1). Taxonomy (NCBI): domain Eukaryota; kingdom Metazoa; phylum Chordata; class Aves; order Charadriiformes; family Charadriidae; genus Ibidorhyncha; species Ibidorhyncha struthersii. The sequence goes on from VZSZ01001047.1 coordinate 402,190, forward strand.
CAGCACAAGAACTCTGCGCTGCTCCACGCATGAGTGAACTAAAAAGAAAGCACGTTTCAGATGAACCGGCAATCTGCACAAGGAATTTCAGCAATACTCCTGAGATTAATTCAGGAGAGTAATGCTATCCCAATCACACATCATTTCTGCCTTCCTTTGATACCATTTCCCATTATGTGTGCATTAGCACAGCAGCCAGAACTCCGCTCTGCTACTTAAAAGCTAGGCACGATCAGGATCTCAAGACTAAAGGGGCAAAATTTTCAAAATAATTCAGCTCCCCTGAGAGCCCCCAGCCCAGGCAGGCTGGGTCCGGGTCACGTACAGTCAATAAATTACTACGTCTTTGGAAAACCGGAGTCCACCGTTCCCCTTGTCATCACAGAACCATGTACAGACAAACCAGACTCCTTTCTCAGGATTAACAGAAAACATTATTCAACGTATTGGCAACCGCCAGCGTGACTATATAAAGCTGCTCGCTCCAGACATTTGACCCAAAGATCACATCTGCCTTCTTAACAAACGCATACAGTACACTGCGTTTGTGTGACCAAAAATTTCATGCTTGCCACACTGTGCTTGAAACAGATGCTTGACAAAACTCCAGGGATATAAACGGGGCAGTCATTTACTAAGGCCATATGTTGGAAGCGTGTAAGATGGACTCGCTTAACTGAAGAGCCTTCAAAAAATAGTAGTGATGATAATGGGACTGAACAGATCTCAGATCAAATATTCTTTGGAGCTTCTTGGTTTGGGGCATTTTTCACTAGAAACTGAAATGCCCCCCGAATAGCTTTCCTTTGCCCTCCCTGACAAACCTCTCCGGTAATGACAGCCAGCTACAGGCTCTGACTGAGTGGGTCGGGGGCCCAGAGGTCCCTGCGGAGAATGGAGGCCACCAGCCATGACGGCAGCTAGAAAACAACCCTTGCGTGACACTTGCAGCACGGATGTCCTCACTGCCTAGAGCGGTCTCAGAGTACTCGAAGACCCTACAAACGCAACAGCACGCATCTCTGATTGCCTACTCTAAAATTTCTTTTTCGGTTAACGCTGAGGTGATTCCTCCAGCAACCACTGCAGCAGCAGCAGATCGCCATTCGCAGGGACCCAGAGAGAAGGAATGGGACAGCAGGAGCTTCGGGAAATTCAGCAAGGACAAACGCCAAGTCCTACACCTGGAGCAGCCTAACCCTTTGCGTGAAGACGGGCTGGGGTCAGCGCAGCTGAGGAGAAGCCGGGTGTCCCCGGGGACAGCAGGGCCAACACCAGCCAGCAGCACACCCTGACAGCAGCGCGGGCTCGCGGCACAGCCGGCGGCAGCAACAGCCGGCAGACAAGGGGACTGTGCCCCTTCACCTAACACTTGTTAGGTACCCTGGTTTGAGAGACAAAGGACTAATTTCTCTTCTAAGCCTTGGGAAGGCTGCACTTTTAGAAGACTCCAGTGTCTGAATTTGTGAAAATATTTACTTCATAGCCAGCTATGGTGTGCGGGTTTCAACGTCTCAGTGGTTTCGAGCTCCACAGGTGTGGGGATGAGGAGGAGTGAGACCTGAGCACTTGGCCCAAGCTGGCCAACAGGGTTAGCTCATACCAGGAACGGTTCACTATAAATTAGAAAGTTTGCTGCGAAGTTTGCTCTCTCCCATGATGGCTGTCATCCTGAGAACACCTTGCTCTGGTGCCAGAGCCCTGAGCCCTTCCCTTCCTCCCGACACCACAGCGCTCGCAGTGCCCCACAATGTGCTGTCACTGCTGGGAGTGCACAGCTTCTACGGATAGAACGCGCTGAGCATAATCTTTGCATATTCTGTATTGGTATCGGGATCAATATTGATTCTTTAGTGCTATTAATATTAATTATCTAATCTTATTCTATTAAATCTGTTTATATTTCAGCTCCCAGGTTTTCCCGATTCCCTTTCCTGGGTGGGGACGGGTCATCAGGTGATAGAATGAATGTCTAATAAATTGTTGTGGGTTTCTCAAACCATAACAATAGGTCATGTCTGGAAGATCACCTAGTGTTGGGTCCTCCAGGGTAAGAGAAGGACTGTCCCAGGGGGAAGCGCGTTCAGCAGAGGTCCCCGAGATGGTGAAGGAGAGGCTGTGGGAACAGGGCTGGCTCAGCATGGCGAGGAGATGGCTTCAGGGACACACACCTGCCAATAATCTCCCATACCTGCAAGGCATCTGCCAAAACAATAGAGGCAGGCTCTTTCACTCCTTCTCCCAAAGCCAGATGTTCGAACTTACCATGATTAACTACATGGCTCTCCAAAGAGTTCCATCCAGATACTACTCACTAATGCAACAGGACATTTTACAGGCAGATTTCTTTGTTATTTCCTGGGTAGAATCCTCTTCCCCTTCAGTAGCCTTCATATTTTGGTGTTTTTAATTTCAACGTTATGTTTTTTGGAACATTAAGTATTTCCTGGGTTTGGTTTTTAAAATACAGGAAATTATGCGCACCATATGCGAGGGGGAGCAGAACATGCTGACTGCACAAGTGGGTGGAAGAGTCCGGGGAGAACAGCAGAAGGAAGGGAAGACACTGCATTAAATATTAGCGTTCCAAAGTTGCTGAGCAAAGGAGGAAGGTTATGGTAGCCAGGGTTGAGATACACCCTTGCTCCATCAATCCAGTCCCCAACGGCAAGGGAGAGCGAGCGCGAAGCCTGATACCCAAATGTGAAACATATGGTGAATAAATTCAGGACTCATCCACTTTTCTGATGAAATCTCAGGGAGGAGATAAATATGCCAATATTTGTCTGATCCTTATCACTGCATAAAGGGACAAATCCTGCAAGGTGCTGATCCTCAGCAACCATTTCGAGACAGACCCACAGAGCTGAATCTCATGGGCACTGAGGATGCTCAGTACCTCTTGTCCATCAGCATTCCAGCTCGACTGCTGGGAGAGTTTAGCTCTCCTTGTTCTTGTCAAGTTGCGTTTTCAACTTCACTGCCTCGCTTATTTCCCCCTCTCTTGTTTCAGAGGCTGAATATTCAGCAGCACTCAAAAAAGACTCTGATGTTGGATGAGAACATACTGATCTCTGTAAGAAAACCGAGAGATACGGCTTAAAGCTTAGGGACAGGAGTAATTGTTTTTAGAGAAGTTCATTTTCTATAAATGTTGTTTTCATTTACAGTTGACAGTTTACAATAGTTCACAAAGTTTTGGCTCACAATGAATAGTAATTGCACCCTAAAACCTCCAGCTGTTTCACTGAAGCAAATCACTCAACAGTGCTTAGAGGTCTTCAGAACCAAAATCCAATTTTCAAAGGCGACTTGGATGCCTACAATCCTGAACCTCATCGATTTGGGGCAGATCCCCTCTTTTCTCTTACTGCTGTGAGAGATGAGGAAAATGGCTCTGCATTAGCTTCCCTAACACTGCAGGAGAGGTTCAACGTTAACAGCGACGTGTGATCGCTATAGAGCGACTTAGCTGGTCAACTCTTCATTCTCGGCAATGCAGCAGGAAGCTTCTTCACCAAAATACCGTAAGACATATCGGCGGCAACCCGGACTTTCAGGTTTCTTCCCTGCTGGTTGTGCCTTTGGGGCTGGGCCCTGACATAACACCCTCAGTAGCCACCCTGACCAGCTCTGCCGCCAGGCATCAAGAGCTCCCGCTGGTGACAGCGAGTCCACCCAGGCCTCCCTTGTCCTTAGGGCCATGGAGACAGCCCACAATGTGGGCCCCCCATGTTCACCCTACCCTCCCAAGCCCTTCCAAACTCACTGTGAAATCCCAAAGATGTGTTGAACCAACCAGATGTTCAACCAGTCCTAGGTGTGCGGGCGTAGACTTCAAAGCACTGACTTTGGAGCCATTACAGACACACACCACCAAAACCCCACTGTTAATAAGCAGACATTTATTCCAGAGCCTTCCCAAAGACAGACTTTTTGTTCTTTTTTGGAAGACAGCGTTGTTGTTCTCCCTCTTTCCAAAGCCACGCTGGATTTGTGACTGTCTCAGCGGCCTTTGATTCGGGTGAAATCGGTACAAACTCACTACACTTTGCCACAACTTCTTAAAATCTCTCCACTCCACAACTGGACTCCCTTGGTGCCTCAGGGGCAAAGGTGTGAAACACCAACTTCCCCAGACGCCTCGCACTAGCATTCACCTGAGCTTTGCAGCTGATTGCTACCAGACGAGCAGACTGTCCCATCCATTATATTTGCAGCTTCTCTTTGAGCAGCAGTGCAGGGTTTAGCTCTGCAAACCCACGTACGGGCTCCCCGGAGCTGCCTCACGACACGCCAGCCCCAGGGATCTGGCTCTGCAGTGACAGGGATGTCCTTCAAACTGTCACAAAACGAGCCTCATGAATTATACACACAGAGCGGGCTCGGCGGCTCTGAATTCATCACCCTGCTGCTGTCAGCGCCCAGCCACAAAGAGGAGCATCACGCCGTGCCATCATCTGGGGCGCTCACCCGCCAAATCACACCGGTGGTGGGAGTGAGCCCAGGGGACTGCCACCGTTTACTGGTGATGCTGAGGCAGTTTTGGACTATCCAGCACCTGCATCGCTCTTCAGGGTTGATTCAGGGTTCAGGACATTAAAGGTGGTGGTCTCAGACGTGCTAGGAAGATGCGTCACACCCTGGCAGATTTTTCATGGGATGGCATATACTACAATGCACTTCTCTACGGCATCACTTGTTTTCTGCTTCATACCGTGCAAGACAGAGCACACACACCACTTTACAGAAGAGCTTAGTTTAAAGGAGGCGGGTACAGTAAATAAACGTACTGAGAGATGTGAAATGTTTTGCCCTCAGGGTACAGGCCTATGGCTCTATTCCTGTTCTCCTTACAGCGTAACGTGTGGCCTTGGGCGAGCCACTTACAATTCCTCTGCTTCACTCCACCTGTAAATACCTTTCTCCTGCTATTCAGACTCCAAGGCCTTTGCAACACGGATTGCTTCTGCTACGTATTTGACGCATGCCTGCTAAACGCTTCATCTTGTGTGGGACCTTTATGGCAACTACTGCGATACAGAGGAAAAACACCCATCGGAGTACCAACGGGCCGAGGAAGGAACAACTGGGACATGTACTACATGGAAGAGTTAACACCGAACACCCCTCCTCCCTCCCAGGGCAAAAAAAAAGGAAAGAGGAGGAGGAGGAGATAGATCTTGTTGACCAAAATAAGGTTCAGTTGGTTAAGGTGATGATAAAGACCTGCAATCCCCATCAGTAAATTAAACTGTGACCGTATATACAGCCGATGCCATGCTTTTATGAACCATCTGCTGCTGGCTTACTTTTGCTGTTAGATGTAGCTACTGTTTGCGGTTGTTAAACTTTGTCATTTTAAGACAGTTTCACGTTGTTATAAATTAATTTAAGCTTGTATGACTCACCCTGCTGTTAGCAGGATACTTCTTCGAGACCGAAAAGGTAGCCCAGCCAGCCCTTTGCATCCTCCTGCCTTCTTCCATGTCCACCTCGTTCCCTGCCACATCTAACAGGCAGCAAACGGGTTTTACCATCTGCTGGTTAAACCTAATAAGGCAGACCCTGGGGTGGAAAACCCCAGATCTAACACACGGTGCTCTCCACAGAGATCGTTTCCAGTGGCTAACACTTTGCATGACTTTTGAAAGAGCATTTGCAAATAATTAGTATTCATTTGCCCTTTTTTTCTCTCCCACCCAGAACCAGGCAAAAAAAAAATCTCTCTCCTCATAAACTGCAGGACACAAGCCAAGCCGGATATTTAATGGGCCACTGTACTTACATACAGAGAAGAGTCCTCTTTTCAGGGAGCATCCTTGATGTTGAATGTTAATGAGAGACTATCTTTCAGAGCAGAAGAGCTCTTTAGAGATTTTAAATATCTCTATTTCTCGGGATTTCAGAACTCAATCCACATTTCACATCTACAAGGTATGAAAGAAGAGCTCGTGGGAGCTCTGTAACCCAGCCTCCAGCTTCCCGCTCCTCCGCCCTGTCCTCTTGGAAATATTTCTGTAAGGCAACCGCAGTCGCAAAATGCAGGTGGTGCCATAATTCAGAGTACAAACTCTCTGCTACCCGTTATCAGCACAGTCTCTTAGCACTCCCAAAGGCTGTCATGCCGACTTTCCTTGCCCCCCCCCTTCTGTGCGCAACAGCGTACAACGGGACACCGCAGCATCCTTCGCCTTCATCACCCGGGCGGAAGACAGAACCAAATGGCCATTCAATTTTTAGGCTGAAGGATGAAGTTGTTTACCATCTTGTTGAAGCCACCTCCCAAATATCAAGTCAATAGAAAAGAAAGAGCTGAAAAATTCATCCTGCAGAGGCAATTAATAAGCCATTCCGTAATACATGTTCACATCTAGTATTAAACTGGCCATACAGAAGACCTCTGGAATTAGTTTTTAAAGTTTAGTCTGAAGCACAACACTACAGATTATTTCTCATCGTTTCTCCCCTGTGTTTGCAGGGAACAAAAGTAGATCTGTTAGAGTCCAGATTATAACACGCAAGCGTGGGGAAGGGGAAAGGAGGAAGAGGAGGGAAAAGGGTTTAGCCAGGAGGCTCTGCACAGAGGAAACTCTAGAGGTTTTCTTGCACTGGATAGCGCAGTGAGCTGACGCAGGCCAGAAGTCAGGATACACACAGCAATTCTCCTATTCCAGTTAACTTCATTTTCTGACTAAATTCAAGGTAAGCTCTGCCCTACTTCCCAGCCCCTCAGCGTGGGCACACACCTCCTCCACCAGAAATCCGAACCCGCGCAGTCAGCAAGTCACCATCTGGCCTTGCTCCGCATGTCTCCCTGCTTGACGGGCGGCACAAGCACCGACCTGAGGACAGGCTGCACCTCCAGGTACCGCCGAGGCACTGCGGGAGGTTCACACACAAAGTCACATGCTGCCTGTGCACGCCTCGTCTTCTTTTAGTCTCTATTTTTAACTCAAAGAGAAGCAGAACGCCGAAGAAAGAGCTTCTATCACACAAGGTGTGCCTCCATCATTCCTCGCAGGGACACGTGTGTCCCTTCTGTCCCTGCCCTGAGCTCAGCTCACACACCCTACCGCTCACCCTGGAGCTAAACTCACTGCAGACCTTTTAGCTGGCTCCAAGCAGGAAAAAACTGAACTTGCCTCTGGCCACCATCTTAGCCAGGCTAGTGGGACAGCCCCTGCCGTAAAAACCACAGACCAGCAGAGGTTGGAAGGGACCTTCGGAGACCATCTAGTCCAACCCCCCTGCCAGAGCAGGGTCACCCAGAGCAAGCTGGGCAGGAACGCGTCCAGGCGGGTTTTGAATCTCGCCAGGAAAGGAGACTCCACAGCCTCTCTGGGCAGCCTGTGCCAGTGCTCAGGCACCCACAAAGGAAAGAAGTTTTTCCTCGTATTGAGATGGAATTTCCCATGTTCCAGTTTGTGCCTGTTTCCCCTTGTCCTGTCGCTGGGCACCACTGGAAAGAGTCTGGCCCCATCCTCTTGCCACCCGCCCTTTGGATATTGATCAGCATTGATTGATCCCCTCTCAGCCTTCTCTTCCCCAGGCTGAGCAGCCCCGGGGCTCTCAGCCTTTCCTCAGCAGAGATGCTCCAGTCCTCGGAGCATCCATGGTGCACCATCGGGCCAGGGGTAACGGCAAACCAAATTGCTCAAGCAGAGTGATGCTACCCCTTGCCCAAGGCCAAGTGTGCTGCTCCTCAGAGCCAAGCCCTGAACTCTTTTTACTCCAAGCCACAAAGCAGAAGCGGTTGCTCTGGTGGAAATAAATAAAATGAAGGTTATTTTTCCGTTTGCTTGTACGCAGCGAGAAAGATAATGCCGGTTTGCTTTAGAATAAAAATGCCACTAGTTATTTATCCAGGTGAAGAATCAGGTATACTGCACTAGCTAGCAAAAGCTCAATGAAAAAGTAAATCCTTAGGATGGAGCGCACAGGGAAAAAAAAGATTAATTGATTTGTGACTACAAGAAGGTTTATTCAGAACCATATTTATCACTACAGTGTTTTTGAATTCAGCAGAAACTCTCTTCAATTTTCTTCTGCAGCCCTTCTTTGCTGTTAAAGGAAATATATCAGCAAGAGAAGAGACATGACACTTAATTTTAAGGAGCATCACCTTGCTTTAGAAAATAAACCCGACACTGGAGCTGCAGCTCTGGGACGTCTGCCCACCGTTCACACCCAGGTGGGATTTGGCAGAAAGGCATTTCTCAGCTGACAAAAACGAGAGCATCCTCGCTACAGTGGAGGAACCAAAGATTTACATTCTGATTTTACTCACTTTTCACCTCAACGTGCTGATGTTGACACGTTTCTTGGAGTAGATGATGGGGGGCGGGGGAGAAGATGCATATTTTTCTCTCTGCGCTAACTTCTGCCTCGCTCCCACTTCCGCAAGAGGGTCCATACCACGGGGGCCGAGGGGCTCCCATGGGCTCTGCAGGCTGCAACTCAACGGCAGAGTTTGTCTGTGGCTTTAAAATGAGCTATCTGGAGACACTGGGGACCGTGCTATGACACAGGGTCTGACGCAGCTGAGAGTTCACTCACATTTCAATAAAACAGACCAATCTGTCCCGTGTCTGAGGTTCAGCGCCCGCTTGCACATGTCAGCGCTGTTGCTTTCTACACCGAAGAGAAGAACTGATCAGCTCTTTCATCTCTCTACATTCAGAAATTGCTCCGCAGACCAGACCCATCTTTAGAAAACTTCCACCTACTGCAACTTCTGTGTGCGCCCCGAAGGTCCCTCTGCAAACACAGGCGACCCCCAGCCCCAACAGGGCTGTTACACCCCTACCACAGAGACACTCTGGCGCCAGAAACGGAGAGAACTAACCCCAGCGCAGGCAGCCAGGCAAGTCCCGAGCTGGAGAACTCGCACGGATTCTGGCATCAAACCCTCCAATTCTCGTGTCATCCCCATATTACATGTTCAAATATGCATTCGCTCGTTTTTACCCGCTATGGCAAATGGGACTGCATTAAAATACATAGAGATTTCAATACTATAAAGACAGGTTAATCATTTATTTATTGTTCCCTTCTTATTTCAGAAGCCTGAATTACACCATAATTACTTGAAGAGAGGCTATAAAGACCCAAGCTGTTTGTCTAGCAGCCTCATTTATTTTTGCATGGCAAAGAAATTATTCCCCCAAAAATCAGAAAAATAAGAAAAATACCCTTGAGTGCTTCATCCAATTTTAAAGCAAGCGATGTGTTAGTTCACACAACAGTGAGCAATTTAATTCTCAATTAAAGGATTAGATCAAACAATAACTCTGGACCATTTGGCATACCGCAAGCAACTTGGAAAGGAACAGGCACGTTTCTGCAACTGCAAGAAACTCTTTTCTCGCACAACCCTGCTGCAGACACCCGAGGTTTCCTTCGCAGCCTGGAACAGAACAACACAGAGTGAGGAGAGAAAAGCAAGAGGAAAGAAACTGGGCTGCCAAAGACACGAAAGGCCCAAACTGAGGGGAACTTTGATGTCCTGCGCAGGAGCCAGGATTCCCAAGAGGAAGGGCAAAGCCCAGCTAGACCGCCGGAGGGTCACAGGATCATAGAATGCTTTGGGTTGGAAGGGACCTTGGAGGTCATCCAGTTCCACCCCCCTGCCCTGGGCAGGGACACCTCCCCCCAGCCCAGGTTGCTCCAAGCCCCGTCCAACCTGGCCTTGGACACCTCCAGGGATGGGGCAGCCACAGCTTCTCGGGGCAACCTGCGCCAGGGGCTCACCACCCTCACAGGAAAGAATTTCTTCCTAATATTTCATCTAAATCTACCTTTTTCCAGCTTGAAACCATTCCCCCTTGTCCTATCACTCCATGCCCTTGTATAAAGTCCCCCCCCAGCTCTCCTGGAGCCCCTTTAGGCAATGGAAGGGGCTCTAAGGTCTCCCCGGAGCCTTCTCTTCTCCAGGCTGAACACCCCCAACTCTCTCAGCCTGTCCTCCCAGCAGAGGGGTTCCAGCCCTCACAGCATCTTTGTGGCCCTCCTCTGGACTCACTCCAACAGGTCCATGTCTTTCCTATGTTGGGTGCTCCAGAGCCGGAGGATGTTGTCTGACGTTGTCTGACGTTGTCCCATGCCGGCCAGAGGGAAGCAGCCCTGGAGAGCGGCCACCAGGAGGAGGAAGGAGAATGAATTAGGCAGCGCCTGAAAGCTGCAAAGCTCTGTTACAGATGTACTTTCGGCCTCCTTCTCCCAACAAAGTACTTACGACTCGCAACATTTGCCTATTAAGCTGTCCCTGCACAATCCCAGACGTGTCTTGCTACAAACATTTAAAGACATTTTTCCTTAATTCCCGGTCTTCTCCGCTTCTCCTGGAAAATGAGCCATGACACATGAGGCATTTGCAACGCGCTGCAACTATGACATTGGCTGTATTTCCATGGTAACCCTCCCCCTGCTCTCCTCAACTTATAGATATGCATTCCCGGCAGGGTTCGGTTGCAGACACAGATCATTATATTTAATCTGAACAAGTGTGTACCTGAGTTGACTTTATTCCACGAAACTGCATAAGAAATTAAATTTCTCTCGCTATTTCCTTCTCTTATGTCCCAGCGTCATTACTTGCAGTGCCGTGCCGTTACTTGCTGGCATTTTGCATCAGTACGTAATGATCCAATATCAGATAATGTTAAGATGCAAAAACCACTCAAAACACCAGACAGCAATTTTCTGCTCAGTTTCCCAATTTAACCTGGATTGATACTACATTGTAAGTTTGGATGAGGTTCAGGGACTACTCTAATTATAATACCATCTTGGGCAGCAGCAGTCACTTGCATCCTGCCTTTTTGATACCGGCCTTGATAGTGCAATTAAGAGGCAAAAGAGAGAAGTTCTTTCCAAGATTTGTCCTAACGAACAATAAGAAGCCTCGTTGTTAAACGTCTTCCTCTGATGGGGCTGCTGCCTCCAGCCCAACCTAGCCCTCAACTCCACGAAATTCATTATGTTTTCTAAATACCCACTTCAAATGTACGCGTTTAAGTCCCTCTTCCCAGGATAAAGCAGAGTGATGATAAGCACACCTGGCAGGACGCAACAGCCCCTGTCCCTCTGCAACTCCTGCAGCAAGGCTTATTCAGCTCACAGCTTAAAAAGTGGTTTTCACCCTCTCCTAACCGCCAGCACTCCAAATCTTCTCGCATTAAGTCCACTCTGGTCTTTTCCATCCCAGAGGCCACCGAAGAGAGACACTCAGCAGGTCACGCATGATGGCAGCAACCCAGCCCAAGCTGGGGTATTCACCTACTGCCCTAAGGATGACATGAGACAACATTAAAGCACATGGACGTAACTGACGGAAGCTTTTTGCCTGCTGTCAGAGCAAAGAAGGGGACAGAAGATGTGCTGACCCCCCCCAGGGCAGAGGCCGAGCGCACAGGCGAGAGGGGCCGTGCCCCGCACATAGGGGACAGCAGCAAACCCTGAGCCCGCAGGGCTGATGGAGGAGCTGCGCCGTGGAGAAATCCTTCCACAAACATTGCTGAAAGCTGCACCTGACAAGGGGCAGAGAGCTAGTAAAATACCTTCTTCGCTCCTCATTACCCTCCTCCCCCCTAAAACTGGTCCATTAGCTCAGAAAATCGTGCTACAGCGCAAACCCATGTCCCTGGACGCGTGCTGGAGCACGCGCACAGCCCCACTGCTCCCATGGGGCTGGATTTGAACCCGGGGCACTTACATTTACAGCTCACACGGTGTGGGATAAAAACCACCGGCTAGAAATTTCCTAAAGGAAACTCAGAAGGATGCTTTCCCCGTTGGAAAGCCACTGGTGAGAGCTGCCTTATGCGCAGCTTCGTGGCCAAATGAAAGAAGAAAGCAGATGGGGGCTGGCACATGGAAAGGCAGCATGATTATCCAAAACAGAGTGATTTAACGTTTTATGCTGCCTTCATCTGAACGCAGCTGGTGGCGATTTCTGCATCCCTAGTAACCCCTTTCATTTGATACCTGCGGATAGTAGTTTCTGCATTTTTAGCCAAGATAACAGAAAATACACCCCTTGCGTTTGGTTGTAACTGCCCCATCTTGCAGAAATGAAGCTTAAACAAGACAAAGCCAGGATGAAATGAAAATGAAATAAAGCCAGGATTTGCTAGTCTGAGATATGTTATTTCTCTGATGCTATCAGAGATGCACCTTACATCTGTCCTCAGATTCATGGAATTCATGGAAGATGCTAGTGACAAATGAAAAAAAATCCATCTGCAAAACAACTAAGTTTAAACAGATCTATTAAAACACGAGCCACAACATTATTTTGTCACACACCATATGCACTCAAGCAAGACAACGCACAGCTTATGCCACGGTTCGGACTATCACCCATGTAGACACGACGTTGTGTCACAGTTATTTATCAGATAAGATGCAAGCTGAGAATCCAAATCATAAGTGTCCTCATCACAGGCGCGGTCAAGTGACAGACCCAGACCAGCACAAGGGACCATATCTAGATTATAAGCAGCGACCTCCCATCACAAACACACCTGTTAACACGTGTGATCAATTACTGAGGACAGTGAGAAACAAAACTCTTTCGAAAGGAGAAAAAAGAAAGAAGTCAGCGTTTGTTTTTATTCTGCACTGGATGCATGAGATTTCCTTAAGCAAACACGTTGAATATCTTCTTGTTCAGGATATTCAAGCGGGACATGGCGAAGGCAAAGCAGCCGCTGAATGCAGAGCTCCCCTGGCCAGCGTAGGCATCCTCACCGCAGCATCACCTACTGCATTTTGCTTCCAACCCCTTCTCGTGTGATACATCAAAGGGATTAGAAAAGCTCTAACCAAAGGGCCTGGAAGAGTATCCCAAAACTCCGAACACTGACCTGGGCCTACACATGCTTTGGTTACCCATTTTTCCGGTTGATGCCCTGAACTGAACCGGGCTGCATCTCGCTGCCAGTTAAGAGATTTCACACAGCTCTCAAAAACCAAACCCAAAAGCCTTGGGCAAGTTTGGCTGCAACTGCTACAGCGGCACTGACTTTTCATTTTTGAAAAATGGCAAAAAGAAGGAATTCAACCCAAAGCTTTCCCACCTGCGCTCCAGAGAAGCCCTCTCGGGTGCTACTGCGCAGGCTGAGGGTGCATCACCCACTCCTTACTGGAGCACCACACCTGGGCTTCCAACTTTAACTCCCTTTCTGTTTCATCTCTGCAGTTTGCCTTTAATAAATCCTTTTCCTTTAAAATAAACTGCTCCAGTGCGGTGTTCACTCATGCACAGGAAATTAAAATGTGTTATAAAACTAACTTATGCGCCCTGTTGGCCACAGCGCCTGTGGAATATGCCTCCACGGACACAGACTCTGGAAGCATTTGCACATATTTGATCTGAGTTTTGTTAAACAGCATTAGAGAGAGCCAAAAAGTTTTTAACTACTTTTTTTTTCCCCCAAATGAAAAACTTCATTAAAATGGACATTTACACAAAGCTGGGGCAGGGCGGGGGAGGTACCGTTAAATATTCCACCCCTGAAGAATCTCACCACAGTTTCATTTTTTAATACTGAGGGTGCAAATCGGCCCAGTTTCCTTTCATCAGGACTTGTTATATCGTTCTTGCTTTCTCTGAAAAAAATCACACCAGAAAAAGAATTCCCAACAAGCTTTAATTTTAATTGATTCTTATTCAATCCAATGAGGTCATGCATGTTTAATTATCATCATCCTTATTACAGAGAGGAAATCAACTTCCTCTGATGTTGGTATGCTAATTATCATCTCATTTGTTTAGCAGCGGCATCCAGACAACTGATCGAGATTACAGCAAAGAAATAGCAAAAAAGACCTGTACAGAAGCCACAGCAAACAGTGGCCAGGACTCAGCAAAGTACTTTGCCATGTATCGCATTTAGCGCCATTTAAACATTCCGGGTTTAGCTCTTCAAGTTAAGAACACACTCGAGTATTTTGCCACACTGCACTTTCGGTGAAAGAAAGAAGAAAAGCGGGAAGCAAATACAATCACATTCACTGAACCGACGGGAACGGAGGGGCAGAGTAATAATTAAAGATGCCACAATGGGCCACAATGTTTCTCAAATGCGAGGCTGTTAGAAACAACTCAGGGCTTAGGGTTAAACTGACTGTGAGGAATAAAACATACTCTGGACAGATTTTTATAAATCCGCTACAGCACCAGTAAATCATCAGGCACCCATATACCTTTGCCAGTTTGTCCCTTATGACTGTTAAGTGCCAAGTTGCCTGTTAGTGGCGGGAAGTTTTCCTCCTAACGATGGTGTCGTTCAGCACCCTTTAAAAGTGAGCCGGGGGACAGACACCAGAGCAAACAAGATCAACCAAAAAACTGCCAATAGACTGAAAATGCTTCCTTTCCTTCTTTTGCTTTACGGAGGAGATTGGTAAACTCGATGCTAACCTCTGCTCCAAGCAAGCGTAGTCCTTCTGCATCCAAATAAATTGTGGCATCGAGGAGTACAGTTATAGCACATCAGTGCAATGATGCGCGTGACCCAAAATAAGAACATGAGGACCAGGAGACTGCTCTTCAAAGCAGCTGGGTGTACATATCTTTGAAATGGTTATTAAGTTCATTTAAGTACCAAATTAAGCAAAGAGCGGGAGGAAAGACTGATGAAACTATAATCTGATCTCCTGATCCAAGTTTAACCTTGGCTTGGCATCACTGTCTGGTTTTATACTGATTTTTAATTTAGTAACGCTCCGATGATTTATTTCTACATTAAAGTCTATTTCACAAAAGCACAAAAAGAAACTACTGTATAAAAAGAAAATGCTCCCTCGCAGTTAAAAATGAAGCCATTTTACTAGGCGTGGAGGAATTTCTTGACTAAGCTAGCCGTAAATCAGCAAGAGAAGGACCGCTCGCTGGAAAAAAAAGCAGTCAGACTAGGTTGTCTCTCTGCAAGGCTATTTCTTGCTAAAATGGAAAATGTGCTTCCGTTGTACAGCCCTGATAACTAATAGGGCTGCAAAGCGCCTTGGTTTAAGTCAAGACCTCCTGAGAAACCTTGACCGTAAGCATTTTACCGCATGCAGCATTAAGAGCCCCTTCTGATCACTGCTCCCCTGTCCCGGCTGCGGAGAGGCCATCGGCCTGGTGCCACAGTCCAGTAAAACTATTAATCCTTTATTATACTTGTCTTCGTGAATGCCCAAGTGATTTTCCTTGGCAATAACTGCAAGTCCCCATCCCAAAATCAGCTGGAACAATGCACCGTAGCCAGCAGCAAGCCAGCCATCTGCTTCTCCCATCTCCTCCTTTCTGTTCCAAAAGTAACTGGAATCTTTCCTTCTTTATTTTCAGAGCATCCTTCAGCCAGAGCTCAGCTCCCCATCAGTAATACTGCATATTGTGTGCGTCCCTCTCCTTACAACCACATTTTCTTCTGGCAGAAATATTATAGCGGAAACATTCCATTTGTTGACCAGTGGACAGAGCGCTTTACAACGCAAAGAAAACAAAATCCCACGCAGACTAGACAGACCTAGATCCTGAAGTTCACTCAGAGGAAGGCAAAATACCTTCATCAAACGTCGTCATCTAAAAGAAAAACAGATGTACGTTTTCCCTCTCGGAGACGGTGACCAAACTCATGACTGCCCCCATACAAGTGCAGATACTGAAGGACAAAGAGAAAAGAGAAAAGCCAGTGCTCGTGCAGTTTATTTCTTCTCTTTGCGTTCAGCCTGCTTCTGAGAGGATACCCCCACGGCTGCCAACCGAAGCAAACAGATAAGCCGAAACACTGGGTTGATACGGCATTGGTTCATAAGCGTTCATGTCCCTTTCCTTCAGCAAAAGAAGATGGAAATGCAGTGAGAAATCCCAAGTCGTCGTAAAAGTCGCAGCTATACTGAGAAGAGAGACGAATATCCTCGGGAACTGCTCTCAGCCACCTCACCCTCCATTTTAAACCAAATTAACGCTTGCGTTTCAAGCTGATATAATTAACACTATAATGGCAGCACTCGCTCTTATAACCAACGGTTTAATCTTTTTACGAAATGCAAACACGTGCAGGTCAGAGCAGTTTTTAACCCACCCATTTTATTGCATCAATTATTCTGTCTGAACAGCTTTGTATCAAAATCTTATAGTCTCCTCCAGTGCACACAGCCCACTGAGCACCAGGGAACTTCCCATTCCCTCTAAACTTGGAGAAAAATACAACCAGCTGCACCCCCAAACCCTTTCTTAGTGCCAGCCTTTGCTTCTGCCTCTGCTTGGGCCACAAACGTTCTCTACACTTTCAACGGTCCCAATCAGGACTGCCACCAGACGCAAAATCCCAAGCGGCGCCTCCCCTGGAGCCAGCGCTCCTCCAACTCCTTTGGTTTTCTAGCCGCATAAAGTTTGTACCGTGAGGATTTCACAGTCCTGCTTCTTGGCACCCTGCCTTAGCAGACTTCCCACACCTAAGGAAAAGTCTCTGTCATTGTAACGGGGGGGGGAACCCAAACCCCAAACTTCTTTCCTCTCAAAAAGGAGCCAGAAACACAAAAATCACGTGGTCGTTAATTCCCATGTGGAAACTGCATTTGTGGAGACTCTCTGCTCAGCTCTGGGGAAACCTGTCAGATGGTCTTTTCTCCCAGGGCTGGACTTGACAAGAACATCACTACTAAACAGGGAGCGCGAGAAGGCAATTATAAGGTGCACATTTGTGAGAATGATTGATGGCTTTTCTAATTGCAAGGAAAAATAGAGCAGTGGTGGCGGCGGCAGCGATGGTAACGGAACAGACCGTTGCCTTTGCAGATATCAACCTAACGCTGAGCAGAGGTTGAAGAGCTCTTTCAAAACACCTCCGAGCAGTGACTTTGGGAAGAATTTGCAAAGCCTAGCAAGCCTCAGCCTCCCTTTCTCCAGGGAGTGACGAAGCTCCCCAGAGGCTGATCCCGATGCAGGATGCCCCCTGTGGAGCAGCCCACCCCTCTGCCTGGCCTGTGCAAGAGCCAGGATGCCCACCTTCTCCCAGTGCTGAAACCTCCTCTTCAGCCCAGTTCTCCCATCTGGGCAGACCAGCCTGCTGCGTCTACAAAACTTTGAGGTCTTACGACACCATGCAATGCCGCTGACAGCTCTTCACTTCAGTATTTCATGCAGTCTTTTCCCCCCACCCCACTCCCAAACTATTTTTTCCTGAAGGGAAACTACAGAGAGAGACAGAACGGATAAGGATGGAGGAGGACACGCTACGCTGGTGTTCCAGCAGCGATGCTGTGCTATCGGCTGGTGCTACGGGCTCTGCTGGGTCAACAGAGACACCACACCAGGCGGGTACTACCGCCTCCCCACTGGCAAATTTAAAGACAGGACTAAAGAAGGGAGGGGACGGGCTGGAGGGCAGGCGAGGGGCTGCTCCCCCTAGGGCAGAGCTCAGCCTCCAGCCCTCCTTACAGACAGTCCTTTTTTTCGCTTCACTGCAGCAGGCTTGGACCTGTTCTCTCTCCCCCCAGAAAGAGGTGAGCTTGCCCAGGCATTAATCAGAGCAAAACGAGCGCTAGTCAGATCAAGCTAAGAACAACCCCAACCTGACTGCTCATTAGCAAGTACCTGCTCATCTTCTAAGGAGCGGAGCAGCTACAAGGCAACCGGGATCCAAGAAAGGTGTTCATTAAACACCACGGTGCCCAGCACAGAAAAAAACAGCCTTCCTCAACCGTCATGTGGAGGGAGAGATTCAGCCAGAGAGCTCATCAGAGCAAAACTCTGCTTCCAGCCTCCCATTTCTCTGAAAGAGCCTTTTGCCCTCCCCAGATCCCCTTGGGACTGGAAGCACAACAGGTTTCTGATTTGGGGACCCCAAAAATCTTAACGGCTCCTCCCCTCTCCACCCTCCCCCTGCACAGTATTCAAATACACAAGCCAGAGCTGCGGGGCTCGCAGCAGGGGCAGCGGACCAGCGCCTCACCAAACCCTTTAGGATCAGCACAGCCGATGCTCTTCCATAAAGCTTCTAGAAACGCTCCTGTGCAGCCAGGCTTCGCGAGCCAGCAGCGCTGCGGCAGGTACGCAGCCTCTCCATCCGCAGCGCAAGGCCAGGCACCGGGCAGCCGCTACACACCGTCATTTAGAGGCGCTGATGAGAGCTGCGTTCTGGAGCCTCCAAACCCAACTAAAACATGTTTGAATACATTTTCATTTACATACGAATGCAAAAGAAAATCACTGGCAGCAATACCTTCCGCCAGTCCTCAACCTGTGTTTTGAAGGAGCCCCACGGTCCCAAAGACTGGGAGGCAGGGAGATGGCGGGGGATCACCACCCTGGAGTACCGTGCCTCCAGGAACCCAAGAGCCAGCCTCTTGTCAAAGCCTGAAACACTCTTCTTAATTCCAACCTGTGATGCTCAGTTTGAAGTTTGAGCTTCTCTGATGTGTCACTTCCCGTGACAAATGATGGGGCCGTGGGGACTGTGTTCTGGAGACAAGCTGTCTCTTTCAAAGCTTGGTGTTGAGAAGTGATTCTTCCATCCGTAGGATGCGTGTGCATGGCCCACCACGGAGAACAGCAGTGCCTGCTAGAGACCAAACCTGCACCTAACTAACGGTGCTCTCAAAGCCACTGCTTGATCTGGGCATGAATTGACTGTAACACAAATCCTCCCAGGAAAGTCCTGTCTTCAGAGTGAAGATTGTGATTGACTGGAGAAGACAGTGATTAACTGGGGAGAGCTGGCAGCCAGGACATCTATCACGCATGCCAGGACATCTTCCCTGCTGCCACCAGATCACACCCTGCCTACAGCTACGCTCTGCCACCTGATCCCCTTCCCTTATTCTCTAGGTGACTTTTACATTATCAGATCTCTTTCCGCACGACCGAGGTCCTCAAGATCCCACGACATTCATTTCTGGAGCAGCTGCTCCATGCCAGCCTGTGAGCCTGGACCTGCTCTTACACGTGCCGCAGCCATGGCACGGGCAGGGGGCTGCTGCCCTGCGCAAGGAGGTTTGTGGTCTTGATCTCATCCCATTGCAAAGTAAAAAGCCACCACACAGCTTAACTGGCAATGTTAGTTCCAACTTCTCTGAGAAGCTCAAAGAAATCCAATTGAAATGCCAGAATTCTGCAATACTCCAAGAGGTAAGTTTTCAGAAACCCACGTACGGACAGGCTCGGCGGGGACCTAAGCAAGCCACAGCAGCAAAACCATTAGGAATTTGCAGAACTACCCCTCCCCAACTTCTTCCACTCGCAGATCTCCAAACCTGCGCGTTTGCGCTGGCAACCCGGGATGAGGAGAGGCGGCTACGGCTGGCCGGGCTTGCCAGCACCGAGACTGGGCGCTTGCGGCTGGCACAGACGGCCGAAGGGAGCACGCCGAGACACGACCCCCGCCTGCCGCTCCACGCCTGCCCAGCCCAGGTTTAACAACGACCCTCAAGATACAGTTTGTCCGTGAAACACGCGACGTGCAAGCCTGCTGCTCGCACCCATGTCTACGTGCTTTACAAGCACGGCGAAAGCATTTAGAGATTTAAGCTCGAGAAGATTGAATTTAGAGTACTCAACACAGAGCAGCAAGTCAGTGCTCTGGGCAGGGAGCGCGTGGGGGTGTAAAAGCCTCCCATGCCCCCAAAGAGAGGCAGCTGGGAGCTCCCAAGCATCAACCACTTACGGCTTCAACCGATGGATATGATAATAAGGATCTATTTTTCCTTTAATTTAAACTATGCCTGTTTATGCACCACTGACTGAAAAGGACAGTGAATTAAAGCGCACATGAAAGAAAATCATAGCCCTCAGCACTTGCTCTCCAACACTCTTTTAAGTCTGTTTGATGAAGGGCTGCTATGTTTTGTCACTGAGTGCAATCGGCTCGATTATCACTTCTTTGTTTTGAATACCCACCTCCGAAATCATTAAATACTTGCTTCTTAATGAGAATAGATTGGTTTTGGCCAATAAATCACTTAAATGGCATCTGCTGAAGAAGAAAGAAATTCAAAGCGTCAAATTCTCCCAACTCCTTTTTGCATATTTTCCCCTCGGTTTCGGATTTAGAGAGAAAAGACGTTTGTCTAATCCATCAACGGCAGCTTTCTCCTAGGGGAAGTGTGAACAGACCACAGAAAAGACTTCATTTGGCTTTGACTTGCAAAACCACTTCATGGACCACTTTGAAACAATTCAGTCAGCGGGATATGAGCTCTGTATATTGGTGCTGCCCCAGATTGTTTTGTTTTTATTCATAAGATTATTTCAGTGAAAACAGGCTGACTGAAGCTTAATTTTACTAGCAATTGTTAAATAATTCAATACCCATCTTTTCTGTCTCTTTAATGCCTCTGAAAAATCAAAACCCTTCACAAATTAAAGGCCAAATCCTGTTTACTCTTTCCTTTTCTAAAGCAACTTTGACATCAATAAAAGCTGGTTTTGTGACTTGGGCACAGATTAAAAGTTCTGTCAGTGCAAGTATTTATTTTTTATTTTTGTTTTAAATCGGGGAGCATGCTTTTTTCTTTCTAATCAAAACACTTCTCTTATATAAAGCTTTAAAAATATAAAAGCAAATGCTTCCAGCATGGCCAGTTTACTTTCTCTATGGAAATTAATTCTATCAACCTTTTATATCAATAAACTATGACGCCCTTCAGGTAGGAGGATCTGTGTCCTGCACCCTCAGTTCCGCTCCTGAAGGGACAAGCCCGCAGGTGAATTATCCCTCACCAAGTTTTAACGGCTCTTTGGGAAGAATCCCTGCCGACTTCAGTCCTCAAAGGAGGATTTGAATTGTTACCTGCGGTACACCTTCAGTTTGGCAAAGAGTAACGGTTTTGACGAAAACAAGCCCCGACTCGAGGTTGCAAAGGGGGTTAAAATCTCCACCGAGCTGGCCTGAAGGGTCAGGACTCAAGGGATGGGTCTCCTCCATCCCAGGAGAAACACAGCCTTCTCCGAGGCAGCTATTTAATCCTGCACCCAAATCCCACTCCATGCTCCAAAATGGGCTACCTAAAAAGCGCACACATGCTGCCTTTTGAAGGTCACTTGGCCAAACTGGCCAAGCATGAGCCCATTTGGGCCCCTCCGTGGTGGCCGTACAATGACATGCTGGTGCCTGCGAAGACAACATTGGCCACGATGCTCAGAAGCCACAGAAACTTTGATCCTTCGCTCCAGAAGCTTTTCTCTAATGTACAGAAAAATCGGGGTCTACTCCCAAACCCCGGTGTCTGGTGGGAACCTCGCCACGTTTCAGTGAGGTTTGGATCAAGCCCAGCTTCTGGACGCAGCCAACATTCGCAATCCCAAGGAAAGTCTTACGAAAATAAAAAGCACTAACATACATGGAGACAGCTGATCATCGCACGGGCTACTCCTAACCATCTACATATGCCTAAATCTCAGGTGCACCCTCAGCAGAGGCTTTATAGTCTTTCAGGCGTTCACATAAATCTGTTCACCTTGTAAAACCTGACGCTATTACAAATTATTAGACACCCTTCTTCCATGCTTTGCACTAAATTATGGAACATTAAAAATGACCAAAGAATTCATCATAAAAAGGCATGACACCAGCAATCTCAGCTTCGAAACATCCAAAGCTCACAGCGGGTTTCTCACACCACAGGGAATCTCTGTGAAGTTTTAATAGCTTAAGATTAGCACACCAGTGAGTGAAAGTCACTTTGTACGGTGAGTTGGGGTTCACTTCTCCCCAATACCTTTAGAATTAAAATCAAGGAAGTCAATTAAATGTTGGGGGGTTTTAATTTATGGCTTCAAATCATCACCAAAACAACTTCATGACTGAAAGGAAAAGCCAAACTGAGAAAACTGAAAATGTTCTTGTCAAAGTACTTTTGCAGCTGGTAAAGCACTTGATGGTGGCAATTTAATCTGGAGATGGATGACAAAAGTTTATTGAGGTCGTGATTCTGACCGAAATCTTCCCTCTCCCAGATTCTGAGCCCAAACAAGACTGCCCCAAATTACACACCAATGAAAAGATATCCTTTCATTTCTTCCTCTGTTAGCTCGTTTTGAAGCTTTCCAAGACCTCTGTCAGCCAGGAGCGACCAGACCTTCAGTTTACGCATACATACGGAAGGCACAAGTCGCCAGCAGCCGTGCTGAGGATGGCCGGGGTTTGGTTTATCCAGATGTTTACAGAATACCCCTGACGCTCCCAGGCTGGTCTAAGGTCTAGCGCAACGTACTTTGAGGCCACGGGAATTTTTACGACAAACATGACAGTAGGACGCTGACCCCCTGGACGTGCTACAGCCAACTGCAGTGAGTACAGGGCCCGCAGGGGAATCCCACTTCAAGGAACAGAAAGCATTTGGGTGGTCACCACAGAGCTTTATTTTCTTTCAGCTGCTTGTGAAAAGGGGCTTCGGAGACTGAGATGGATCGCCAGTACCATTATTTTCTCTTCCTGTTTGATTTAAATTTTACATAATGCCATTAAAAAGCTCCATAAGCGTTCTGCAGCTGTTGTGACATTCACATGCATCTGATCCCTCTAAGCAAACACCTGCACACAAGTATCTTCTCAGACAGACCAGGTGAGGTTTCCAAACGCAAGTTATGATCACCCCACGTCTGGCTCCTATGGAAATCAGCCTTCCCCTTGATTTCCAAAGCCAGAAGAACGAGAACATCTTACAACTGTCTTCACACAGAAACGGGCGCCTTCCTGCCATTTATAGATGCTAGTTAAAGTCAGGAATCACTAATTTTAAACCCATTCAGCATTTTGTATGAACAGTTTTCTAGGAAATTTGGGATTTTTCAAAACAAACCAACAGAAAACAAGGAAATAATCTTAGAAATTCTGCCCTCTCCTCACACGTCACCTATGTTTAACAGTCTGCAACATCTCTGAGTTGCTGGATGCCTTCTGATAAACTGCCACAGCGAGTACTCAAACATTGGTGACAATATCTATAATAGTTTAAGCACTCTGTCTAAACCTATTTGTTGAGGTTTTGATGTGCTGCCCGTAACCCGCTCATCCCTGCAAAGGTGTGGATGCACAGCAGGAACAACTTGTCCCAGAGATGAAGATCCACCTGCATCTCTCTGCGGGGCTGTAGAGGTTATTCCCGAGAATTGTTTTACTCCCACGGCTATTTCAAGGTTTGTGCATATCCTGTGCAGACAAAAATTTCAGGCTGTAACAGTTGCCTGGAAGAAGTCTCAGTGAGGAAAGAACACACCATTCATTCAATTAAAATAACGAAAAACGCTAACTATTTTGTGGTTTTGAATGCTATCACGGGATGATGGCTGCCAGAAGCACTAAGGAAAAACAATACCTAAGGGTTTCTGGAATTAATATACATAAAAATAAATATATATTAAAATACAGATAATAATAATAATATCACCACAAATCCCTGTGGTTCTACTGGAAGTGGAATGCGGAGCAGCCAAAGTAGGAGACCTCAACACCATTTGCAGACTATCACTGAAACAATAGTTTCTATTAAACACCGGAAGCATTTTCTAAGTAGTAGAATTAGACAGCTTTTCTCCACTCACACATCATATTCAATAACTTAAAACCCCTCTGTTTTTTTCTGTCTCGACCTCTGTATCATTTACACAACCGAGATGAGAGTTCGCTCTCTCATAAGTACGTTGCAAGAGCAAATCCATTAGCATTTGTGAGGCTGAGATAACAGGTAATTGGGTGGGTTAATTCAAATTATTTTCATCTTAAAAAAAAACCCCAAACCTAACAGCCTTTCTATTCTTTTACAATCCATAACTCTCAAAACCGATTTCCTCCTCACAGTGATCTTAATACTAATTAAATGAGCTTTTGTCTTCCAACATCAGTAAAGATTAAGTACCACATAAACCAGCTCCAGCAAAGCCCCATCCGACGTGCAATTTAACCTGCTAGCTGGTTCCCAGCTGGCACCCATGCACCGCACGCTTGGAAAGAGGCTGCTTCGTCATCTCTGGTCACCCAAGGACTTCCTTCCAGTCCCTACAAGGAGGGCTGGGGAGGGCCTTTTTACAAGGGCATGGAGTGATAGGACAAGGTGGAATGGCTTCAGACCAGAAGAGGGGAGATTTAGATTAGGTATTCTTTCCTGTGCGGGCGGTGAGCCCCTGGCGCAGGTTGCCCCGAGAAGCTGTGGCTGCCCCATCCCTGGAGGTGTTCAAGGCCAGGTTGGACGGGGCTTGGAGCAACCTGGGCTGGGGGGAGGTGTCCCTGCCCGGGGCAGGGGGGTGGAACTGGGTGATCTTCAAGGTCTCTTCCAACCCAAACCATTCTATGATTCTATGATTCTTCAGCCCCACCACATTATGGGGGGTTGCTAACCAACAGAGTTATTCAGTAGTGCTTTTGCCTCTTGAACTCAACTGAATGGCCCAGCCAAGTGTGGAAAATACAAAGAGAAAGTCCGGAAATGCATTATATTCTAAATAATCTATCATTTGGGAATGGTGGGGTCACGGCCCTGTCGATGTTCTCACCAACCAAGCAGCAAAGATTCAAGCTGCTTTCCTCTCTGCTGGGATATGTGAACTGCTGCCAGTAGAAAAGCGTAACGACCCGAATTTCCATGCTCAGGTAAGTGTCCCTCGTCCTCAAGGCTGCTTAATATGCACTATCTGCTTGCTTGGCTTCTTGAAGAGCCACAGATGCAAGACTGCATTTAATTGTTTTCCTGAATCAGACCCCTGGAGCCATCAATATCTCACATATGTAATTATAAATCGCGAGTCTTGCAACTGAAGCGCAATCAGCACATCTAGCCATAAATCTTCCAGATATCAGCAATTTCTCCAAAGCTGCTTTTTGACAAAACCTGATGCAGCATGAACTAAACAAGTCAGGCAGAAGAAACCACTGGCACTGAGGTTTGCAGCCCACCAGAGCTGCTGCAGCAGAGAGGCTCCGGACCCCAGGAAGCCGGAAAGAACTCACTGTGCCAGGTGGGAAATGAACATCCTTCTTACAAGGAAAGGCTGAGGGACTTGGGGGTTTTCAGTCTGGAGAAGAGAAGACTGAGGGGGGATCTTATCAATGCTTATAAATCCTTAAAGGGAGGGTGCCAGGGGGATGGGAACAGTCTTTTTTCAGTGGTGCCCAGTGACAGGACAAGAGGGAACGGGCACAAACTGGAACATAGGAAGTTCCATCTAAACCTGAGGAGGAACTTCTTTCCTGTGCGGGTGGCAGAGCACTGGCACAGGCTGCCCAGATATGTGGGGGAGTTTCCCACTCTGGAGCCATTCCAAACCCGCCTGGACGCCATTCTGTGCAACTGCTGGAGGTGGACCTGCTCTGGCAGGGGGTGGCACTGGGTGAGCTCCAGAGGCCCCTTCCAACCCCCACCGTTCTGTGATTCTGTGAATCATTCCTGGAGATCTTGAGAATGCAGCTCTCGCCCCGGGATACCCCATGTCCAGATCAGGTCATCAGTCTGCAATTTCACAGCATTTCCAAAGAAGTCTTTTAGACTTCCCACAGGAAACAGAAAGCATCAGTTTTCTTCCATTTTTTGTCGACAGGCAGGTTTTCGGGACTCTCAGTACACTCTGATCGATGTATATCATTAATAACAAAGGACCGGCTACATCTCCTAGAGCAAAGTGTGTCCAGGTGCGTAATGCAAGCACATATTCATTTATACACACACATCAGCCCCGTTCAAACTAGGAAATCAAAATGCCTCTGCAAGAGCTCGTGCTGATGAAGATCAGGATCTATACAATGTCCGTTTCAAATGTCACTTACTGTCTGCCTCTTCTGTCAGTACTAATTTAGACACGATACATTACGCTGTAATCACAATTTTATCTTCTGGGCAGCGGTAGTCAGAGGAAATCTGTGAGCCTGGCAAGGAAAGTCTAGCTGTGAAATGCATGCACAACCGAGTGCTAAGATTGAGGGTATCTTTGTGTATCAGGATTTTAAATGTTAATGGGGAAAAAAATATAAAAGAAGATGTATTACAGAATACCAGTATTATCCCTCCTAGGCATTAAGAGAGACTATTTCTTGTAGGGAAATTATTGGATAAAGCAGGAGACTGGAGCCAGTCTGAGACTGGGCCATATTTTAGATGGGTTTCATGCCATCAGCTCTCTTTGCCTGGATAATTATATCTCGTGAATTATCCATGAGACAAAATTGCCTCCAACCGTATTCACACAGCTGTCTGTCTCCAGCCTCCGCTGCCGAGTATTCGGTAGGGGCTGACACATCGGGGCTCACAAGTGCGCTGGAGCAGCCCTTGTGGGCAGGGGAACTTCTCTTGGGGCTGCCAGAATGCCCACACACCAAGAGAGTAAAACCAAAAAAAGGAATACACTGCCTTACTCTGCTCCCAGTCTTTTATCCTAAGAGGTCTCTAAAAAACTAACGTACCTCTGTATACTATAATTTCAGAATTTCCTTAATCTCATGCATAATTACATGGAGTACTGCACTGGTATCCCCTTCATGCAAATATTGCCATAAAGTGCATAGTTTTCATAGCATTATATGACAAAAAAAATAACTGTAGTAATTTATTTCTGGTCCGTATGTGGTTACACAACATAATGCAATGAGACAGTATTTTTCATTAGCTTTTTGTTGTGGACACTACCCATTTATCTTTCTCATAATCCTTCCCCCAGTGCATGTTAACAATGTTATTTTAGTAAGTTGTTTAATTATTTAACATCACTGGGAGGCTACTGGGTTTATTACAGAAGCCCTTCCCCAGAGCACGCTTTGGAGGCAGTGCCCTTCCACCCTGGCTCCCTTTAACCCCCGAGCCCCGACTCCCACACGCCGTGGCCTCAAGCAGCAGCGTCCACACTACAGATGCCTTCAACAAGGACAAAGCGGATGATCACGACGTGCCTCCTTGTTGCTGCCAGTCAAGAGTCTCTGGAAGCCTTCTCTGATTAATTAACTGGTGGTTCAACTCAGCAGCACTCAAGAGCTGAGCAGGCAGACCTTTGGGGCTCACGGGGCATCACCTGCTCCTAGGTTGTCTCCGAAAAGGGATGCAAATGGTGCAGAAAGGCTGCAGGAACCCAAGAGCAGACTGACAAACCTCTCGCACCTCCCAGCTCCTCCTAAGCAGTAACTGTTTGCAATCTGCTTAAATCCAGAAATATGATGCTCAATATCCCATCCACATTTTAGCACCATCCATAGATTCTTTTTTTAAAGATAAAACAACCTCCAGAACAACCTAATACAACATTCTGTCCAACAGAAGACAACTCCCACGGCAAACCGTTCATTTCTATAGCAGTAGATCAGAAGTACATAAAACCTCCAGGCAGCATTCATCCGGAGCTTCGCAGTACCTGCTGGCGCTCAGCATTGAACCAAGGAGTAAAAAGCGTGTTGGTAGATCTGGAGACACGTGTAAGTGTCCAGCATCCCCGGGACCCCATTTACACTCCTGGCCTCGGCGGCCACCTTTATGAACTGGTTCATATCAGGGAGCCTGGGGCAGAGCTACATCCTAAAAAGCCTCCATCTTCCTTGCATTAGGTACTGACCTCCCCACTCTGCCTCTTCACAGCCATCCAACCCTTCGGCTGCCCAGAGCACTCCTCCTCCTCAGCCACTCACTCCTCTTCCCTGTCTCTCTCTTCTCAGCTCCCCTGCCACCAAACACCAACTTCCACAAAGCCGCCTGTCCCTCTCCATCTCTCTCTGCCACAGCTTGCCCTCCTTAACCGCTCCTCTAAGCACACTGAAACTGAAATTAAAACCACATTCCTGGAGGACAGTAGAACAAGAAGTTATGCCATACATTTAAGTGTCATATTTGGTTGGCCCCAGTCTCCTCGATGTACCTTCCCTGCCAGTTTTTGAACCACGGCAAGCTCCTGGGGTGGTGGCGCAGTCACAGGGGACATCCCATACGCCCAAAGCCTGACTGCTCCTCCCAACTACAGCAGTTTAGTCTAAACAAAAAAGGTTGCTCTTCCCTGCAACACTTTCTTGACTTTTAAAACCACTGGCTGAGAGGCTTATCCCAACAGAGACGGTCCAATTCTATCATCCTCCAGAGGCACCAGTTTGGGCACTGGAGCCACACGGGTGTAGGGACTGCCACCACCACACTGCACACACCTCACGCACAAAGGCTTTTGAATTCCTCAGCTTCACTCCCTGCATACCCCAGCCATGCTGCCCCTCCTTTAACAAGCCCAGCAGCTTGCATTTGGTTAAAACAGCTGTTTATTCCTCAAAGACTGGATTCCTGTCCAGAACAAACTGTCAATTCCTTCACTGATGGCTGAATATGCTGTCTGGAAGAGAGAGTCCAAAGGAATAAAATAGGTCTCTCCATAAATAGGAATAGACCTAATTTCAGCTTCCAGGGACTATGTCACTGAGCAAAGCACAGATATTTCGGTTCAGGATTCAGATCAGGCGTGGATTTGCATGCATGCATCTGTGATAATGGATCACCTAAGGACAAGCCTTCTCCATATTAACCGAGTAAGGAGCGCTATATCCTATTCACCCGGCCAGGAAACCACTCCTGATCATCACAGCATCACTTCCGATATTTAGGGGCTGCCAAGGGGAAATCACTGACCTCCACAGACGGAGCAGCCCCACAGCCCGCGCCGAGCCATTGCCTCCCGCCTGCCTTTGGTCTGTCCCAACAGGCTTGTCCCACACCTGAGGTCTGGTGGGGCTGGGGCACAGTTTCCGAGCCGCCCCCGCTGCAAGCTGGAGCGTTAGAACAACCTAAGAGACGTTTTTACAAAGTTGCCCTGAGAGGAGAAACACTTTTTATTCAAGAAAACTCAGTGCTGTATTTCATGAATTCACGCTCAGTTCATTACACAGGAATAATCACCTCATTCCTTATGATTTGCAAAAACCTAATGCTGTAATTAAGGTAAAGTGACTTTGTCCTATGCAGTTAAACATCAGACTGTACAGATCTACACAGTTCCTATATTTCCTGAGAGGTTTTGCACATCGTTACCAAATAACACCCCTTTCTAAAGCCCTTCGCCCTAGCACAACCCCTCCAGGCTTGCGTCACAGCCTCTCTGAGCTAGCTCGTGTCACGATACTATATCCGGCCCCTCTAACCTGGCTTCTCACTTGATCTGTCTGCGTTTTGCCTCATTGCACCTCGCTGGCGGCGAGCGAGCGGCCCTGGGCTCTGCGACGTACCTGATGGGCAGCGAGGGGTCTCCGGCATCCCACCAGTCCTTGGGGGGGCTGATGTACATGCACCACAGCTCCCAGCTGTACCCATGGGCAGAGTTCTCATAACGCTGCACCTCAAAGTTGTCCTGCTTGATGTTGTCTATGGAGGGAAGAATGACCCTTCTCCGATTTTCCTGAATTCGTGAAAGTACCGGCTCAGCCCTGAGTGGTAAAAAAAAAAAAAAAAAAAGAGAAAAGGGCAGGAAAAGACCGTTAATTTCTCCCATAATTTGCAGATGGGCACTGTAGCTTTCGTACAGCTTGTGGAGAGGGTCAGAGAACAGGCGTTCTTGTCACCATTCAGTAAACAAAAGGGAATAAAGTAGACTCCTCTCTGCTCCCCTTCACAAGTGGCATCACATCTTCCAAGTGACACAGCAAAACCCACCCAGAGGAGCCCAGAGACTGTCACAAGACTCCTCGCAGCCTCAGCGAGCGACCCCCGATCGTGATGCACCAGCCTCTCTCTCACCCTTCCACTCGCCCGCGCTTTTATCAGCACAGAAACGGCACAGAGAGGCAAAGCACTCACGCTGCCAAGTTTAAAAGGTTATTTCCCAAAGGCTTGCCAAGCTTTGTCAGCCACGAGGGAGAGGCTGCAAGAGGCTTCAGCGCTTCCACTTGATGGGATTTCCCACCCAGACACATCCCTTGCGCGGAGCTGCCATCGGAGCGCAGGGGGCAACTGCCACGCATGGAGCTCAGGTAGCCACGGCCCTGGCGGTCTGAGGAGTTTTAGTGCTCTCCTACACAATCGACGACACAAATTCATGGACCAGCTGCAGCTATCAGCAGAGGGAAAGGACTGTTTTCACAAACTAAGGCGCTAAGCTGTGGAAATGAATTAAAGCCTCTGAAACTGGACCTTATCTTTTCCTGCAGAGGTAGTACACCATGTTTGCTCTGGTGTGCTGGTTTAAAAAAGCGTTGTTAAATAGTAATTCCATATTGTGAACTTTCTAATTTTCAAAATTCCCATGTTCTTAACCTGAGCTTTCCAGGCATCTTTACTAAGGTAGCAACGGAATCGGATAATCCATTAACTAGGGGCCAGTTTTGCAGCACGGGCCGACTGTACAGCCAGGAGCAGCTCAGGGAAGGTGCTCCGTGACCACCTGGAGACTCTTTCCATACAACAACTATAGACCATCGAAGGAAAGAGACCTAAGACGGACAACAAGGAGTTAGCTCTTTTCGCAGTGGGTGGTTAAGCTGTGGAGCACCTTGCCCAAGGCCGCTGTGAATGCTTGAAGCCTACATGGGCTCAACAGGCAACAGGTAAAAACTCCAGAAAAATGCAGTGAGGGTTGCTAAACACATGGAAGCCATGTCTGCAAATCGGTGGACTTCGGTAGTGTACTCCGGAGGAATATTGTACGCACTAGCCCTAGCCATAATGCTTTCCGAGGCTTCCAGCTACAGTTAGTGGCACAGACAGGCCCTTGGTTTGCTGCACCATGGCTGCTCTCATCTACTGCTGTTCCTCCTGGACACCCATCCATCTGGTGCAGAACCCCAGCGTGCATCCGCAGCGTAACGGCACTGAGTCCCATGATGTCAGGCGTGGTGGATATCCTGCATGAAAACACGATCCACAGGCTGGGAAGCCTGGATCAAAACCTTCCCTTCTGTAAAGCAAGGCCATGAAGAATGTGTTTTGTTTAAACCATGCTTTAACTAGTCCAGACTTCCCCCAAATCCAAAAAACACGTCCCTGGGCAGAACAGAGGACATTCTTGAAAGTGGGACTATCTGAAGGGTCTTTTTTAACTTGGAACACAGCTTGAGGAACCGTATATGGACTCTATAGCTACAAAATTCAGGTCTGGGACATTCAAACGTGCCCAGAGTAGAGGGTGCACACAGCCTCACCTCTGCAGCCCAAGAGCCACTGGTCTGTTGGACCTGTTGGAGCAGGTCCAGAGGAGGCCACAGAGATGCTGTGAGGGCTGGAGCCCCTCTGCTGTGAGGACAGGCTGAGAGAGGCAGGGGGGGTCAGCCTGGAGAAGAGAAGGCTCCGGGGAGACCTCATTGCAGCCTTCCAGTCCCTAAAGGGGCTACAGGAGAGCTGGGGAGGGACTTTTAACAAGGACATGGAGTGATAGGGAGAGGGGGAATGGCTTCCAACTTACAGAGGGGAGATTTAGATGAGATATTAGGAAGAAATTTTTCACTCTGAGGGTGGTGAGCCCCTGGCACAGGTTGCCCCGAGAAGCTGTGGCTGCCCCATCCCTGGAGGTGTTCAAGGCCAGGTTGGACGGGGCTTGGAGCAACCTGGGCTGGGGGGAGGTGTCCCTGCCCAGGGCAGGGGGGGGAACTGGGTGATCTTCAAGGTCCCTTCCAACCTAAACCATTCTATGATTCTATGATTTTAGTTGGCTCTCTACCAACACAAGGAGTAACTTGCACTCTTGGTGCCTCCAGCGACAGCAGCGGGTGCATAACACCAGAGTGAGTCAAGCCCACGCTGCATAAAAGCTCTCTCTCCCTAGAAAAGATGTTTCAAGAGCTCAGAAATGGGAGCTTCCTCTGTATATCAATAAAATCAGGTGTGAGGACTTAGTGACCCGAAGAGAAGAACGTTTAGTTGGGGATACAGATATCAACATATGAAATGGCTCCTACATACACCCTTCTGCTGTGTTGTTTTTACAAAGAATTCAGTGACTGCACAAAATTCTCTGTTCACAGCTGCTAAGGCATTTTTTCTTGTGGATGTTACTCTGTTCAAATTAGACGCAAGTTAGTGTCTTCTACCTCCACTTTTCTAAACATGGACCATTTACTTTTACACTTGGTTAGAGAGAAAAAAAAAAAGAAAAAATCACTCTCAAGCTCCTTATGATCTAGACTCAAGCTTAAGCCACTAGAACTCAAATGTTTTGAATCTCTCTGAAAAAAATCCTTATGAAACACCTTTCACTGCTTCTGTACTTTTGCACTTATTCCAAGCTGCAGAAGAGACACATCAATCTAAACCATCTAAGCCTTCCCCAGTGGGATCCAGCTGCAAAGGGCAAGGAAGCGGGAAACACTTTCTCTTTCAATCCCTTGCTGCCTGGGCTTTTTAAAACTCACAGAAATCACTTAGTGCTAAGGGAATGGGAAATCAACCTGAAAGATATAAACGGGGGGTGGGGGGATAGAAAATGATTACAGAAGAGAAGAGCAAGGACAGGTTTCCCTTGTATCCTCCCATCAGATCTCATCAGAGGCCATTCAGTACAGAAGCAAGACAGGATTAATAAACCAGTTGACTCGTCTGCAAACACATCCTTACAAAACAAGGGACTGTCCCTTGTTTAATGCATCACACGCGCACACTCTAACCGAGACCTGGCTGAGCACCTACCAGCCGGCAGTGAACTCCACATGGGCATCAAAGAATCCAGTGATCTGGCCAGTGGCAGCCTTCCAGCCTTCAATACGAGCTCGGATAAGGCCTTCCCTCTTCTGGTTGCGCACCACCTTCACGAGCCCTGGGTATCGTTTATTGACATATTCTTCTAGCGGCGCCTTCAGTTCCTCTAGAAAAGAAGTGGAGAGAACTCACTGAAAAGGTGCAACAGTTTTCACCTAAAATTAACCCACTTTGTTGATGGATACAAGCGTAACTTACTGGAGCCACATATCTCTGGAACACCTCTGGGAGGAATATAATCATTTAATGTTGATCAAGGCTGATTTGCAAAAGACCACCTGATGGTGTACTGACCACAGCCCTTAAAAAGACATTCAAGGTTGCCAAAAACATTGATGTTGGACAACTAAGGAGCCCAAATGCCATCCTCAGAGGCAACGTGCTGCAATAGGTCAGCTAGATTGCTTGGCAGTCCCTGGGTATCACCCCACTGAGAGACACAAACAGAAAGAAGTCACCCGTAGATACCAAACACTAGTGGCTCTGAATTTCTGACAGAAATTTTAGCTGACTGCGTTGCTAGAAATGCTGCAAAACCCATCTGAAGTAACTTAAACTACATCAAACTGTGTATGAGCTTCACTATCCTTTTTATTCTGCTTCACTACTACAGTCTTGGCATTTGCTGTATGTTTTCCAAGCTTTGCCACTAGAAAAGTTGAAATTCCCCCTGCTTTTATGATAGGATGAAAGAGATTTTTGGCTTCATTCAGAAGATGCTCATACCACGTATCTTCTGTTCATTGGAAACTGCAGATCATTTAATTATGTTGTCTAAGCCCGTAGACGTGCTACAGCTGAGAACATAATGGATCTGTCAGCCTGCAGTCATTGCCAGCATTACATTTTTTTGATACTTACAAGCGTTGAGTATAAAAGACACACAGGACTTTGAACGTGGAAGCCTACAGAAGGTTACAATAAGGGGTAAGTACTAGTATGTTTTTTTCAAAAATTTGGAAAAGTTCTCATGCTCTGCCAGAAAACTTGGTCCTTTCACTTCTTGGTGCATCAGTTGAATGCACGAAGATCTTCTCATGCGAAGTACTCTGTAAAAGCTAAGCAACACCACTGTGCACCAACACGGACTGTTAACGCCATGAAAGTAGCCCTGAGAATGTCTTTTATCCCTACGATGCTCCAGGACAGCAGAAAATTAAGATATGGTCCGTGAACCCAAATTATAGTCTACTGCCCCTTCACACATACTCTCTTCTCCAGGCAAAAAAAGAAAAAAAGAAAAAAATCACCATTAATATAATCCAGATGGTAAAATACTTAAGACATATGAGCACATGTGGACTCCTACACAAAGGAAACACGGCAATGGAGAGCAAGAGTAAATAGCAGGTCCCATCTATGGGTCTTAGCCTGAGGAATCAAAGGAAAAGGGATTATCTGTTCCCTTCCCTTCCCCGCCTTCTTCCAAGCACATAAAACGTGCGTTCTTCAGACTGCCTTTCTGGGATGGTTCCCCTCACATATCAATTTCCCAAAAGTCTCATTTCTTTTTTATGCTGAAGTGGGAATAAAAAGAATAAAGCAAATGAGCCCCTTCCTCAACTCAAAGCATCTGCAGCACATGCATACATAACTCAGCAACTTCCATTTCATGCTGAGCCACTCAGAGAAAAACCAATATTTTATGGAGACAACAACTCTCCCAAATGGTTTTAAGGAGACAGAGACACAGATTTTTTTCTAAAACAGATGAAACCCCACAAGCATAGCACTGGCACATCACATGTTTTTGTCAGAAGGTAAGTCATTTACGCTGCAGACCACTGCATTACAGGCTAGACCGAACAATTAAAACAACTTTCAAATTGGAGTTTTAATCTCAGCTGAAGGAAAAAAAAAAAAATCTTCATGGGAATTGTTTGCGCAGCTCAAAGGAGACTATAACTGTAGTGAAACAGGAAAGAATTGTAATGTTATGTCTCAAAGGCAGTGAAGGGTGAAGCCCGAGAGATTCCTACGCCCACCACGTTGTGTAACAGGCAGCTCGTCAGAAACTCCCCGGGGACCCACAGCCACGTCCTCCTCCTTTCTGAAAGGATGCTGGATGCCAATAGATGAAGAATCAAACTGCTGAGAGCACGAAGGCCAGTACAGCACAGCTGTGCACCTGTGACATGACACGAAGTGACCCTGGAGAGCCAGTGGATAAGATGCTTATGATTAGCATCATTCTAACCCACCACCCCATTCATTAGCAGAGGCCAGAGTGCCCCTCTCCTGCCCCCAGTGCATGCTGCATGCATCCCTAATGGGCTGCTATCCAAGCAGAGAAACACTCAAGAGAGTCGAAACCATTAAGCAGATGTGGGAAACGTAGTTCCAGGCCCTCCCTCCGCTAAGGGCTCCCTGTACAACCTTGCACAGATCTCCAGGCTTTGCTCCCTGCCTTCCCTTCCAGCCTGGCTCAGCCCACAGCACGCGCCTTTGGGGTGAGAATTCCCTTCTGTGCCTGTGCGAGCACTAACGGAGAGGACGGCTGCACATCTGTGCTGGCCTTGGCCAGTCTCTTGCCCTTCTGAGCTAGTTTACAGCTCTGCGGGAGGAGGGCATGGTGCACAGCGGCTGCTGAGCGCTCTTGCGGTATTAGGAGATACATACTTGGCACTCAACCGGGCATCCAGCCAGCAGACCCAGGGATGGGGTGGGCTTTGTATTTCATTTCTCAGCGCATCCAGAAGCGCGGGTGCGGAAAACACAGTATTAGTCAATAAAAGTGAAATGCCAGTCTCTGGGAACACTCTGCAAAACTCCCATTCAAGTATCAAGCAAGCCTTGGCCCAGGTCTCCCCCGCCAACGAGCAGGACTGACGTGGCTGTGCTGAAAAGCATCAGTGGGAACTCCAGCGCCGGCACAGCCGCACTGGCACAGCTCCCCCCATCCCATGGACGCTGATCCAGCAGGACCAGATGCGCTCGGCTCCCTCCATGTGAACTCCGGCACGCTGGAAATCATAACTCACTCATGAATCTAATCTTAATCCAGGTCGTTTGAAGTCATTCCTAATTTTACCCCACATTTTCCTTCACTCAGCAGTCACTTCATCAAGTACCGTTACTGTAACATGAAAACAACTCACGGCGGCTCTGATGTGCATTGTCAGAACGCCTGGCTCCAGGCTGAGGATGGGGAGAGCTGTTGCATTAAGGTCAGTAGCAGCAAAGCTTGTCGGCTGTCATATTAACTTAAGAAATGTTTCATCCCCAACTGTTGTAGCTTTGCAGCACGTCCCAGAGCTGCAGTTGGAAGGTTGGGAGGTCTGAAGTAGTACGCCAGGAATTAAATGACTTGCGCTAATAGACAATAGCGGATACCCTCGCTTACAGGAGTCAGTTTTCACACAAACTGGCAACCTGGCCTTTGGATCTTCTATTTTCAGGGCTTCATGCAAACTACAGCAGGGGAGAAAGCATCTCACAGCTTAGATCTCAACTTGCTGCCGTTCTCCTCACCTCTGCCTTGCGCAGGGTCACAGCGGTGCTTTCGCCCCTTCAGCTTATTGCTGAAAATGACAATATCCACTAGATACCGAGCCGATGATTTAGCGTGATAATCAGCACAGTGTTCTGATCTGAAACTCTGGATGCGAAGAAACGACAAAGAAAGTCAGAAGCCAAGACGGGAGCAGAGCAGTGGCTCCCAGCTCACCTTCACCCTTCCTAATCAGAGGACCCCATATTTAGGCCATGCACTCGTGAGGTATCTGAGTGGGCGGATCTACATGAGCTACACAACCAGTAATTTGATTCAAAGTAAGCACTGCAATGGGATCCAGAGAGTCCTTTCTCCTCTGGATCCTATGGCACTCTTCACTCGCCACTCAGACATCCTTTGGGGAAGTCTACGCCAGACCTTCCCTTCAGAGCACACCCACATTGTTCCTAAGTCACGTTTATTAAGGATGCAATCAAAATTTGTACACAGAGGTATTTGTGAATGTTTGGTCTTTGCCATTGCACGAGCTGCTTCCAGAGAAGATTTGCAGAGAGAAATTCTACTGAAAATGCCGGCAGGTTCAATTTCAATCCTGCCTTTTGCTCTCCATCTGTCCGTATTGATCTTCACTGAAGGGCAAGTCCAAGGAACTAGAATCCAATAGACCTGTTGCTCTATTAAAAAACCCATCTGCCAGCTGCAA
This sequence comes from Ibidorhyncha struthersii, assembly GCA_013398815.1. Lineage (NCBI taxonomy): Eukaryota > Metazoa > Chordata > Aves > Charadriiformes > Charadriidae > Ibidorhyncha > Ibidorhyncha struthersii. Next base: position 438,969 of record VZSZ01001047.1, read on the forward strand.
TGACTTATGTCACCTATTGCAAAGTATTTTATCACCTACTTGAGCTTTCTGGGAAATAGGCCTGCCAGAGAAATTGAACCACCTGATGCCACTGAAGGTAACCATGTCACGGACATTAGCCCAGAGGCAACAGCAGGAACATCCATTGCTCAGCATTCTACACCACAAATCCTGTCCAAGTCTCCCCAAATCCTGTTGAAGTCCCCAAAACTAAAGGTGGGAATTGCCTGTTGCCACACAGAGAAAGGAACAAAGACCAACAGCACCAGAGGAGTTCAAGGAACTACCAACAGCAGAAAATTTCTTATACAAGAATGCTCAGGTGGTCCTAGGGAGCAGACCGCACCTCCTCTACACCCCTAAAGAAAACATAGTTGTGTTTGCCTGGCTGAGCTGGGTGGGAAAAGTCTACAGAGCCCAAGGCTGTTATCAGAAGCCCTGAAGTCTGGAGGACACAGGAGTCGGGGCTGGGAGCGCTCCGGTGCCATGGGAGACACCAGCCCTCCCTTGTCGCACGCTCTCGCCTGCCTGAAACCCCAAAACCACTGCGGGCTGGATTTCTGCAGCCTGAACTCACAAAAGAAACTCCTTCAACAGGCAATAAATGAATCTGAGAATTTTTGCAGCGAGACTCAGAGCCAGGTGAGGCTCTGAAGCTTTTCGCCTGCAAATATTGAAGAGGAAACTGTGAAAAGGGGAGCAGGTGCACGAATCAGTTCTCACACAGGGTTACAGGCAAAGCAGGTCCCACTTGGCAGCACTGGGCTGTGAGCCTCTGGTTCAGTTGCTTCAGCAAAAGCCAAATATAGACAAACGAAGCAGGTTTGCTGCTCTCCTCGATGCCTCGGCAGGGCCTGAAAGCCTCAGACCTCACCACCAGTGGGACAGCACCAGGTCAGCTGCAATTAAGCAACCCATCTTTAGTTTGAGCAATTGGACTAATTAGGCACTTGGGTTGGACCAGCGCCTAGGGAGAGCTGAGGTATGACTCAGCTTCTTGCAGTCCTGTTAAAACCTTCCTCTAAACACAAACACACGAAACACAAACAAGCCAGCTCCCGGGAGAGCGCGCACCGACCGCTGTCACTGCTGTTGAAACGAGCTGCAACACAAAAAAGCGATATATCAACTCACAGCTAATATGTTACACCGAGGTAAATTACATCCCATAGCATGTCTCCCCGAGTGTAGCCAGCTCCTTTAAGCAAGTCTTTTATCCAAAGGTTTTCTTTTAGACCTAGAGGTTTGCCTTTCAAAAAGATATTATCCCAGATTAAACACACTAAAAGACAGACAGCAAAAAAAAAAAAAAAAGCAGGTGATGATTAAGCAACAGACTCAGACAAAGTGTGCAGCTGCAAGATAACGTAACATCTCGGGGGCACATTGCTGCATCCCTCCAACAACCCAGGAAACACGTTATCACTCAGAAACACAACCTGTGCGCTTGCTTTGTAATTACACCCCTGCAACAAGCACAAACAAAAGCAGCCTCCAAAGAGCCTTTACAGACCATAACGCGCAGCTCAAGGGAGAACGGGGTTCAACCTACAACTCCCCAAGCTTTTTCCTTTTTTTTTCCCCACCCATTACAATATATTGGTATCTTTTATCTATTTACAAATCAGATATAAAGAATCCAACTGACTGTTTATTAACTTTTCATCTCTCATTGCTCACTTTTATGTTGTACAGCGCTGTTGTACAGACCACGTTACAACAAAGCTAACATAAGAAGTGTCTAATGAGTCTTCAGAAGCAGTTTGTTCCAGTCTGAAAACTACAAAACACGGAAAGGTTTTGATCGTGGCTGTGTAACCAGTTAGTGGTCTACCCAAAGGGCAATACCAGCCGGGCTGCGCAGGGGATGCAGGTCCTACCTCTGTCCCCGGGACTAATTTTAAAAGTTGAAGTTGACTTGGAAATCCCCAGGGGTCTTTTAATACTTGGTTTGGGAACATGCTTTGTTCTTCAATTACCTAGACAAGCTGTATTCCTCGTCGCATCCATGTAAAGCGCTCCCTGACAAAACTGAGACACAAACACCCCAGCCATGGGTTTTCATGAGCCTTCAGCAGCTTTCCCAGAAGCTGCTTCTGGTAACCCACCAGGATACAACACAGCCACAGGTTTTGAGCCACTACTCTCCGGAGGTCGAGCTTCTGTCAGGGGTATAAACCTGAGCCCCCAAAGGCTTTGCCTGGGCTGCAGCAACAAGCCACGCACTGTGGAAACTGTCCTTCAAACACACACGGCTGCTCACAGCAGCTAAAGTAATTCCTTCTCTTCTTTAATCCCAGCCACCAAAGTTGCACCCACGCAACCCCATCCTCCGCCTGACACCAGCTCTTCATCCCTCAGGATTCACTTCTAATTCTTAAGAGTCATGAGAAACTATTTTCCTGTAATTATTTTCCTGTAGAAGCCAAATCTATATATTACAACAACTTTGTTTGTAATATCCAAAGCATCAACTATATGATGTTGCTATTGCTGCTCACAATTATTTCCTACCATTAGTGGGAACTATATGACAACGTTACTGCCATTAATAATCCTTTGCTGTCATTGAAGCTCCTTGACAACGCACAGAGTGAATGCACGGGTCCCAGAGATACATTCTGGTTTGTATCATTTCTTTTACATGAGAAAACAAGATTATTACACGCTTGGGAGGAGCTCTCCATAAACATCTGCCAAGTTACCTCATTATCTTCCTTCAAATCCCTCCTTAAAAATCTCATTTGTCACGATGCCTACGAAGATTCAGCAGCATAGTACTGACATTACTAACTAACCCTACCAGCTAATAGCATCGCCTCGTTCCCTACACCCCTCTCCTCGTATACCTCCATCCAAGGTTTCCGAGGACAGAGCCACCTTGGTGTGCAGGTCTTGTACAACCCTCAGCACAAGCCTGGCCCATCGCTAGGGACCCTGACTGCTCCCGATCCTCACGCAATCGATGCGCCCTCTTGGTGGGATGCAGAGCATACAAGGCACCCAGGCATACAAGGAGGTTGGGATTTTCCCACCTCCTGCACATGATGTAGGAATTTGTCCCTCAATTGGGTCACCTCCCTGGCTAGGTGGGTGCCGTAAAGCACTCCAACACAACCCAGGCAGTTTAGTCAGCCTGCAAAAACCCCAGAGCTGGAAGTGCTTGAGCACGCTACAAGCTTGGCCACCCATCTTGCTGCCTTGTCAACACCCTGCCGCCACCCATCCCCACCACCAGATCCCACCAGCACCGGTGCAGCCCTTGCAGCAAACTGCCAGGGAAGACAGTGCCTTGCAATCCCAGCGGTGGATAAGGAGATTTCTCTCTGCGTCCTCGCTGCCAGCTGCAGTCACAGCTTACTGCGGGAGGATTGTGTGCATGTGTGTGTGAGATGCTTTTTGAAAGGATTCATTTCGTTGTCCTGTGCCTTTCAATAGTGTCTCCAGAGTTCTTGACTCAATATTAGCCTCCGTGCTGCATACTGAATGATGGATGGAGGCCGTTTAGAAACATATTTCTTTGTGCGTGGCAGTGGCAAGAGAAACTCAATAATTACTACCAATGAGTTCTCTTTTAAAGGGTGTTCTTCTCTTCACCCCATTGATATGGTAAAATTTGGAGAGGCAGCATCTCAGTTTGGTATTTCAAACCCTCTGCGTACTGGGCAATGCTAAACACTGCAGCGACAGATCACCTGCACTTTCTCTTTGCTAGCCAAGTAGTTCCAGCTCTGAAATCCCATGGTTTCACTGGTGCACACCATCCCAGCTTTTGCACTAGAGCTGCTATGATTTCCATCAGCTGAGGAGCTGCCCTCCTGTTTCTTTTACTGGTAATTATAATTCATCAGCTTTCTATGGTGCTCATTACTGTGGTATTTGAGTGCCTATTTTTATAGGCTTGAATAGCTCGCTGTATACTATCTCATCTCACTGCAGACAGACGAGCAACCTCTCAGGCTCCCTCTGGAAATGAGCTCTCTGCATCCTGCACCCTCCCTGATCTTCTCTTCTGATCACAGCATCCACAGCACGTCTCTTATTTTTTAAAATAATATTAAAAGCATGCAGTACAAATAAAGAAGGCGGTAATCAAAGTAATCTAACCGTTTTCTGTTCTTCATGAAGATTTTAACTACCCTAATGACATCATCCAACTGTAGATTGGAAAAAAAAAGAAATCTTGGAAGAATATGAGTCTGAAAATGCTTCCACATGAAACCACCTCCTGAAGCGCTGTGTTATCAGAAGCCAGAAGGGAAGGTACTGCAACACACGTGTGTAACATGGAAAACCTAACATCCCCCTCCACACTGTGTCACGGCCTGACTCGAGCAGGTTGGGTATGTTTGTCTCCTCTTCTTCCTCCTTATTTACCCTTCTCGTATCAAAAACAGAATATGAAAGGAAGGAGGATTTCCAAAGTGTCCCAATCATTTAAAAAGTCTGGGACTTTATTTTACAGATAGGGAAGCTGAGGCACACACAGAGAAAACATCTCATTTAAGACCACTGCAAGGGGCCAAATGCAGCATAGCTCCCTGGGCTCCAGGCTCTCTCCCTCAATGCCGTGGTAAATACTTAGAGGTGCATTTCTGTCGCAATCAAAGTGGGTTTTATTAGAGACAAGGATACACCTGAAACCAGAACTTCTGGATGCTGCTGTGAAGAGAAAGTTAAGATTGCTCTCTGGTTTCCTTTAGCCTTCTAGCTTTCATCTACGCTTTCAATCAATAATTATCTCAGATTGTAACTTTGGTTTGATACTGTTTCTCTTTTGCTACAGAAACCCTAAAAAACTGTTTTGCCAGCCAGCAAACCTGCCACCTCATACCGTCTGCCTCCCAGCAGTGTCACCACTCCCGAAGAAGTGCGACTCCTCAATGAGATTTTAGGAAATTAAACTCCGTCCTGACATTTTGGAGATCCAAGACCCCAGTGCTGCTAACCTTCATCACTGTTGTCGTCCACGAGGATAATCTCCTTCAGGAGGTGAGCTGGCGTATGATTAACAGCGCTGTGCACCGATCGCAGGATCACAGAGAGCGCTTCGTTCACGAAGATGAAGATGATGGAGATCTGGGGTAGGTCCTTGCCGTATTTCAGCTCTTTGCACCTGTAGCACAAAGGGCAGAGAGAGAGACGGGGTTAGCAGAGCACACGGCGCAGCGCTGTGAGTCAGGCACACGTGTAATACACAGTGCACGATGACGGCTGACATCCCACGGCTTTGCGCAGCCCCGGACCACAGCTGCCTGTGCGTAATTTCAGTAGTGCTGCCAAGGAAGAGATAGCAGCAATGGAGAGTATCCTCCGGGCTCAGAGGGCAGGGCACAAATCCAGAGCTCTCTTACCCGGGGTTGTGTTCGCATGTCTGCGAGTGTGTAGCAAGAAGGAGCCTCCAGAAGAGAGAAAATGGCTTTACCATTTAGAGTGAAACTCGACATTCCTATTCTGTTTTAAGATTAATAGGTGCTCAGAAATTAGCTTTGTTCTTAAATGGCACTTGTGAATTTTCTTCCCATTTGCTTTGGAACGAAATGAATATGAAATGACCCTTGGTTAAATAGTATTAATAAATGTTTTAGCTCTCTTTGCAGATACTTCTGAATGCATTCCCGTCTCTGAAGTACCCCAGCAGAGGTACCATGAACCGGCGTCTTTGGACTACGCAGCCAGGATAGGTTAAAACCAAAAACTCACCATCATCTCTCTGGGTTTCAGGAGGAATTGCTTAACTTGAGCTGGTCTGGCGGCTGGGCACCTGCTTAGACACATTTCTGCGCATCGGAGTGGGACAGAGGTGGAAGGAGCTCCCAGGTCACCCACCAGCCAGCTCCGTCCCCGGCAAGCAACAGGTTCACATCACATTGACCTCAAGAGGAAGTGCACATGTGGAGCAGAACTGGGGCAGCTCTAAGTGGAAGGGGTCTCTCCAAGGAGCACACACCGTTCCCAAAGAGGCACAGATGTTTTAATGCCACGCTTTATCCTAACCAGAAACCTAACCTTAATAAAAGTACTTGCAGAAAGCAAACAGGCAATCTTTAACTACTTCAAACAATTTAATCAAACTCTCCAGCTTTCCCTACAATAAATACGTGCGAGGGAAGAAGAAAATGAGCCTCCCCGCTCCCTCTCCGCATTCATGACAGATTAGACATGCAACATTAGCAGTTAGCAGAATTACAATGAGCGTTTACCAAGTAAATCCTGCCCAGATAAGCAAAGAAAGACCAAACGCACGAACGACATCCCAGCATCGCTTCAAGCTCATTGACTCCCCAACAATGACTCCGTATTTAATTGTACTGGGTGTTCCTTAGGCAACAGCAGGCATTATTCAGACTCCAAAATGAGACTTGGGAGACAAAGACTTTCACACAAGCACAGTTCTTTATGAATCTTCTTTAGTTTAAGAAGTGTGCTGGATAAAAACAAGGTTGTAGTTCTTGATTTAACTATTGCCTGCCCTAACGCAAGCCAAGCTCGCTACAAAAGGGAATGTACCAAATGCTGAAAAGGATCTTCCAACAGGAAGATCTCTCTTTAAAATAAATGAACAGTCATGATGGGGTAAAGTGACAATTGACCCTGAAAATCCTGCCACAGAAGTCAACCTAAACCAACTCCAAGATTAAAAACCTGCGTTTGATATATGTCGATACCTGCTAAGCTGAAGAGAAGGTGGTCACAGGAGCAAGAGCATTTCCTTTTAATCATGGCACACCTCGGGGCAGCCTTCCCCCGGGGCACGCTTCAGGGGGATAAAGAGCTCAGTTTGTGATCAAAGAGGTTTGGAGGAAAATCCAAACCGAGCCCTTTGAGGTTCATCTCCTGCTCATTCGCATTCGCCCCGCGCCACTCTTATCGCGGTTCTCCTTCCCCGATTGCTGAGGACAGGCGAACAAAGATACGGGGAGAAGGGATAAGTCTGGGGAAGGAGTGGACATGCCAAATACCCACATTGTTCATATGCGCAAAGCTGCAATTCTCCAAAGGCAGGCGGGGGGGAGGCAAAGGCTGTGCATAAACACCACGCTCTCCGGTGGCTTTGGTCGCAGCCACACGAGCAGGGAAGGCAGCAATTTAAAACCAAATTAACCTCAAGTTTGTCAGCTCTCACACCGGCTCTCTTCAGTTGCTGGCGCAAAAAGCAGCTGGGTTGAGCGATGCTCTCTGCCCGCAGCCACGTGCTATCGGACTTCAGCCCTCCAGGCTCCACCGCGGCAGTTTATTATTGACAAGCTGACGTGTTAACAAATATCCATGCAAGCGTGCAGGAAAACACCTGGTGCTTCTGGGCTCTCCTGGGGCCAGGGAGGGGGAAAAGAACAAAAAAAATAAATGCTTGGGCTCAAACGTAATTAGAAGGACCAGTAGAGAACTTGCTAGAAACAGCAGGAACAATGAGTATGTGAGATGGAAGGTGGTGGGGTTTTGCTTTGTTTCACTTATTTAATTTTAGCCATTTTAAACGTAAAAGGGACTGATCTGGACTTTGTGGTTCAGCCTTACTGTTCAGACCATTTACAGGCGAAGGTACAGAGGTTTGACAGTTTCACTCCTACAAACATTTGAGACATCAGTTTAGGGAGGATTTACCGTCTTGCAGCAGGTCAGGACCCTGCTGGCTCTGGCAGCAGCGGGCAGGCGAGGCTGCCGGGCTGCCCATCGCGCCAGCTACAGAGCTCCATCCGCCACCTCCCCCCTCCCGTACCCCAAAGCACAACACCTTTTCAACCCTACGGGGCTGCATTTTCTTGTAACAGCGTAAGGTGGAAAGACACATGATGTGGCATTGCTGCCTTCAGTGTTTCAGACACAACCCAGAGGAACGGCAGGGAAGAGCCAGCACAGACCCCGGGTCCCAGCAGGAGCAACGACCAGGGGCTTGGGGACGAGTCCCAAGCAATGCACGGGCCATCAAACCACACCTGAGACACATCTTCCCCCTCTGCCCACAGTTGTTGTCCCCAGGCGAGTAACTGGCTGCTTGCCAGACAGGACCTTCAGAATTGATATGCCAGGCCAAAATACTGCTAAATTCAGGATTCAAGTCTCACTAATTATCCAAAAGGGGACGCACAGGGCCAGAACCGGATTCCAGCACAGCTGTAGTCCTCAGCTCAGACTGTGGGCTGGTCTCTTCGGGGATTAGCAATTAATGAGATAAATGTGATATTCGAGAAGGTTCTCGGGGGAGCTTGAGGCGAAGCAGCACACAGGAGACAAGCAGATTTTTGCCAAGCTTTTATACAACCTGAATTCACACCAAAGAAAATCCATTTCTTATGTAGGCTGGAAAACCTTCGCAGCTCCTCACACCTTCTAGGAGGAGAATCTCAGGTTTTATTTCTAATGTTCAGCTCATACCGTAGCTGGTGCGCCCACAAGCAAGTCTTGGCCCAGTAAGGTGCCTTTCCAAGGGAACGCTCCATACATTTGAAAGCTTTTACATTTAAATGAAACACAACACAGAGATCACCACAATACATTCTGTTGGTGTCAGTGATTAGTTACCCATAGGGTGAAAGGCCAGCACGTCTTTCTAAATTGAAATTTGCCCGCTTTCAGTTTTTCATCATTGCCAAAAAGGCTGTCTGGGAAACTTTTTCCTCCCTGTGTATCGGGTGCTCATCAGCCAAGGGCAGCTCAGCGCACGGACCCAAGGCAGAGCTGCCCAGAGGCACTGTGCCAGGTTAGAGAAGGGCAATGCCCACACTTCTACATCTGAAAACACTTCTGACTGGAGAAAATTGAAGCAGGCTGCAGTTGATCCCTCACAATCCCCTCTTTGCTAGATGAGAAACACTCCAATGGTAAAGCACAGAACAGTACTTACTTGCCAACACCTGTAAACTAATTAGTGCAGGTTATGCAGTTACATTTTCCCCACTAAATCCTGCTCTCTCCAGTCACCTGCTTGCAGGATTTATTTTAAAAAAACGTGAATCAATAGCAAAAAGAAACAGATACCTTATAGTTTTGTCTCTTGTTTAGATCAATGGGATAGCAGAGTAAGAGGCTTTTTATGTACCATTAAATCATGCTTGACTATGTCCCATTCAATCATGTTCACAAAACTCTCCGTAAATTTTGAGAGGCTGGAGAAAACCTCCTAATATATGGCATTGGATTTCATTTGTATGGCACTGGGTTTCGTTTAAGAAGCTCACTGAGCTGTCATTGAGAAGCGTTGCTTGTCCTTAAATGGGGGAAACAGGGGGTTTACTCCATCCTTGGTTCAAGGCTCAGACACAGCTTTTTTCACTCAGAAACAGACTGACGGATCACCCATGGACACCAGAGCCAGCAGAAACCCCTGCCTGGCACGGCCGTGGACTAGCTCCCCATGTCCTCCCCACCCACCCCGCAAGGGACCCAGGGAGGCGACGGGTGCAGAGGCCACGGCACTACTGGACTGTAGTGGACTGTGGACACCGTCACTGTTCCCACACCCAAGATCTTTATTCTACATGAAACCCAAGTTTGCGATCAGGAGAACGTGCAGGGAAACACATAAAATGAAATATATTTATGGATGGCATTTTTTACTGTGAATTCTTTGCAGTCACTGCTTTATGTAAGAAGCCATTCAGAAACAAATGAAGGATGAGACGGGGCGATGGGGTAAGGGGAAATATGTCTGAGTTTATGCTGAACAGCTTGGCATACATCAGGCCGTATTAATCACGTCAGTCAATTTCAAAACACACCAAAAAAATAAAAAGAATCAAGTTTTGCTACCACGTATGCTTGCCTGCTGCAGGAGTCTGCCTTTGAACCCTCCGATCATTTGTTTTATGCTCACCCACAGCTGTAAATCTGCTCTTCAGTGCAGCAAGTGAGATTAGGATGTTTATTGGCTGTCTCGGTAACAGAAAAGGGATATCATATCATTTACTGCTTCGTGATCCCGCAGCAGAAAAATAACCTGGAATCACAGCAAGCACTCCTGGAGCACAAAGAGGCCACAAAATGGCAAGTAACATTTACGAAACACTTCTTCCTGCTCAGTGATTTAACACAATCCACTCTATTACTCAATTAATATGTATCAACTGTCTTCCGGGGCGCAAAGCTATTTCCATCAACCACCTAGAATCACACTCTCCTGTATCAGGCAACTGAGAGCCAAACTTGGATGGTTTCTATACCTTCACATCCCCAATAAAAGCCATTTATCAGCACTAATAAGCGCAGCTTATGAACAACCTGGAACATGGACTGTTCCAGGACAAAACAAGCCCCTACTTGTCCAATCCTGCAGCTCCAGGTCAAACCACGCTGGCACAGAGCTGACGGTGACTTTTATACCGATGGTGTGACTGGATAGACTTTGTATGCTGCATCTTTTCCTACAGATGACAGGTGCCGTCAGGCAGCACCTTTCCCAAAAAATCCCGCAACTTAATGAAAGAGACAATAATGCATTATATTCTTTCAAAGTCCATAACCACAGACAACAGGACCATTATCTCATACTCTGGCAAAAGTGAGGCACGGCAGTCAGATATGAGCCCAGAGAGGAGCTGGAGAGCCAGACCTGCAGCTTGCCTTCCTCCCCAGATCCCAAAGCAGAAATACTGCTAACACTGACAGATCCAGTAATCGCTAATTCCAGACGCTGCATCAAAGATTATGTTCATTGCTGGCTCTCGAAATTATCTTCGGCCTTCTGTGATATGCCTCATTCAAGCCATCCACTCCTGACAGCACACACATCTATTTTGCGCAGAGCCTCAAATCATCAAGACGATCACCTTTTTCCTAATTTGTGCCTTTTGTACTGCCTCCTTTCTCCCAATTTCAACATAAATATGCCTACCAAAGTTTTACATGGACATTAAATACCATTAAGCAGAAAGTATAGCTGTCCTCATTTCTAGTGAGGAGGCAGAACTCCATAAATTTGAAAAGCCTGGTCAGATGCACCCTGGTTTTCAACTATGTGCAATTTTGAAAGGTAATACTTGGATCTAGATAAAAAAAAAAAACAGGCTTCAACAGGCTATCTGAAAGTGATCCATCAGTAACCTCATTTTCCTAATGATATATTTCTAATAAATCATTCCTACTGCCTGTTATCCAGCCTGGAGCTCTCTGGAGCCATCTCTCCAGCCGAGGGATGGGAGTGCACCAACACGCAGAGGTCTGTCAAGATCCAGAGAGACAAACTGGGAGGACTATCAGGTGGTAAAGAGATACCAGAAAAACACCGCTGAAGGAAAAGTATCTGCTGTTGCAGACCCAGAACACTGATGATGTTCTTAAATCACAGTTTAATCACTTGGACCTCCAAGTTCGGGCAGCTCACTATGGGCAACGGCATCAGCACTCCCTTCGTTCACCCGCTCCAGGACTGATGATGCTGTTCTCAACATAAACATAAGCAAGTGCAGAAAGGCAGCCAAGGCAAATCAGCCACTGCAGACCAGGCTCAGGCATCACCACTGCGAAGAGCAGAGGAAAATACCTCCTGAGCCTGTGCCGCAGGAAGAGCAGAACTCGTCCCAGCAGGCACACACAGGAGAGTTCAGAGAGTTATGCTGTAATTTGTTCACTGTGTAACGTAGCACACATCCCTGCCCAATACCCCCACTGAGACAGCCAGCAGAGCCCACCGGCACCATGTCCACACGCGCAAGATGCCTGTGTTGAAACAAAGCATCTCTGTTCAGTTCTTCACAAAGCACAGGAGAATTTTATCACTAACCAAGAGCAGCTAGCAAAACTTTCTATGTGCTGTGCACAGCAGGAAAGGGCACTAGTATGATGAAAATCCCCAAAACACAGAGTCCCACCCTACAGAACAGCACCAAACAAGATCAATTCCTACTCATTTGGAACATCAGTGCAAAGTAAGGGTCGATATTACGAGAAAAGTAGCATTTCCCATTTGAAGACTTCAATGTGGTGCAGCTTCGAGTTTCCCACTTCCATCAGTGCAGGAATGGTCACTACTTGCCAGCTGAAGAGGCGACGCAGAATAACACACGCAACTGCCCAAAAGTGAATTTCTGGCAGACCAGGGATGTAGAAGTCCATTGTAAAACCTTGATATCACGTTACAGTAAGATTTTCTTACTCTCTCCTTGCTGACATTCAGCCCTCCTTGACCTACCCACTGCTTTGTGTCATTCCTTCAGCATGAAGCCACTAAGATTCCCCATCCCTCTAATCCAAAATCCAAAGGACACTATCTGTAGCATCCACATTACAGGCAGGATGGCCAGGCTCTACTCTGCTTTGGCTGGATGTCAAGTATGAAAAATACACACAGGAGAAAAGGTCACCAAAATAACAGTAGGTTGCTTTTTAGCAGCCATTGGAAAAATTTAATTGGTCTGACTAATGTCTGGCACAGGTAAGGATAAGGCACCATCATATGAGATAATTTCTGGAAGCACACAGTACTGTGTTATGATCTTAAGTCTGGGAACACACTGATGGCCACATGTGGATATTGGATCCGCTGCTTCTGCTGCCCCATGGCAGAGGGTCCCAGGAGCAGAAGCCCTCTGTCCCAGCCTTGACAGGTGCTCAGGCTGATTGATGACCAGTGTATCTATTTAACACCTGCATCGTCATTAGATTTGACACTATGCTATTACTCATCTTCGCAGAAACAACGCCCTTTAGGGCTGTTCAGGCCACAATTCTCCCACACTGCATGAAGGAGGCATCCCTTCTACACGCGTTTTTGAAATGCCAATGGCAGGAACCACCATGGAGAAGGGTGAACACCCATGGCCTGCAGAATGCCCCAAGTTTTTAGGGCTCTGTGTTGCTCCCACATCCTGCCAAGCTACTCCTACAGCTATGAATGGGAGTCCTACTGGACCCCTCTCCATCTTTTTTCTGTGATCAGCCATAATTAACACTCACGAACTGGGCAGACAAAAATAGCTAGGCATGAAAATCTGTGCCAGTTGTATGGCAGCACAAAATGAGAAGCTCACATTGAGAAGCTCAACATGATCTGACAACGTGAGCTTGCAGCCCAGAAAGCCACCCGCATCCCAGGCTGCATCCCCAGCAGCGTGGCCAGCAGGGCGAGGGAGGTGATTCTGCCTCTCTGCTGCGCTCTGGGGAGACCCCACCTGGAATATTGCATCGAGCTCTGGAGCCCTCAACATAAGGAGGACGTGGACCTGTTGGAGTGGGTCCAGCCAGAGGAGCGCCACAAAGATGCTGCGAGGGCTGGAACCCCTCTGCCAGGAGGACAGGCTGAGAGAGTCAGGGGTGTTCAGCCTGGAGAAGAGAAGGCTCCGGGGAGACCTCATTGCAGCCTTCCAGTATCTGAAGGCGCTCCAGGAGCGCTGGGGAGGGACTTTTTACAAGGGCATGGAGTCATAGGACAAGGGGGAATGGCTTCCAACTTACAGAGGGGAGATTTAGATGAGATATTAGGAAGAAATTTTTCACTCTGAGGGTGGTGAGCCCCTGGCACAGGTTGCCCCGAGAAGCTGTGGCTGCCCCATCCCTGGAGGTGTTCAAGGCCAGGTTGGACGGGGCTTGGAGCAACCTGGGCTGGGGGGAGGTGTCCCTGCCCAGGGCAGGGGGTGGAACTGGGTGATCTTTAAGGTCCCTTCCAACCTAAACCATTCTATGACCTTATGAAAATGAACAGAGGAGCCCAGATCCTACGTGCTGGTGGAAGACGACAGGGGAGACAAAGACATTGATGGTTTTGATTGTGGAGACCACACTTCATAAAAGAAGATCCTAGTGACGTGTTTTCAAAGACTTCCTCTCTCCTTCGTATGAGAGTGGCTAGACTTCCCCCCCACATACACATTTTTCATTTTTAATTCTGAGCACCCAGTAGGTCCCCGATTTTTGCTCCTGAAATATAGTTATTAATCATTTCTTTGCTGGCCATCACACAAAATAAATCCAACTAACATGCTTATTAGGAGCTTATCCCTTCCCGACATTTCATTCTTGTATAAGGCTTGAGGGTTTAGGTATTTAAATAGGTAAATATTATTTTGGTTAGTAGAATAAATGCTTCTTGTTACTGTCCTTAAAAACACTGTTAGAATCATGAAAGTGCTCAACCACGCTGGCACAGCTTTTATAGGATTTTGCAGAGTTTCCTATAAAACGTGGTTCAGCAGCAGAGAGAGTTCTACTTCATAAGCTTATACATTTTTAAATGCCTTTCCTACAATGATATATGGAACTGCAACATTAAAGCTAAGGGTGCATAAGAGACAACTTGGTTAAAATTTCTGCACATTAAGTGGAATCCTCCCCAAAATTACTATCATATAGATAACTGTTTCACTAAGCTTTTACGAAGGCAAGCTGCTGCACACATTATCTTGCAACTAAAAGAATTATCAGTACATCTCTCAGTGCCTAGGAAGCTCTGACCCTTTGGTCCCCAAAACTGCACTTTCGGAGAACTCCCCGAATCTGACGTACCAACACCTTTACCCCATTATAGAGACAGAGCATCAGGTTTTTTTTGTTGCAGCAGGTTAACACACAGAAGGGTGCGTAAGCCCCCAGCCAGCCTCTGGGTGCCTATCACCAGGTATACACTTTTCAGGATAACGCAAGCAGTGACATCCACCCTTTCTGCTTCTTGCATAGAGCTCTCAGGTCTTTGCCTGCTCCTCAGCGGTCCCACAGTGACAAAATACGCCATGACAAGTTAGCGCTAGACACGTCTTTGCTCTGCGTGACCATGTCGCAAGGAGGTGAACGTGCCACCCTCAGGGCCACACCTGGACATATCTGGACACCGTGGACACCACCAGCAGAGCTGGGGACTCTCAGCTTGTCAAGATTCTTCAGGAAGAGGCAGCTGCTCTGCCCTGAACTAAGGCATTAATGATTTAAGCATCACATGATGTCGTTTCAAAGTTAACATTATCATTGGTCCCAATGAGGGAATGCAGAAATTAAGTAGTCAATCCCAAGGGGACAGGAGGTCAGCAGGGCTCGGGAACAAAACCCACAGGTCCTGCTCCAATGGCTCTGCCAGTCTGTTGGCCCTTCTGTCATCCCAGGCAAAGCACGTCAGACAGGGAGAAAATTTAAGAGCATTTTTTGTCTGTTTTAAAAAAACCAGTCCCCTCCAAACAGAGCTGAACACTGAATAATGTCAAAATAGGTTCAGACTGAAGGAACAGGCTTTGAAAATGGCTGTCTATAATGTTTTCCAAAGACGGGCATCATCGCATCAAAGTGAGAAGGACTGTGACCTCCTACGCGGTGCAGAACCTGAGCTATCAGGCTGCCATGCAAGGTCTGCTCTCCACTTCATCACCAAACTGCTGAGCAGACCCCGTGTTTCCAGCGAGGAAGGACTGGCACCGCGCCAGCCAGTGCCATCGAGCCGAGGAATGCTGACTCTGCTACACAGGGGCAACCAAATCCTCAACAACTACAAGCCTGTAAGTGCTTAGAGATCACAGGATGAAAAGCAATAACACAAAACTGTAAATTAGCAGTGTATGTTTTGACATCCTCTACTAAAGGTGTCTACTACTCATGTAGCCTATGATGTAGACACAATACTGGATGTGGCTAATTAAGAGCCATCTAGTCTAAGGTAGAAGTCAAAGCTCCCTTCAAGGTCAAAGAAGAGACACACTGCTGAAGGACAATTTATTCCACCCCTCTACCCAAAGTATAATTATATTGCTGTCTGGTATAACAGACTGCTGCAGCTTTTTTTGGGCAGGTGGAAATGTGGTTTCTTTCCTCCCTCGATCACATGCAGACTTAGACTGAACGTTCAGATGGGCACCTCCGGCAAAGTGAGCCCTCTCCCTCCCGTCAGAGCCTCCCAGACCAGTGACTTCGGGGTGGCAATCACACCAGCAAGCTTTACCAACAAGTTCCCAGCTCTGCTCGGATAGATTGGTATAAAACTGCCACGGCTGTGAGCCTCACCTGCCAAATTTAAAACAAAATCCTTGGTACATAGCCTTACCTTAGGAGCATCTTACTAGCATAGATCTCACGGGAACTCAAGATTTTGACATCCCCAGTCCGTACTTAGGGCAATGAATAAGAAAAGTGGCCGACGCCTGTGCTGCCTGGAAGAGCGGGTGGAACAATGCCATTGCTGAAACAGCCAGTATAAAAATGATGAACTTAAAAGGCACAACTGATTTTAGAGATAGATTTTTTTTTTTTTTTTTTTTGGTAATAACAGATCCACTCTGCTGATGGGTTTATGAACTGGGAAGATGGAGAGGTTTTTAAACCTTTTCTGTTATGTACAGAAATCACTGTGTAAGTTTACTTAACCCCTGTCAGCACTGGATCAGCCTCAGCAGAGGGGTGCCGCGCAGCCCTGTCTGGCAAATTTCTGCACAGTAGAAGTCACACAAGGAGAGCTCTACAGCCCCGGCATCACGCAGCAACCCACCCACGCATCCCCGCAGCGCAGGCTGCTCACCGAGGTCACGACAACACACCATGACAAGACATATGTACTGCTTCGTTTTGGAAAAAAAAACCCAAACCCTAAGTCACAAGCAGTATCAAAAAGGGTTAAAAGACAGAGGATGTGGCTGATTTTGATTTGCATTTCTACTCGTATTCCAATTTCAGGTACTAGTTAACTGAATACAGCTAACCGGCTATAAATATTGCTGCCCCCTTAATGGCAGGGGATGTTAAGCACGGAGAGGTTAATAAACCTGAAGACCACAGAGGAAGGTAGTGACAGAGTCCCAAAGCAATGACTGGCCACACTGTCTGTACTCTAGTTGTTCATGGAACTTTTTTTTTCCTGGTGCAATAAATGCAAAAGGCCAAGCATTCACCCCAACGTGCCAGAAGCACCTCTTTATTCCACAGATGAAGATCCACAGCACCACTGCTATACTATGGTTACATCTGCTCCTATGTGGTTTTTCTGTTACAGGTTGCATTCTCCACTTCTGCCAAAACAAAACACAAGGGAGACAAAACTGGAGACAAAACTACCCAACTCAGAGCCCAAGCATAAAAGGAGAAAGGT
This sequence comes from Ibidorhyncha struthersii, assembly GCA_013398815.1. Taxonomy (NCBI): domain Eukaryota; kingdom Metazoa; phylum Chordata; class Aves; order Charadriiformes; family Charadriidae; genus Ibidorhyncha; species Ibidorhyncha struthersii. The sequence goes on from VZSZ01001047.1 coordinate 455,962, forward strand.
CATTCAGTGTAGCCCAATGCAAACCAGTAACAACAGTTAAATACCTACTGAACAGGTTAGGAAGGGATCCAATCCAATCCAGCCAGTCAAGCGAGCTGAATTGCCACAGGGTTAAGAAAAAAAAAAAAAAAGAAAACCACAAAAACCAACCCCAAAGTGCTCCCCACTTCCCTAAAAAAACCCAAACCCAAACCACTCTTCTGTAATTTTCAGTGACGAGCTGGAGATGCCCCACGAGTTGGGTATCACACCTTCTTCGTTATGCCCATTCAATGCCTGACCTTATCTGCAGAGATCCAAATGACAGCAGACACCCAGCTACCTAGCATAGACACTTCAGAAAGTCTTTTACTATGACTTAAATCCAGAGAACACGATTTAAGGCTATAGATTTGTTTGCTGCTGTAACAGATAGACACTAACAGGAGTATCTAAAGGCTGACACATTGGAAGTCAGCTCCTTTCTCACCCTGCCACCACCAACAGCCCCCAAAGGAGATAGATGGATGTATACTGTGACTTCAGGTTGTAAGCACAGACTGCCTTCTTAGATGCGTTTTTAGGCAGCACTGGCCATGATGTGCTTGATGTGAGTAAAACACAAACAGTGTACAGACAGCGTCACCCAGTTTACACCTTCCCAGTACAATACTTGCCATTTACCCATACACACCAGAGCTTTGGGTCCACACTTGAGAACCACACAGTAGAAAAATCCAGGAGCGTTGTTCCCTTTCCTCCTCACCTTTGGAATGCCATCTGTCTTTTAGCCATTTCTCATCCGACCTAATGCACAAAATCTTCTCCCACCTACGCAGCCAAACAACACATTAATACCTATCCAAGGTTTGGCTTCTCGTTTCTGCCTGCAGCCAGTAGCTATTCACAGATCCCCTCCCGGCCCAGCACACCCTCTGCTCTGCCACAGAAAACCAATATGTACTTTGTATTGATGCACCTGAAATACTGGGAGGTAAATTCTTATCTGTCAATGGTGCACTGATTGGATTGAGTGATTTACTTGTGATTGGGCTGCCAAGAACCGCGCTTGAAACACAATACGGTCTAAATCATGGTACAATCTTCTGCTGTCTACACACACATAGCGTGTGTGAACGCACACAGGCAGGTTCACGCTTGCTCAAGTTTCCTTAATCCAGTCATACAGACTGCTGCTCGGCTATTACTTACGTATCTGTGCTGCTTTTTGGCTTTAAATCTCAGTAGGAAAGGAAAAACCTTGCATATCCTTCTGAACCAGTGACAAGCAATTGCATAAACTAAAGCTATTGATTTCAAACAAGCTTTATTCATGTTCTCCTTACAAAAATAAAGCTTCACCAGCCAAATGAAGATCAATTCATTTCCTTTTGTAAAGATTATGAACAAGCTTAAAAGAAAGCAAGTGTTCAGTCTGCTATTCATATTGCCGCTTCCTAATCATGCTCTATTCATTGATTGCTTATTTTAGTTTGTATTTTGCTGATTCAGTTGCACATGTCTTCTTGCAAAAGGGATTATCAATATTAAATCAATTGTGTCTACCCTGTGAAGTACACGGAAAAGCAAACCTTTTCCCATTACCCAAGCATCTTAAAAGACCCAGTGCTGTCTGGTACACTTCAGTGTTTACAGATTCATAACACAATTCTCATAAACTATTTCTCATCATTAAAAACTTAAAACTTCCCACATTTCCAAAAAAAACCTTGTTTTTTAAAGAATCTGCCTTATTTCCAGTAATTATTTTTCAGATATGTTATGCTTGATATTGTAGAATTAGGGTATCAAAAATATGCATTGCAATTTAAATACTTTGGGATACACAGGCATTTCTAAGCGCACGTGACTTACTCAGCAAGTTCTAACAAGAAATGATCTACTAAGTTGTAAAAACAGAATGTGCAGAACAGCATTTATTTTTGTGAAGGGCTCTTGTAATAAAGTTATTAGGTTCAGACGTATCTAAGGGATATCAAAACCAGAGCAATTACAAGTGTCCCCTCCACTTCCCCATCTCTCCCCATGCACATGAGTTATTTCACATATATGAAGAAAAAGAGCCACTGGGAGATCCTCAGTCTAGGATTCACTGAATGTCCACAATTTGCAGACAGTGGGGAGAAGAGGAGGAGGAAAATTCAGTAACGAACTCTAAAATTATTTCAAAGGATTCATGCTTTGTCCTTTGAAACAAGCCATGGACCACAGGACGAGCTCGCCCCGTGCCACCCTTCCCAGCGAGCGGCACACGTTCAGACCGGCGGCCACTCAGGGCAACAACGCGCCAGCCAAGCGAGCCAACCCAGCAGGCTGCCTCAGATGCTGGAAAACTAAAGAAATTACTTCAGGAGCAACGCTGTCAGACACCAGCGTCTGACTCATACCTCTGCCTGGTTTGGCTGGGAATACACAACCTATTTAAAATGCTCCCGTGGCACCAGAAAAGCTCTCTGCGATACATGGAAGCAGATCGGTAGCACAAACACACGAGCTTTGACTTCTTTGGAAGCCAACTTAAAAGAAGCGTATCCAAAGCTTAATTTGTTTCGTTTATTTTTGTAAGTATAGTTTAGTCAGAATTATTTATGATAACGCAGGTATTTTTCATCGCTGGAGTTCAGAAGAGCACAAAAGCAAGTTGTTAAATTATACTAATCCCATCCTCTGCCAAAGCGTGCATTTAATACTTGTGTTTACATTAGTACATGTTTTATAGCACACTTCACAGAAAGAAGTCTTCCCTGAAGCATCACGTTCCAAATTTATAAGAATAGGAAATAATTTTGCAGTCAGGAAGGGAAAATTGACAATTAGTGGAATCTATTGCATAAAAAGAATTAGGTACCGTGTATATAAACCCATGGTCACAGCGTTTCAGGATTACACTATGCAGCATAATGACAGTAACATCCACTAACCAAAGCAAACTCTAAAGTTGCTTTCCCAAAAGCACTTTCTTACTGAGTTTAAAGAAGATATTGGGACTTCTAAGCACCAAAGTCTTTGGACACGCTTCTGACTCCATACAGTAGAGCATCCATAGTTGTCAGACGAAGTATACCTTGACAACCTCTACTTCAAGAGGGAAAAAAAAGTTGTCCTGTGTCTCTGTCTAAATCCAGAACAGAAATAAAATATAAAACCCTAAACTTTTCAATAGGAAGTCAGACACTTTCAGCTCTACGCTGATTTTTCATAGCTCTCAGTGGAGCCAACCCTACCTGCTGGCATGTGTGTACAAGGCACCGCGCTGCTCTGGGCCATGCAGCTGCCTGCCAGGAAGAAGCTGCAGTAGCAGGCATCAAAAATAATCAGCAAATATCAAGCACAGCTGGAAAAGTGTGTCTTTAGAGAATTTACTTGCCCAGTTTTCAAGAAAAAGAATTATTGGCAGTCCAATAACAATCTCTCCATACATGCATATTGGTATGCACTGAGGAATAGAGATCAATACTAGTATTTACTCAATAACACGCTGTTTTGTATTAGTACTAGAAAAGCAATGCAGCAATAAAGCAGCTTTTTCCTCTCGTGCAAATCATCCAGAAGTCATCAAAAGCTGCAGCAGCATCCCTGGAGAGGCAGGTGGTGCCCGTGGCCTCCCCAGCACTGGGCTGTGCCTGCACACACATCACAGCAGCGGAGGCTCTTCACATCTCAGGTGCCTCGATGACACCAGAGAGAAAAAACAAATTGTTTCAGGTCTGAAGCTGGGGTTGTCAGCATCTTCCTATCCCCGTCTTCAGAGCAGAGAGGGGACAGGTTCGGCACAACCTCAAGCGTTCCTTTGGAGAGCACCAGGAACACGCGCGGCCTGGCAGAATGAAAATGCCTAAAGGCACACCGAGGTTGGGCAGGATGGCATGCACGGACCAAAACGACCCAGCAACCTGTCACTGAACTGCAAAGCCGATCTAGTTTTGGTGAGCCTTGTTCTGAGGCATGTTTCCTTCACGCCAGAGCTTTGACACTGAGACTTACTGCTCGATTTCTTTACTTGCTCTCCCAGAAAATTTTCAGGTGGCACGTTTCCAAGTATTGGAAAACACTACTTTTCCTTTTTTATGGCCTAAGCCGTAAAAAGCCGAAGGACAGGAGTGGTTTTCACACAATACTGGATCAGACCATAACTATCTAGTAGGAGAGAAGATACACACTAGTTCTGACTTTTTCCTAGAGATGAAAGTATCCTTTAATACACTCCCACATGCTATTCAAAGAGAATTTCACAGCTGAAACACTCTCATGGTTTTGTTCCTTCTTACATTGTCTTTGATTCCTCGCCAGTTTTTCCTTCAGTTATTTGATGAAGAAAAATCACAACGTCCTGCCTCTCTTTTCCTTGCTGTTGTTCGTATGTAAGATTGCAAAAACAAAACAAAAACCTCTTTGCAAAAGGTAATGTATTGTGCATGCAAGAGAGAAGGAGCTCTTCTGACCTCCTTTGTTTGCAATAAACAGCAGTGACTACAAATAAACAGTCACGAAACTCTATTTCGCAGCAAATATCACCAGCATAATTCATGTAGTTTGTTTTGGTCCTTTTAAGCACTGTCCTTCTCCTCAGACTCATTTCATCAAGTCTGGCTCACACCCTAGGGCAGGACATGACTAAGTAACTGGCATAATAACACAAACGTGCGACTCCAGGAATGTTCCAGCTACTAAAAGCTTGAGGAAACCAACAATAAAGAGCTCTCTCGCTCGATGCAGTAATATTTGCAGATGTCAGCCACATCTACCAAAAAGAATATGCTCGTTTGGGCAGGGGGTGAAGGTAAAAAGCATTTTGCTTCAAGCAAAGCTTGAAGGAGGCTGTATGCCTTCTATTTTGGGGAAGAAACGAGACACTAAGCCAAACGTGATGCCAGATGTATGAAGCAGCACACAGGACAGTCTCCCGCCCAAGTCACAATATGGGCTGAGAAAGTATCTCATTTCAGTATCTCGGTCCAAGAGAAAACTGAGACAAAGGTACCTGCAAAGCCGGGTCTTCTTAGTTATTTTCATAGCAGAAGAGATTTGCTCTTCTTCACAAGAAAATAAATAAATATGAGAGCACATGAAGCCTACAGAGACTTTCCTGAGCGCCATCAGAGCCAACCCCAGGGCACAGGTTGAGCCTCACAGCACAAAACATTGCCAGACTTGTAGTCCGCAGGGGAAGCCCCTGAGAGCAGACACAGCCAGTGTCCAGCACAGGGCAAGAACGACTCGGGTCCAGCACAAGAGAGAAGCAAAGGCAGGTGTGGTCTCACAGGCAGGAGACTGAATTACAGGTCTGCAGGGTCCATCCTCCTGGACAGTCCTGATGGACCTAAGTCGCATCCACATTCGTGACTTTCCAAAGATGTATTCAGTTTTGATTACAAAGCCAAAATCCAACTCTTTGGCGCAGCAACACCCCAGTAACCTAAGCAGAGGCTGAGAGCCAAAAGCAGCCCCATGGCAGAAGGCAAGGGGCTCCCCAGGGGTGGGGAGAGACCCCAAAGAGAGCAGTGCCACCCACTACAGCTTGCTCCTTCCACCCCAGAATATGTTCTAGCATCCAGTACGTACATGCCAAGAGCCCCCAAGGGGCACACACAGACCACTTTAAATAAAAGCAAAATCAAGAATGGATTTAGTACTTAGTTAATCCAGTTGTCAAAGAACAACCCAAAGCCTTTCCTAAAACTCTCTGCCTTTTCCACTACACTAGGTTAACTGTTGGACCTGATGATCTTAAAGGTCTTTTCCAACCTAAACGATTCTATATCCCAAAGAAAGACTTTCAACTAGCTGCTACACAGAAATCTCTGGTAATAAAACCAGCTAAAGCCAGATGGTGCTAAAAAACCCAATTGCTCCCAGGCTCCCAAGGAAGGCAGCTACAGAAATAAACGGGTGATTCAGCCACTTGAGACGCTTAAGTGTAATGACTGTGACTCAACCCCCAAACACACCACTGGGAAATATTAAAATCAAGTCAGTGATATGTGACCCTTTAATCTTTAGCATCGGCTTCCAGGTGATAGCATAGCTCTACCCAGGGCATTGCTCTAAGGCCACGTGGTCCAGCTGGTAAACGCAAACCTTTTACCAGGTGCATGCTGCAAAAACACAAAAGCAGATCAAGCTCCCAGTACACACCGCCAAAGTTTTTCCAGGCTTTGCCTGACCCATACGCAGGACGCACAGAGCAGGCAGGAGGAGGGTAGGGTCTCCCAGCCAGGAAACCCTCAAAACCTCGGAAAAATCAAGCTGTGGAAGTTGCTTCTCATTTACACCATTTTTCCTCTTCGCTTTAATATCCTGAAGCTTGCCTGCACGAGAACAGCTGTTGAGAGATTCACAGCAGCAGGAATATGTCATCTTCACCCAATGATTCAATAGTCCTAACAATTGTGGGTATTATTTTTCTTAAATCTACTCCTTAATCCCATAATGCCATAAAATACCACTGAATCAGAGCTTAGCAGGATTCCAGAAAGGAACCGACTTTTAAAGAGATAATGAGAACTCCACATTTATATTAGATAGGATTGAAAAGAGAGAGTAGAGAAGACAGAACGTACCAGATGGGCAGATTATTTCATAGTTTTCCTTAACATGATTTCTTCAACCTGAAGCACCTGGTAATTCCACTATCAGAGATCAAATACTGGATAAAGCGGACAAGCAGAATGATCTAGCACAGCAATTTTTATTTTCCCGCTACACGTAGGAGGGGTTCCCATTCAAATCATACACCACAGAATAAAAGAGAGGTGCATGAAATCTAGTAGCAAAGCAGGGAATGTTAACAGCCCCTAGGATCCCATGTAAATATGCTTCACTTTCAATAAAGAAAACAACACATCTTCTTAATCCCCCCCATCCTTCATAGGCAAGCAGAAAATGCTGTGAATTGATCAACAATAAGACTAACAGATCAGCCTTTCCCTTTGCAGTTTTTGCAGAAAATTGAAGAAAATCATTCCAGCTCTCTTTTTTTTTTTGAGATTTGTATAGAAGTCCTGCAGTCTGCGGGCAGCACCTTGGGTACTTCCAATCTAGAAGCAGTAATTGTTTTCCAGAACACACAGAAATCTCATCTTGAAAGTCCAAAAATGAATCAAGCCAGATAGAAATGTGTTGCCTACGCCTATCTCATCACCCCACTTTTCCGCAGCAAGACTTGAAATAAGGTCCCTTGCACCAAAATACTAGCCCTCCCTTACTTCAGCCAAAGGAGTAGCTTTCTCAGTCATCCAAAATGTAGGACCATTACCTGATTCACTCTAAAAGCACATTGCATACCCACCACAACCCTTCCTACTCAGCAGAAGGCCAGGATCAGAAACATCAGGATTAATGAGCTCAAACCCAAGGTCTTACAGGCACGGCTCCCTTATGGTATCAGTACCACACACCTATTTCACCTATCTGCGAAAGCACGACTTCTTTGGGAATCAGTCCAGTGTAAAGCCCAACGCTGCCCGAGTGCTGAACAGCAGGGCAGACTTTCTGCCTTCCTGCCTAGGCCAGCAGCCTCAGCTTTTAAGAAAAGAAAAGAAAATCTCTCAAACAAATTGCATTTTCTAACTAGAACAAAGATGATAATCCAAACTACCAAAAAGAAACACCTCAATTCCCCAAATGAAGACAAGCAAGGCACTCCGCCGCTCCTGGCCTTGGGAAAGACCTTACTTTCTCCTGAGTGCGATCCTGTACCCAACACCTCTTGGACCATTTTCTCCAGGGAAACTCGCCTCTATTCTTCCTGCTGCCTCTGGGCAGGGACTGGAAAGTCCACCAGCTGGGACTCACGATGCTTCCTCATTGCCAACATCTGCCTGCAAATCACTCTGAGGAGGGACACCTGTGCCTGAACCCTTAGCGATGCTGACCACCAGGTGCAGGGAGTCTAAATACAGAAAGATTACAAAACATGCCAAATTTCCCCTAAACTCCCCTTGGTCCCCTTCACTTTGGCCACAGTCACAAAGAGAAGGCAGGAAAAGAACTAAGAGGTCTGGAATCCAGCATAGCTCAGCGCTCAAGAAAGTGATGCTCGATCACATCGATCTTTTTATTTAAAAAAAGAGAAAATTAAAAGGAAAGAACACATGAGCGACAGCCGCTGCTAGGAACAGTCCGAGTCCATCAGCATTCCGGACACTGAACAGCCTTTAGCTGAACCAAACAGGCTTCGTTATTATATTTAAAACTAATACATGCTTTGTAATGCTTATCAGCTGGAGGGTTTTCAACAGTTTTTCCCCACTAATGCCGCAATTTCAAAACCATTTAGGCTCATTTCCTTTGACTTGAATCTATTTTAATCAGAGACCAGGATACTTGACTTAAATGGTTTGTATTAAACCCTTCATAAAATCAGCCATAAAATGGCATGCACAAAATAGCGAATGGATCTTGAAGTCAGAAGTAGAAAAAGCTGAAACTTTTCAAATCCTTCAGCAAATTCAAGCCTATTTCACAGCCAGACCAACTGCTCTCTTACAATACCAAGACAATTGATCCCCTCAAACCCCGCCAAAAAAACCCACCAATAACCAAAACACACTCCTGAAGTTATTACACAGATAAAAGACACTAAGGTATGCAGCTGCAGTCAGTACCCACAAATTCTCTCCGAAGTATTAGCCCAGCTCCAAAATGATGCATATTTAATAAATTGCTGTGTCTGCTCTGTCCTCTCCACCACCCTCCCATGAAATGACGGATAGCGGCACTGAGGAAGAATACAATGGAAACCTAAAAATGTCAGAATTAATCCTTTTCTTACCCCCAAGATCTGAAAAAACATTACTTCTCAAATTAATTCTCACAAAGTAATGCTGGCTCTGCTAGAAGTCAGAGTTCTGGATGAGAAATGAAAATAAGAAGCTCAGGCTCAGGTAACCGCCAGAGAAGGTCTCACTTCAAGGATTTGTCATTGTAGTGGGATTTGCATATCATATAGCCAAAGGTGCAATTTGTACCTGCAATTCATTTTGTCCAGACGAACGGTACCAGCAGAACTGGAGGCTGGGCCTCCGTTCCTTTGAAAACTCATCCAAATATTTCTGTTGTCAGTGGCTGACAGCCTTGGAAACTCTGAGTGGCTGCTTGAAATTCATGCAGCACGCAGAGAAGTGAAGGAACAAAAGCTCGCCATGCTCTCACATCCTTAACAATTTGCCAGTACGCTGGAGACGTGTAGCTGCATCCCCTTGCTGCATGATTTTCAACGGTTTGCAGATGCCAGGCAATGGCTTTGTCACTGTCCTAGTGACATTGGACATGTATCTTTCACAATCTAAATCTCTCTTAGCTCATTTTTTTATCAGGGATTTCACTCCAGGCCTGGACAAATTGACACTTTCCTATTTTGAGGAACACTCTGCTAGCCATATCTAAAATTAACTTTCCTAAAGATAAACTTACAGCATGTCTTTTCTCATGCTCTTAACAAACTGATTTGGCATCTCTGTTCTTCTGTGGTGCTTAGCAGGTAAACATCACCGTCACCGTCATCTTAAAAGGTCACTCTGGAAAAATAGCAGAGGAAGGATATTGCCACCTGAGCCATTGGGTCCCTTCAAAGGCATCTGCACAGGTCTCCAACAGCAGATCCCACAGCTGCGTCCTGGCAGGACTGCGAGGGCAGCCGGAGAGCCCGGGAGGTCTTGCTGGGACATGAAGGAGCTGACAAGGGAGGAGAAAGGGAAAGTCTTTCCACACATTTCCAGGGTAATAAACACCAAAGGCCAATAGCTCCGTGAACAGCCCTTTGCTGACAAAAGCAGATGTGAGCTTCTGACCACATTTGCTACCACCCAAAATAACATATCACTTTAGGAAAATAAAAAGAGAGAGAGAGAGAACAGGGAGGAAAAAAAAACCCTTGCTTTCTTTTCCTGATAAATCATCTTTAAGAACTACCTCAGTTTCAGCCAAACTCCACCGGTTGCGCATTACTGAGCACGGCCCTGTGAATGATTAGGGGGAAGAGCGAACAGTATCACACAAGACTATGAAAGCAACCATCACTCCCGGTTCTTGGATGACACCTAAACACGTGCACTCCTTCATGGAACAACCGGCACTTACTTGGTTGGACGATAATCTGGTATGGAACGATCCAGTGAAATTTTCTCACTGAGGTAGGAGTTGTAGCCGTATTTCTCATGTGGTCCCTTTGCCTTCTCCTCCTCCTCAGGGGACAGGGTGGCTGGGAGCCCACCTTTACCACGTCCACCATAGCCTTCGATGAGACCAAGTGACTTGGACAGACCTCGAGAGAAAAAAAAGCCACCATCACTGTTAAAATTCATCACTGTTATTTCCAAGCTAGCAAAGAACCCAAAAACAATCTGAAACTCCAGGATGTTTTGTTCTGCTTTGACCCAACGCTGGAACAAAAATGACTCAAGTCTTGAAATTCTTCATGGCTCAGACACACTGGTCCCGATAGCTCTGCCACCAGCACCCAGCTGATAACCTGTCCCAGGGATCTGTGCATTTATTTAGTTGTTAGGAAGGTTATTTAGGCCTCCTTCCCACTCTCAGAGAGGTAATTACATATAAGGTTAGATGTCCCCAGGAGAAGGATAGGTTGAACACAGAATAAGAATAAAATAGGGTTGGTTAACTGCCAACTGAATTAATTTTTGCTCAGTATGAACAGTGAACAGCATACAAATGTTATGGATTTAAAAACAATTTCCCCTCAAAGCTTTCTTATCTTTTAAAGTATAGCATTCCCAGACCTTTATCAAGGGGAATTATTTATTTATATCTGCATAGCTGAAGGAAATAGGCAAAGTTCAAAACGAGCTGCACAAAAAGAGCTATATTGATGATTTGGTGGTGATTGTGGGAAGCCGAGTTCATGCTCATGTTATTATTTATTATACAGGACACCTAGAATTTTAATATTTTTCATTAGCACAGACTCACACTCTTCTTTCTGTCAGAAACCCCCAAAAAGTAATAGATTATTTTGTTTTGGTTTTTGGACTGGGTTTTTTTTGAGTGTGGGGGTTGGTTTGTTTGTTTGTTTTTTAAATAAAGACACCAGGGTATATTCACCTTTGTTTTAGTGGCAGAGCCCTGACCCTGAGAGTAGAACAGACTGTCACCACCACTGATGCTTCTGAAGTGACAATAACCTTGAGGTTATGCACAGGGCTTCGTGATCCACGAGCGTGGTCCAGGTCCCAAACCTACCACAGATTTCCATTGCTCTGGACAAAACACTACCTCCTGATCTACAAGACATAGATTTAAACATTTTGTTCATCAAAAAGCAGTGTTGTGAGGCAGTACGAAAATCCCCTATGAATGCAAATCACAGTTTGAAGCATTTAAACAGAAATTATTATAATTATTATGCCTTCTGACAAGGAACCTCTAAACAGCCTTCCCTGGTAGGGAGCTTCTGGGAGTCGATGGAGTCCCTCTGACGGCGCTGGGCTAGATTAGATTTTATCCAAGGACAATAATAACAAATCAACTGCAAGGAGCTGTTGGCTGTGACATGGAGATGGATGAGATATCCAAGCTGTCTTTTTCCATCTCTAGGCTCAGCAACAGCCAGAGGAGTAAAGTCAAGAAAGCTGGGAAAGGTGAAACTCTGTGTCCTGTGGAAGGCGAGCACATCGCTCTGCAAACTTCCTAACCCCAAACGGCTGGAGGGGCGAGGTTCAGCTTGCTTATGAAGAGAAGAGATACCAATTTCATTTCAGATACAGAGTCCAACCGAAATAAAATCACAGAACGGTAGGGGTTGGAAGGGGCCTCTGGAGCTCACCCCATCCCACCCCCTGCCAGCGCAGGGCCACCTCCAGCAGTTGCACGGGACGGCATCCAGCTGGGTTTGGAATGGCTCCAGAGTGGGAGACTCCCCCACCTCTCTGGGCAGCCTGTGCCAGTGCTCTGCCACCCTCACAGGAAAGAAGTTCCTCCTCATGTTCAGATGGAACTTCCTATGTTCAAGTTTGTGCCCGTTCCCTCTTGTCCTGTCACTGGGCACCACTGAAAAAAGACTGTCCCCATCCTCCCATCACCCTCCCTTTAAGGATTTATAAGTGTTGATAAGATCCCCCCTCAGTCTTCTCTTCTCCAGACTAAAAAGACCCAATTCTCTTAGCTTTTCCTCATCAGAAATATGCTCCAGTCCCCCAGTATTTAAAAAAAAAAATATTCTCACAAAGAGACAATTCTTCTCAAAACATCTATCTCTTTATCAAAATCAGATCTATTCTACTCGGGAACAGTTCACCTGTAGACACATAATTTCCTTCGGGTACCCTAGATCCTGGCCTGCTGCTTGTTACACCACAAAGACAAAAGGGCTTCCTCAGCTCATCAGCAGAGGGTTTTACCACTACACACACGTTATAACGGAAATCCAGTTTATAATTTTAATTCCTTCTTCTTCACCTTACCCATGAAAGGTTTCTAGAAAAACCTGTAAGAAATTATTCTACTGCCTATCCATTCTAGTTCTTGGCCAGAAAGACTGTAACACGGAGCTATGAAGTCCTTCCACGGCATCCAGCATGCTCGTACTTCTTCTGTAGGTATCCTCAGGTTCTACCAGTTTGCTTTTAAAGCTTGGGTTTGCCTTTCTTCATTCATTTTAACAGATTTCTCACTTCCCCAACGCTGTTGGTGCTTTGAATCTACATGTCCGTAAGAAGGGCTGAACAGAAGTGGAAACTTTCCCCTTATTTCTGCATATGCACTACTCAGTCCTTCTACTACTATAAAAACTGTCTCATTAAGTACAGATACATCCGTGTTATTTAACCAAAGGAATTAATTAAGGTGAGCAATTCATATGTGTTGGGCGCAGCACTACCGTGAGACCATCACCCTCTCTTTCAGCACACCCAGGATAGCAAACGTGCCCACAGGGATAGTAACAAAGACGAATATTCCCAGGTGCGATGTGACAGGGAGGATCTCCGTGTCTGTCTCCGTGTTGGTTACACATTTCATCCTCCAGTTTGGGCTGTCAGAAGGGTTCAGCCGTGCAGCTGGGATGTCACTTTGGTGTACAGCACTTCGAAGCAAGATTCAAGCAATGTTTGGCAAGAATGATAATTCACATCCAAACAGAAGAGGAAGAAATTTGCCCCCAACTGGCTGAAAAGGTGCCTCAGGAGAGGCGGGACTGAACACAAACAGCTACAGCAGAACCAGGCAATCCATTCATTGTCACTTGTATTAGCCCCATTTTAAGGCTGCAAAAAGAAGAACACATTTCTCCAAGGGGTTACTAGAACTTCAGAAATTATCCGTGTGGTTCCTTCACCCAGGCAGGAACTCAGGGAAAGCTCCTTCTCAGCAGGGAGCTCCCTGGGCCTTGCGTTAACCCACGTTTGGGTGCGCAGAGACACCCACACGCTTCCCCGGCCTCATGGAGAGCGAGCCCAGCAGCCTACCTTCTGGAGAGGACCTCCACATGCAATTGTGTCTCCTCCTCTCTTTGCTCCCCTTCCTCCCAGTCATCTCCCCTGCTCTCCAAACTGCCTGTTTCAGCCCCTGCTTACACCCCCATCCCTGTGGCGGGGCGCTGGCCCACGTCAGGAGCCGAGAGCTACAGGCTGCAGGTTTCTTCTTCCATTTTCTGTTCACCCTTCACAGCCTGCATGGAAACGCCCTATGGGTCTCAAAGGACAAGCGATCTCTCATATCACGTTCAACCAGCATAATGCTGCAAATGAATCACAGAATCATACAATGATTTAGGTTGGAAGGGACCTTGAAAATCATCGAGTTCCAACGCCCCTGCCACAGGCAGGGACATCTCCACTAGAACAGGTTGCTCCAAGCCCCGACCAACCTGGCCTTGAACACCTCCAGGGATGGGACCTCAACAGCTTCTCCAGGCAGATGATTAAGCGCCTCTGGTGACACAGGAGCAGAAAAGGGACGTCGCCTCTGAAGCCAGTCGTTCCCCACACACAACCCTCCAGGGCTGGTTTCCAGCACAGCCTTCTGCTGTGGCCTCTTACTGCCATGTGCTCACAGCATCTTCACACTTCGAAAACCCCCAGGCCTTTGCCAAACCTGCTTGAGCTTGGCCTGGAAGGGCCCGAAGTTACACACAGAGACACAACAAGCAAGAACGAGCAAGAGCATGATCCCATCAGCTTATTCCCTTGAAGAACTGGGCTAAAAAATAGTCAGAACTGTTCCCAAGTCACAGACCAACTCCCTTATTGTTCTGGGCAGGCACAAAAGAAGCAGCGCTGAACCGCTGCCAAAAGGTCTCTCCTGATGCCTGCTCCAGCCTATCTATAGCGATAAACAGCACTAATCCCCCACAAAAAAACGCTTGATCTTCGGAGTGAATTCACTCCCTAGTGAATTTTGCAAGCTCATGAGATGGTAATGGGCTGCATCAAGATTAGATTTCAGTGTAGATCAGAGCTCTGAACAGTTGTGAGCTTCACTCATCCTTAAGCCACGTTCACCCAACAAGTACCGTCGCAATGAAAACAGGATATTTTTTTTTCAGACTCTCCTAAAACATCTGAACTTTGGGACAAAAGGAGTGTATTGCTCTTGTATTGCAGGAATAGAAGGAAAAAAAGACGCCACGTAGAGCTGCTAAGATGTGAGCCACTCCTGCGGCAACGTCCAGACACCGGACCCCCTGGAGACTGACAGAGAGTTGGTTTTCTTCAAGATGATATAAAAATTTAATCTCTACAGCAAAATTATTCCTTGCCTGAGTACAGTTATAGTAAATATATTATTCTCTCCTTAAACTAGCAGTATATTTCATAAGAGACAGTTTTCTAGGCCAGAGAAAACCTTTGGTAAAATACAATGTAGTGTGATACACAGCCTTCATTTAGAAGGCAGCCGGCCAACCAGGCTCCCCAGGCAGCAGCCGCGCTGGGAAAGCATTTTGCTACATGTCAGCCTAGATGAAGGAAAACGCTAACCCTACCCATACAAACCTCAGCCGGGGAATCTTCTTTCACTAAGAAAGCTAGGGAAGAGGGAAGAGTATCTGAAGTTGAAAGGCATTTATGAGAAACAGGGGTCCTGAGCCTTAACGCTGGGGGTGGAGGAGGGAAAAGAACAGGAGGAAATAATATAGGGAAGATTTCTGGAAAAGCAAACTTTTTATTTCAACCTTCCTCATTTGTTTATGTCGTCGTGTCATGTGAGTTACAGAGCATGTACAGCTCGGATTGAAAAGCACATTCCTGTAGGGGAGGGGAACACAAAGCCCTCCTTCTCCAGAAGGAATAAAGAATCCTGAAATGGTACTGAAAAATAAGGGAAGCATAAAGAGAAACTGAAAGTAGATGTCTTTGAAAAGTACAGCCCTTATTAAGCTAAGCACCATGGATCTGCCAGCCCAAACCGCTCTCCCAGGGACGCGTGCCGCTGGCCTCACTTCAGCCAGAGACTTGAAGGCTAACTAGAAATTCCTGACTCGGAAAAAAAAAGGAAAACCAATGAGGTAAGTGGCCCAATATGTGCCACATGTTACGCTGCGGGTATTGCCTCTGCGTGACCTCCGCGAAGATGGGGAGAGAGGACACAACAGATTGGCTTTTAGAGGTATTTTATGAGAAACTAGAATAGATACCAAAGGGCGAAATGTCATAGGTAATGCTAGAAATTATGGAAAACTGCTGAAGGTTTTAGTGTTGTCCTGCTGATCGCTGCAAATACAGACTATTAACAGGAGGACTCATTAACGATAAGGGTAATTGGCAGACTAACGGGCACCAATTTTCCTTTGCAGCTTTTGTGGAACCTGAGATTTTCTCATTTCTCCTTGCAGCAGTTTCTATGCAATTTTGACCCAGTCTTTGCTCAGACCTTTGGTTTGTTAGACTAAATAACACAAGTTCCTCTGACTGTAGGTTACACCTGCACAACGTGCAACCACGCGCTGTGAACGGGCTATGGAAACTGTGCAGGGAGTACGAAATACAACTGGCTCTGTCAGCTTCCTTTGCTCTCGCCACCTCCCCAAAGCATCCTTATACTCTTGCAAAGGAAACCAAAAGTAGTAATAAAGGGATTAGAAGATAAAAGATTGCTTTCTTGGGGGGGGGAATGAAAATACAAATTTTAAAAGTGAGTTTAAATACTAGAGTCCGGAGGAAAAATCAGTATTCCCCCGAACCCTATACAATTTTACCCAGCGTACATGCTAGGTATGTTTTTCCCAGGGCTGATCACTTATCAAAAGCCAGTATATCCCCAAAATCAGACGCTGCAGGCGGCTTCCGACAACTCCCCCCTGCTATAGGATCAACGCTATCGCCTTCCGCTTGGGCAGTACTTTTCAATGAGCTGTCTTTTAGCGTATCTGAACATCTTCAGCTGCAAGGATCCTACAGAGCTGTTTGGTGTCCTTTGCCATGCAAATGACGTGTTGGTTTACCGCAGAGATAAACACGAACATGATGACTGCTGAAAGGTGGTTGCGAGAAAATTTCCAACCTCTGGCTTCATGCTGAATGACAAATGCGAACTCAAGAAAAGCAGCAGATGAACGCTGCCGGGCCCATGCTTGGCAAGCAGGGACAAACTGAAAATATACCGTATTTTACCTGTAATCCAACATATTTCATCTCAAAAAAAAAGTCCCTGCGTATGTACAATGATTTGAATAATTATCACTAAAATGAATTTGTCCAACAGATGATTAAGATTTCGCTTAAATAATTGTGACAGGTGGGCGTGCGAGAATCGAGCGTATTTTCCAGCAGCCCAGCCAGGCAAGGACCACACCAGGCTGCTGAGGACAGGCACAGCTCCTCATTATTAAATATATTAGAAGAACACCTGTATCAAGAACATTTTAAGTACAGCTGTGCTTACATCCTTATGGGAACAGTCAGACAACATCAAGGTTTCTTCCCACCTTGTACTCTTATGAAAAGGATGGGAGAAGAGAACGCAGTTAGACTGCACAGAGTTTGAAGTCTCCTTTGAAATATTTTAACATAAATATACATTTATGCACATATATATGTATGTATGTACGTACATACACATACACACGATTGAAGTTTTCTTATCTATATGGAAATGGAAACACGGAGAAATTACCTTCAGAGCCAGAGGGAAGATCAGCACCCATTGCACGGAGAATATAGTCATCAGGAGAATTTCAAAGCCAGTCTCGCCCTGTTTAGGCCATCACATTACCAAGAGTTCTGGTTACAAATGATAATTTCCCAATCAGGATTTGCCTCAGGCACAAAATAACAGAATTCCTTCAACTGGCTGAGGCTGTTTAGTTCAGAGGAATGAGTTAGTTGATTCTAAAACCCGGGACTAGTAGAAGAACTTGGACGTAGATCTTTGCTCCCAGAAAGTCTGAAGGTATTAGTGTCTACGATTCTGCTTCACATTTTTAAAATAACTCGTGGAAAAAAAAGGCAGGTCTTAGCAACAGAACTGGTCTAGAGTCAGAAAACTGTAGGCTAGGAAAAGCTCTCTGCAGCTCAGCAGGGAGAACAGGCACCGCTTCGATGGGAGACTTACGCTTAGACACGTTCAGATACAAAAGACAAGATGGAAGGCGATTTATATCCCAGGGAAGACCCCGGACGCATGTGAAGCATTTAATTAGAGCAGTGCTCTTCCCAGGCCTGCACTGACATAACCACCCCAGGAGAAGCCCTGCTGCTGGGAGCTCCCCCTTTCAAATGAGAATTTCAAATCAAGAGGCCAATCGCTTACGGTAGTTAAAGGTTTGTCTCAAAACTACCAATCACACCCTGCTGCCCCCAGCACGGTCTACGGTTTCCAATGGATATGGCTTTCCTGCACGCTCCCCACCTGCACCTCGTGCCCCACTGCGCACAGTGTTCAGCAGCTGCTGTTTGCACCCCAAAGCTGTGGGAAGAGGGACTCCTGTGACCGGTACGCAGTTCATAGTGTTTTGGGGGATGAAATATGCTGTAATAAGCCACATCATTGCATCAGCAGGTGCAAGATACATGCGTTGTAAGAAAGGATATATATTTTGCAGGCAAGGCATTGATAGATTCGAAGCAGTTGCCAAGTAATGGAGTGACATATGCAGCACCAGCAGCTGACTCGCAATTCCAGATAACAGACTTGGATCCGTGAGGGGGGATGGATGAAGTGTATTTGCAGAAAAGCTAAAGAAAAGAATGTGTTGTAGCAATCTCACTTGCACATTATGACACAAATACAAATTTATATCTCTGACTAACATATGGACTGTCATATTCTGGAAATATCTGTGTTATTTACTGGAGAGGGGGGGGGGAAGGGAAACAGTACTAGATCACAAAAAGGAAAATCAGGGTCAAAAACATCACTAAGATCGTTTAGCAAGACAGCTGACTCCAGGCTCACTGCATCCATGTTCAAGATGTTGAAGAACTCCAGAGAGCTCACTTTATTAAGCCCTGCCTAAGGCCTGCTCTCAAGGATTCGATCTTACCGGGGTGCAGGCACAACCATTTCCCGCCAACACACAGCAACGTATTTCCATGAAGCGTTTAGAACAGTCTTAAGCTCTCTTCTTGCTGCTATTTTAAATTGGCATAAACCATCACAAAGAACTGACGTGCCCAGGTAGCAATAAGAAAGCAAAGAATACTCTCAGTTAGAGAAGGGAGGGGAAAATTCATAGAATAGCACCCAACGTGACCAGACACTACTAACGAGACCTAATTAGAGAGCGAGCAGCTGCACAAGCATAGCAGAGCACCCTGGGACACTGTGGTATAATTGCTGGAGGTGACTTAGAAATTAAGTTATATTCACATTTTGAAGAAAAGTACAGCATCGATGAAACTTTCAGGGGCAGAGTGCAGCTGGTGTGCAAAGGATACATTTTACAAAGGTTCCCGAGGCAGTCTTAGATGTTAGTGGCATTGGGGGTGTCCGGTGCGCTAACTCTAAGAGAAAAACAGTGTGGAGGATGGAGCGGAATGGAGACACCGTGGCCAAACTCTGTGATAAAATGGGAACTTTCAAGTTCACATGGAACCCTTGAAGGCCTTATGGAACTGATAAGCTGCCTAATTGTTACCCTGAGCCAACGATCTGTCGTTTTTTGACAAAATGCTATCCTTTGGGTGAACTTTGCTCATTATAATGACATTATAAGACCAAAACACACCTCCATCCCAAAAGCCACCCGCCTCCAAGGTGCAACCACTCCTCAGAGAGCCTGCGCTCTGAATTTTTCCTAGTCTATACCTTTAAAAGCGCAGCGAGAGAATTTTACACCAGTCGTAACAAAAGTATGTATGACTCAAGTCCCTCAAGCTCCACCTGAAAGGTAAAAAATAGTATAAAAATAGCTTAAGAGAGGAGGGATGCCAGGGAAGATACCAACACAGAGTACCATCGCTGACCACCCCTGACTCCTGGGATCAGTCAACGGGCTGAGCCTCTCCCCCCCCCACATAAGGACACTTGTGGGTAAGATTTGAACACTTGGTTATACTGAGTGCTTCCCGGGGAAACGCAGAAATCTCTATAGAGTTGTTTTGTAACTTAGTGCGTTTGTAGCCAGGCTGCATTACTAACATCCTTAGTAATTGCACATGCTTTGGAGACAGTAACTATCACCAGCAATCCAAAAGAACTTGTGCATCTGTTGCTTCAATAAACTACACTTTTCACTAATCTAGCCGTGAGAGTTCATAGCGAACGTGACCAAACTCCTTAAGCGTGGCCGTGCTAGTTCATGGAACACTGCTAGATCCAATTGTCTATGATGTTATTAGTGCATCTGTAATCATGATAGTTCAATATACATATATGAACATGACCGGACTTCCAATGCCACATTGGGCATCACTCAGAACTAGCCGCCCTCAGCCCCCCTGATACAGGCTGGAATGCAAGGGGGTTTATTTTCTGCCAAATTACTTTGCCCTTTAACGCAACAGACATGCAGCTCGATTCAGAGGCAATATGAGTGGATTTGTATGGCTTAAAGCCACTTTCTTGGCGAGACACTCCAGCATCAGCAATCTGTGTTCAATTTATTTTGAGGGCCCTTTCTCTCCACCGCTGGTCACTCAAGTGGCTGCAGACAAAATGCTTCTCAGGCTTCTCCCTCTGGACCTTTTTTGCCTTTTCCTCTTCTTAAAACCAGACTAGTAACCCATGAGCAAGGACAGTCGCTCCACCACGAGCCATAAATCTGGGATTCACCTGCTGAGGCTCCAGGACAAGAGGGGGACTGGAGGCACACAACTATGGATGCCCTGTGAGAGGTGAATGCTCCGCACAGGAGCAAGATCTCACAGCTCCTCTTCACGTTGACAGCAACAAAGTTAAAGAGCAACACTAAAAGCTTTGTCAAGCAGTACATCTGCTCTGAGTTAACATACGGCTATCTAAACCCTGATGAAGTATCATAAGAAGAGTCTGTGCTACTGTATCAGTAGCCTACCAATGCAATATAACATAACCCATGGCAGGACTTTGCATTAAAAACCTGATACTGTTCCAGTAACTTCAAAGATCAATTTAGGGTGTGTCACCATTCAAAAGACAGACAAGGTCCCTGGTCCACGCACCTAATGGTGTATTGATTCAGCAAACACCTAAGCGCTAGCTCTGCACTGGATGGACTTTGCTGAAGCGCCCCGGCTATTCCCATACATGCCGAGTGAGTCGGTGCCTGTCGGATAGCTTGGGACACAGGCGCCTCAACGAGAAAGGCCAAGGGCAGAAGCCATCTTGCATATTTATGCTGGTCAGCCGTGAGCCCGTTTGGGTGATGAATTAAGCAACTGTCTGCAGCTTTATTTTTAGAAGGCAGATTGCAATTCAAGCAAGCACAAACTATCTTGCTTTCCTGTTTGAGCTGCCTGGAAATCAGTCTGGCAGGGCACACAGCTACATGCAAGACCTACTCAGAGAAGATGGCAGGAGCAGCACAGATGGCAAGAGCAGCTCGTTTGTCCAGAGAAGTTATAGATGCCCCATCAGTGGAAGTGTTCAAAGGTCAGGCTGGATGGAGCTTTGAGCCACGGGTAGAACTAGATGATCTTTAAAAGGTCCCTTCCAAACTAAACCATTCCATGATTCAGTGATTCTGCACTGAGGTCTCCTCATTTATTTTGAGACCCAACTCAAGCATCAGAAAGCACAAAGGAAAATTAGGATATATTGTTCATTACAACATCTTCTTTAGTATAGGCAGTTTAAGAAGTTCTCAAACTCTTCTGCCCTCAGCAGCAAAACATCGCCCCTCTCATTTGTGACGATGCAGCGATTTGTGGGGCCATTCTGCACACTATTTGTCCCCAGGCAGGCATTCCTACCAGCCACCATCAGAAACCCAGGGTCAGACGAACCTTTTGTTTGACTCCACGTTGTTGCTTTACACACCAGTGTAAAATTTAACTTCTTTGGGCAATGCAGTTCATTCCCAGCCCCATCACAACCCTTTTGCATCCAGGCAGAGCTGCTGCTTGGGCACAGCACAGAGGTGCTGAGCTGCAGTGCCAGCACAGGACCGCACAGCCAAAGGAGAGGAAACAAGAATTTCTTAAATCCATCTTGCCCCAGAGAAACTGTGACTAGAGTTACACCCACAGCGGGACAGGACTACCCTCGGGACCCGGAGCAGAGCCACAGGACCAAGTATGGAAATAGGAAGAGAACAGAACCCATAAAAACACAAGCCAACATTTTTTAAACCCCATTCAAAGGTTAAAAATAATATTTTGCACTTTTATTTTCACAAGGAATCTGTTACTTCCAGATCGTGTTTCCATTACAAGCTGTTAGTGTTTGTGGTTTCTCTTAATGCATGTTCTTGTTTTCCTTTTTGTAAAACATTTCCTCTCTATACGTATTAGTCTGCTGGAAAGGGGGAAAAAAATGCCATTTGGTAAGAAGGGAAATAAAGAAATAACACACTATAGTGCAGATATCATAAACACAAAGCTGGCTACTCCGTTTTGGGTTTTATTGTTACGTGATTTGGGTTTATGGTTATGTGGTACACGTTCAACTTGCAAACTGTCAGCCCCATGCAGAACCACTGGGAGCCAGGGCACAGGAAAGGGCAGAAAACCGGAGACAGTCCCCAAATCAGGCTATAAAACCACCCAGAGGTTGATGAGGCCAACCAAGGAGCTCCCTCCTCCTTCCCCCGTTCCCACTCCTGAAAGGAGGCCATCGTGGGTGGTATTTTTAACCCATGGCCCCAGGCAGAGTGCCACATCACTGAGACAACATGCCAAAAAGCTGGGAATCAGTGGGAAAAAAAGTATGTGGGACTGTATCTGAGACATACCACTTTTCGGAGGGGTCCTCAGCATGCTTCCGAGTTTCTCTACAGAAGCCCTTTGATCCATATTATCCCTCCCTGGGCTACCCCTAAATCTGCTCATTGAGCGATTCTTTAAAGACCAACATATTAGAGAAGGGATGACATTGCCCACAACAGGCTTTCCCAAAAGAAGAACGAACATCTTGAAGCTCACATGTAACTATTACGTTAGCATAGCTGCAGAGAGAAATTCAGGGGTAATATGTGCACCTTCAGCAAGTGTGCACATGCTTCTTCCTCCTAATTGCGTTTTACTGAGCTGTGAGCTTACTACTTACTTTTTAAGGTCAAGAAAGTCTATTTTACAGGGTTTTGCTTAGTGCATTTAATTTCTTTTACAATACTTGTTCTGGCTGTGCTCAGATGCTATTCTCACTCAGCGACCGAGCCAATTTGTTGTTGGTTTACTGGTGTGCATTCAGTGCTCTCAGACATACAGGACACTCCAGAGAGCTGCTTTTGCTCTTCAAATTTCTTCCCATCTGTTTGTGCTTTTCAAACAGGTCACAGGGGTGATACACCATGACTTGTAACATGTAAGGATAGAAATAAAGGCAGTAATTTTGTCATCAGAGAGAAATATTCTCCACTGTGATGCCTTTATTCTTGTACACATCTGCATTCCCCAAACACACCCACTATTAATGGATGCAAGGTGGTTTATCTAATACATGCATTACTGTAATGAACATACAAGCGCAATAGACGGAAACCTGGAATTGCCCTGGTATGTCTTAGTCTGTATGTGGTGAAGGCAGAGCTTTGTTTAAGCTCAAGTACTTTGCTACCAAACCCAAGTTACTGAACTCGGCAAAACTATTCAAGTGCTTAAGTAAAGCATAAGCTTCAATGCTTTGCCAGATAGGGGTCTCAAGGAAGGAGAATTGGAGCTTGCTTTCTACCATCAATGCAAATTTATGAATGGTTATGCTGTACAGCATCAGGAACAATTCCTAAGAGGGCACAGATCTGTGACTATTTAACTTTTTGTTTCTATAGAGAGCTCCCGATGATAGGCACTAAGTGCTTTAAAAACATAATTAATGCTCAAAGCACTCCTGAGAGGGAGCTAAATATATGACTCAGATTTTAAGCTACCTGAAGTAGGATTGTCCTTGTTCTTTTCGTAAAACACTTGGTACAACAGGGTACACAGTACAACAGGGTCCTGGTCCCGTTGCATTTGCTGCTCCAAGAGAACACAAGAGGAAACATACCTTGCTCCTTTTCTAGATAGTCAAACACAGAAAATAATTTGTCCAAGGTGACCTAGCCAGGAAAGACCAGTGTTCAGAGACAGAATCTGAGTTCTTATGAAATTAAAGAGCATATTACCTTCAGAACAACCTGCCATGGCAGGGTGGTTTCCTCCAGGGGCCCTCCTTCTTGAGTGACCAACACCAAACCACAGGTAACACTGATCACATGGCAGCTGTACTTTGACCACCTCACTCTGAGAACCAACCCCTGAGTTGCGTGGCTGATTTTGAAGGACCACAGCAATCCAGTGGGACAGCCTCAACCGCTACAATGCTTGACAGGATTCCATTTTTCCCAAAGGCAGAGTGCTTGTAGTCTTTTTTTGAGAGCAACGCATTCAACTACAATGATGACAAGAAGCCGCAGAGGTGGAGCAAGCACTGAGGTTTGTAGTGTCTCTGTGGGCCCTAAGCCTCCATAAGCCTCCTGCCCTGGAGACCCCCACGCATTCCAGGGATGTGTCAAGCGCCACCAACATCAGGACAGTGCACGCTTGTCACTTCGTTTTCCGGTCGCCAAGTAAAAAATAAGAGGTCTCTCAAAACACAGCCTTTGCCAGACCTCCTCTCTGGGAGGAACTGTCCTGCATTTGCCATATGGTGCCACGACTTCCCAGGGACATGTAATCCTCATCTCCACTTTCTCTCCCATGCTCCCAGCCCTCTAACACACACGCGTTCTTCTTCATCTTTCCATTCTACCTTCACCTTATTTCCATTCCCGAAAGTTCCTGCTGATCAGAGCAGTTTCCCTTCCACACCACGGCCCTTGAAGGCTTCACAGCCCTTGCCCCCTACCAGCCACCTCCTGTCCCCAAGACCACACACCCCGTGCCAAGTCACAACCAAAACCTGCCCTGGAGGAGCCAAGATCAGGCCAGAGACTCCCACCCAGATTCCCATGAATATAAATTAATTCACCCCTAAAAACTGTGCTAATGAGTAACCCTGTAGCTCCCCAGCACATAGGAATCGACTGTTCTTTTTGTGTCGATACTTACAGTTTAAAAAAAAATAAATCATTAAATGCCTTGCCATTGCTTGTTCTAGACATGCAGGGGGAAAGACAAGTTGTTAAGGCTATATTTTAATTAATTCCCAAATTCATCATCTTAAGCAATTTGGGAAGTATCTTGCAACTGCTCAAACAGTATGTTCTATCTTCCGCTCGCTCTTCCACCTGTCTAGGGAGAAATGCAATTAACACTCACCCACAAAGCCTGCCCTCTTCACCCTTAAGCAGATTAAAGGACTTAAGGGGAAAAAAAGGTTATTGTACGATACCCAGGGTCACCAACCTCATTTAGCAGCTCCTTGCCTTTCCAGGTCAGGTTTACCAGGGAACCAGATTCCCAGTGGAAAACACTGCTGTGATGGACACTGAGCTGCCAAGTCCTGAGCTGCATCTCTTCACTGCTCAAGCAGTGATGGAGATGCCATCAAAAAGATGCCCTAAAAAGATGCCCTTCCTCAGAAAAAGAGGGTATTACTTTACAATCCCCCAAACGATTACAAATCCAATGCTTACAGCAGAGAATGAAAACCAGACCTTACTGGGAGCTCGCGGTAGACAAAGGGAGGAGCTGAGGATCCAGGGACATCTTCCTCCAGTAGGACAGGGTTACACTCTTCTTCCCTGACTCACATGAGGGCTGAAAGGGATCGTTTCTTTCTCAAAGACATCCTTCCAGGATCTGCCACTTCTCTTCTTCCTGCTTGCCACGACAAAGCCTCCCACACACCCCAAGTTTGCAGACATTGCATTCTCCTTGAGGAAATTATTTATTCATGAGCAAAACACAGCTCCCACTTCAGATGCAGGTCAAGAGCAAAAACAAAAGCATCACATTCATTTCTCCATGTTTACTTATTAAGGATATACCACCTTTTGACAACACCCAAGAGCAACTTGGGTCTGCAATTCAAAGAGAGTAAGAAACATTGAGCAGGAAGCGAGCCAAGGCAGAGAGAGCAGTGAGTCACTCTCCCAACTTATCTTTTGGGCTGAAATTTTTAGTTTACAGTCCACACTCTCAAAGTGGAACGTGAAAGACTAAAGTATTTTAAGCACTCGCTCTTCAGTGCTGCTTTTCCAGCGTCAAGTTTTCCATCACGCCAGGAGTTCACACCTCTGCTTCCACTTTGACCGCCAGGCACTGCTGCAACAACTGCTGGAACTCGCGGTCCTCCGTGCATCTCCACGGCCAAGTGCTTTCCAGACCACAGCCCCGGATCCCCATCCACAAACCCTACCTGGGCACCACCCAGCCCTTTCCCCTTCCCTTCGCCTACGCTTTCTGTACCACGACCCACCCCTCGTCTCAGGCATCTCACCCCTCCCTGTGTTCAAGGACCTCGGAAACACCCTCCAGTGACACGGACATGCTGAAGCGCCTTTTTTCTATCAGAAAGGGGAACATTCGGTGCTATTAAAGCATCTAACGGCTGACAGTTTTTGTCCCTCTTTGCCTCAAAACTGATCCTTCTCACTTGAATCTGCCACATGAATTTCCCAGCAGACAACCCTGGCTACCAAAAACCTTTTATTCTACAAACCATGCTAAGCATAATGTCAGGCTGCTCTGGATTTATTCCTCTGGATACACTCTTACTCAGTTTTCAAATTATTGATAGAAACATGTTACTATCAGAAATCCAGACTCCAAACTACCAGGTTGAGCACGTTCAGAGGCTGTGGCATCAATCCACAATTCGGGTATGCACTTGGGCTTGAAACAAAGACTGCAGCACTTCTAAATCTGAAATTTGGGGTTTAACTTCATAACTCCGAGAGCTTTCCCTGGAGGAAACGCAGAAGGAACCCATGAACCTGACACACTGCTGGTGCCTTGCCGTGCTCTGTATGAACTTGAAAGCAAGCCATTAGATTAATTTGCATGAGTAAAAATAAGTTGTATGCCTCACAAACCAAAGTCATGATCCCTGAGTGGAAGGGCACTTGGCTTGCAACCTGCATGACAGCACCTGAAGGCACTGCAATATTGGCAGTTACTCTCCATACCTTCTTCTACAGATTAAAACACGTATCTGAACTACTGAACCTAAGTTGCTAATGGCTTCGTAGCAGTCTGACTTCACAGGAGTCCTTCACCTTATTTCAGTAAGCCTTAAGACAGATTCCTTTTTATCTAAAACTGACCAATTTGCTGAGGGTCACTACCATTTGGAGCTGAATACTTACTGAATCTCATTTCAGATGCAGGAAGAGTTTTCTCTGTGACACATCACCCCCATTACCTACTTGTACCCGTCATCACTTCTTGAAGGTACAAACCTAATTCTGGTCCCAGGAAGATAAGTAGCAGTTTGAACCAGGCTGTTTCCCTATGTGCATGCAGATGCTTAACAATCTGCGCTGGGGGGTGTGAAGAAAAGGAAGGGGAGAATAAGACACACAAAACCACAGCACAAAAATAATAAATATATTTGTGTTGTTCAAGGTTTAATCTCCAAACTGGGTATAGTTATGGCGCTGGGAAGAAAGGTGCATGTAGTTTGAGCTATTAGAAAATAACTTGCTAAAAACAAACGAATAAACAAAAAAAACCCAAACAAAACCCAACCTTTTTAAAAGGTCAGATTCCTGAGAGGATACGTTTAGAAGGACAGTATCATGTCCTTTAGGCCCAATAATTTATCACAGTTTCAATATTTGCACTCTTGTAAGAAATGTAGTGCTCATTTCAACTACACCAGCCTCAAAAATCAATCCCACCCGGACCAAGTCTTCTGAAAGAGAGAAACAGCACATGTGCTACACCCCCTCACCCCCCCAGTATCACCCTCCTATCAGCCAAGACGTCCAGGTTCCCTGCGCTGTTCCGCACCAGCCCACTCCCCGGCTCGGGAGGGAGGTGGATGCTGGAAGGCACTTTGAGTGAGTAAGGGCTAAACGGACATTGTCGGCTGCACTCTGACGTCCCAGCACAGCTATTCTTGTGCTCCCACATAATCAGAGCAGAGATTAAAACCTCAGTATCTGACAGAAAAAAGGACAATACACGTTTACTAATTTTTCAAAAGGTCTCAGGGCAAATTCTCCAATTTTTGCACAGATTAATGAGAGTAATTAGTTAAGTCATTAACTGTAAGGTCTGCGAAGCAGTGTGTCATTTTATTGTTTATTTGTACCGAGCCCAACTCAACGAGATCTTGATACATGACTGGTTTTCTAAACACTACCTAGGTACAAATAGCTAATGGCATCAACAATAAATGCAATATATTTCAGGTGACTGCCAGACTCTAGGAAGATGTTAATCAGTACAAATTTATCCCCCTCAGTACATCCCTCAGCAGGGCTCTGACCCTGGACTGAGGGCTTGGTGTGCCAGTGCCCAACAAAAAAAAGACAGTAACCACAGACTACGTTGTATTCAAGACCGGTAAACTGTATGGGATTTGATTATTGTATTGGTTAGACTGCAGGGACTAAACAGAATTTTACCCAATCTGCTTTTATCTTTTGCAATGTCACAACTCACATCTCCAGCCAACTCCGGCTGCCACTCCACTGACTTATTTTTGAACACTTGCCTGTGTTTTATAAAATGAACATCCCTCTCCTCTCAAGGCTGGAGAGAAGAGCTGCATCTCGTTCAGGAGAGAAAATCCCATCTGCTGACTACTACTGGGCCACGCAATGTAGGAGGGGAAGCAGAGGCAAGCGCAGCACGAATAACCAGCAGAAGACTTTGATTAGCATCTGAGGAGCAACATGTACCTGTTTCTCAGTATCACTGTCAGAGAAGCTCACATAACTTCCTAGGATAAAGTTGACCCGTTGAGTGGAATTTCTGTTTGTACTTACAATTTTCTCTTATTCTTCAACCTTAATGACTATAAAATCCAGTATTTTCAAGCATCACCTACCTCTTACCTTAGAAGGAGATCATAAGGCAATGCAATCGCAAATATTTTTCAAACACAGGGCTGTGTGTGGGCTGTGTCAGTTGGGAGGGTGGGCACGGCAGCCCCGCAGGACCCGTGGTGTCCGTGCCAAAGAGCAGATTGCACAGGAATATCTATCCTCAAAGAAGCAAGTTAAATGCTTCCCATATGAACTTTGAAATAAACACAGGGCAATTGCAGACCTCGTTCCTTAATTCCCTGTATGTTACATGCCTGTAATTGTCTGCAGAAAGAAACTTGCTCTTTATGTTTAAAAAAAAACAAAACAAAACAAAACAAAAACCAACAAAAACCCTGCTGTGCATATTTCTGGCATTTATTAAAACTGCCTTTGTGAATTCTGTGTTAGTCTATGCGTTAGTCAAATGAAATAATAAACAGCTGCAAATCATTACACATACACAAGGTCTAATCCTATGATATCCTAGGCTTAGTAATCAAGTACTAAGTCCTATTTCCTACTATTAATAGGAGACAAAATTCTGAGATCCTGGTGAAAGTTTTTGGGTAATCCCAATTAATGGTCACGAAAAAAATCAGTAACTTTTCTTCTGAGGTTTCATCCCATATTCAGACTCAAGTAGTCACTGCTCCCCTGTCTAAAATAAGCACATCATGTTTTCATTCACATGATTCACTATTATGTTAAATTTAAACAAAATCCATACGTTGGCATCAGCTGCCAAATACCTCATGGCTCAGACTACCACCAATAGCTCCATAAAGCTAATTTTACCCTCCTTCCAGCACACCACTCTTTCAAGCAATCTGCTTTGTAAAGCCACATTGAAGTAACACCAAACGGTTGCAATATCCTATTGACAAAGAAGGAAGGGAAATAAATCCCTAATGACACTGCACCCAGGTTTAGGTAGAAAATCTGTTATTTGAGTGCAGCCAGCTGAGCTGATACCAGGTTCCTGGAAGAGCCTAAAGGTCT
The DNA here is from genome assembly GCA_013398815.1 of Ibidorhyncha struthersii. Taxonomy (NCBI): domain Eukaryota; kingdom Metazoa; phylum Chordata; class Aves; order Charadriiformes; family Charadriidae; genus Ibidorhyncha; species Ibidorhyncha struthersii. The sequence continues at coordinate 485,393 of VZSZ01001047.1, forward strand.
TCAGTAATCACAGAGGATCAGGACCACAGATTAAAACTCTCTCAAAGTTCAATCAGCAGCAACGGCATCACACGTGGCAGTGGCGTGCTGCCAGCTGAAAGGCTCTGACACCACCGGCATCCCGGTGGCACCCTCTCGATGTCTCCCGACCACGCAATACCTAGGCTTAGTCCTACGGAGCTGATAAAGTAGTCATGTCAAGTAACCAAAACACTAATATAAGGAGAAAAGAAAAGGAAAAACGAGCGGCAGGATAGTAAATGAAGATAGATGAGGTTGTATTAGCATGCAGGCATTCAACTGCAGTGTTATCATTAGAGGTGTCTGCAGCTGTCTGAGGAGGAAGACAGACTAATCGCCCCTTTCCTTCCATCAGGGCTGCACAGAGCTCACGAGCGTACCGCTCCTGAATCCCACCCGACTGCCCGGGATCCTGAGGTTTCTTTTAACCTCCCAAAGTGCCGACCAGCCTCAAAAAAGTCTTACGCTATAGTGGGTTGAGGTTATTTTTAATCCCCAATCGTTTGAGCTAAAGGTAGAGCAAGAAGCCCCCTCTGCACCATCATCAAGGTTAGAGATGAGTAATCCATGACCTTTTTCTAGTCATTTCTGCACATCATATTATTGCTACAGAAATACAGAAGTTGGTTAAATCACTTTCAGATCAGAGACTCACAAAGTCTGCCTATGCCTATAAAACAGTCCGCAGGTATACATATATATAAATTAACTAAAGACAGTCCAGGGCAAGCCTGGAGAATCTCAGCCTCAAAAGCCAAAGCTTTAGGAAGCTGCGAATGTCTGACTGCAGCCGCTCCTGGAAACATTCAGGTTGGCCAAGTGCTGCCGCTCCCCTGCGTGTCAACCCAGCAGAACAGTAAAACAGATACTCAACTCATTCCCATCTAACATGGCATCAATCACACCCCAAAAAGACAAACTTAAGAGCCACATTTTCAGTTCCCTAACCGCTAGAGAAAGGGCACATACAGGAACCGGGAGCACGGAGAGAGGTGGCAGTCCAGGGTTGAAGACAGCAGCCAGATGGAGGAGCGAGCAACAGAGATAACGAGACAAATGGAAGAATCACTGATTTCTCGCATCTTTCCATGAATCTGACTTGGGCTTGGCTATAAAGCATTTTCAAGTGTTAAGACACTGCAAAATAAAGGATGTTCTTTAATCTTGAGGTGGCAACCATTCAACTGCAGGAAGATGAGTTGCCTACAAGTCGGGTGCTACAGAGCAGTAACACCACTGCTCTGCTGTCACCGTCCCTTGCAACAGGGATGACAACAGAGCGGAGAAATGACAGCACTGGGCCTCAGGCATTTGCTCCATAACAAATAATGATAGCAATTAAAGGTAGTCAAAGGCAAGAATAGCGCTATCAATTCCTCTTCGTGTTTAGTTTTGGAGACTGCATCTTTTCCTGGAAAAGAAGCAGGCAAGGCTCGTGCTCAACGGCCAGGCTGGAGGCTGACCAGAGCTCTCCAAGCAAGGGCCCAACGTGGCCCTTCCAGCGCTCACTGGCAGTGTTCCTATTTTTATGTTATCTCAACAAAAAAATTCAGTTGCAGACTTCTTGAGTCTTGAGGCATCAACATTTCAGAACTTCCAACGCAAGTATAAGTACATATATTTATACAACATAGGTAATGGCAAAGGAAGAACAGCCTCTGCTTTAAAATACATACAACTAAATGATACTTCAGTGGAATCAGAATGAAAATTACCAATTTCATAGAGTGATTTTTCCCCCAGAAAAACTCCTGTTTTTCTAATATCTCCATACATCTGTGCACCCTTTGAAAAATCAAACCATACAATAGACGTGGCTGGTGGAATGCTGGCATGCTAGCACAAACACTAAATAAAATACCAATAATACCAGAGTACTACCTTTCAAAGGCAGCGAGACGCGATTAAGATAAGAAAGGTGAAGAATGTGCGGAGATTAAAGAGAAGGTGCTACGGAAGCAAGAAGGCATGTTTGCTGGAGTGGATCCAAGCAGCATTACTACATCCCCCATTATCTCCCATGTCATCGCCCCATCACGCTGCTGAAGCACATCACAACCCGTTATGCACCCCAGCCTCATTCACAGCACGAGCTGCATGTTTCGAAACCCGGGTACATCTGCAAATTTGTCATCTGGAGAGCTCTTAACTCATTTCTACTCCATCTTATGCCAGTGCATGATGCTCACACATGCCACAGCAAACTGCAGCACCCCAAGTCCTCGAAGCAACAGGTTTTTTTTCACTAAGGCAGCACAAATGTGTTTGTTACCTCGAACAGAGCTCACCACAAACAGCAAAAGGCCTGGCTGCACTGAATCGTGTTGCATATAAAATACACGTATGCAGAACCAGCGGGTGGCTATAGGTGTTGACCAAAAGAAAAAAAGAAAAAAAATCTAATGTCTCTCCTCTTACTAACCATTTCTTTTACAGACTGGATGTTTCCAGCTGTGATATAGAAAGATATAAAAAAAAGTTTTCCATCCTCTGGCCAAATGAGAGCTCTATTTTGAGCATCTGACACAATTTGTATACCCTGAGAGGTTTTCCAGACAAGCACCTATAGCCAGATGTTTAAGGGTATTTAGACTCCAATTTCATTACATGTTAAATCATATTTGGAAATATAAATGATCTGTGAGGGTCTGAGCCAAATTACTTGCCTGAGGTCACAGGAGGCATCTGGAAAGAGGCAGAACCCCAGTTTGTCCAGGAACAAACTTAACTGGCGATAATCTTCCCTCCTGGTACATCAGGGATCTCAGGGGCACAAAAGGAGATGCTTCAGACACCATCTGTGTCCCCATTCCCAGTGGGGTGCTGGCTGCTCCTGTAGCACCTGACCCTCGCAGCTGAGGATGTGTTGATTACCCTGGTGATGAATAAGGGCAGGGACAGCCCTGGCACAGTACAGCATCTTCCTCACCAGGGTGCAAAACTAGTTTCGTAACAACAGCACCGGCACAGCACCAGTGCTATGTCGGCCGCTGCTCGCCCAGCACAGCCCCAGTGCAGCGTGACCATGCACCAAGTAACTTGTCCCAGGCTCCGGTACTGCAGGGACCTCAAGGCAGATCTCACAAACCCAGGTCTGGGGCGCTAAGTGCTGATGCGACCCCTCCTTTTCTCCCCATGGCGTCCCACAAGCATGGGGGTAAGCAAACACAACACCCTAACCCACACTACTCTACAACTCAAACAGCGCATCTGTAAAATGCCTTCAGCTGATAAAAAGCAGAGAGCTCCGATGCACAAAGCCCATTGCACT
>VZSZ01001047.1:488732-521558 GCA_013398815.1 Ibidorhyncha struthersii
TAGTGCCTTTGGTAGCCTAAGGTGCTCTTTCCCTGTGCATGTGAACAGTCCCATTAACTCGTGGTTATTAACAAACTTAAAACTAAAGGTGTGCTTAAGCAGATCTGGGTCTTAGAACACGTCCATAGGCCAAGGAAACGAATAAACAGTGGGGCAGATTTGTACAGGCAAGAAAGGCAGCCTGATGCCTGGCTAAAAGACAGCGCCATGGGATTGGTACCCACTGACGTTTGTACGCAGAAAAAGAAACCCATTCCTTTCAGGAAGGACTGACAATTTTTCCATGGGAGAACACCACAATCCGTCCCAGCTTTGCTTAATACTCATACCACATTTACCCGGACACATGACAATGTCTGGCGTTGAAGGAAACTACACGTACTTCGCATCCTCGCAAATCAAGCCAAGTATCTAACTGCTGGTGTGGAAATACCTGCAACTTTGTGATATATGGTGTCATAGTACCTCCTGCTCTGGAAATAGATCATCCACTTAATGTATATACCAAAGAGATGAATGCTAGAGGGGTTTAATAGCACCCTTGATAATAGGGCCTGTAATGGATTTTTAAAGTGAATTTAAGTCTGAGGGAAGGTACTGCACTGATGCTCCTGGAAACCCAAATCCTGACGAGTACTGTCCCAGGAGCTGTTTTCGGTGTGGAAGAGAGCACTTTAAAGGAGCCAGCTGTATAATTCATGAATGGGGGAGCAAAGCAAAGGCAGAGGTGAGCTGGTACATGCTTACTCCCCACTCACACGCCAAATGCTTACTTGTGTGGAAGTGCCTCATTGCATCTGCACTGTTCTCTGCTTCTGGCCAAAGGACAACAGGAGAGGGGAGGAGAGAAAACCCAGGAGCACATGTCAGTCTCTGAGGCACTGGTAAAATCTTCAAAGTTCATAGTCTAAATGCAGGCAAGGCTTTCACGTGGGCTACAGGATACCCTTGCCAAGGCCAGACTAAGGTCCCATGTGACCCAAAGGGTCACCTTTGATCCTCTTTCCCTGCTTTTCCTCTCTAACTTAACTAAAACTACACTTCCTGACGCCCTGAGCTCCTGTCCCGCCAGTCCTGACCGATGCCATCTGTCCTGCAGACTCCCATGGGGACATGGGAGGCAGCGCACAGAGATCTTCTGCAGGACCAGAGCCAGAAGCCCTGGTCCAGCAACTACTCATGTCTACTTATTTGTGCTTCATTTTAAAAACATGAGCATTCCCACTGCATGAAACACAGCATCTTTGCCTGGACTCCAATTGAAAAAAAACAAACCAACCCACAACACAAACCAAAAAAGAAGAAAAAGCCCCCAAACCACCACCTATATGTAGTGTATGTTCAAGGGAACGCAGATGCCTTGTTGTACAAAAGCTGTTAAGCACTTGCTTAACCTCAAACACATCCATAAGAGCCAGGATTAACACCAAACAAACAAACAAGCAAGCAGAACCCTCCAATTGTAAGGGGGTCAAATGAAAGAGCAAGGAATAATTTAAGAGGAAGGACAACAAATGAAAACACAGCCTCTAACAAGATATCACGGATAAGACAGAAAAGGTGGACAAAATAAAGGTACTCTCTTCAGTTCCCGCTGCTTGAAAATTGTCTTTTTGCTCCAGCGTTCTGTATAAACCACAGTATCTCTGTCACACAGCCACCAATATAACACGGTGCAGAAGTAGATATGAATATGCTTAAATAATTCAGGGCGAAAGTCTAAAGAATATGGGCTGCCTTAGGTACTTCCTGACATTCATCTTCCCGACACAGAAGAGACCAAACAACTCATGACTGGTGTAGTTGGACTTATCAAACCTCTTCCTTCTCTCACAGAGATTAACGTCACAGAAGATCCAGACCATCATGCATTATCCCCCTCGCTCTTGCAGAAGCCACATCGTTAGAAGGCTGTCAGCATTTCCGTTAAAATCTGTATCTTCAAGCTCAAAATATGAATTTGCTCCAGGGTGAAATCTGACATACAAGCTTCTGCCTTAGAGCAACTGATTTAGAAAATCTATTAAGAGCCTCCTGTGGTAAAAAAAGAGCAATAGAAACCAAAATATCTGAGACTATTATTATTATTCAGTATAATTACTATAACCTTTGGTCTTGGTACAGTAAAACGCCCTTGCTTTCGGGGAGAAAAAAAGTATGCCTTCGGCACAGAGGCCAAGATTTTTAGTACTGGACAGCTAAAGCTAGGCTCTTCAAGCTATGTCTGAGATTAAAGAAGAGATTTCCAAAGACATATATGAAAGCTAAATACTTTCAGTTTTTCCAAATGTCGCTGGAATTACAATCCTGCAGAAATTATGCATCTTTTTATTTTAACACACTGCTAAGCAGCTCTCGTGATGAAATTAATTTAAGCCCATGCAACTGTCTAAGCCTAACTTCAGTAAAAGAGTAAGTCTTACTGACTTCTGATAAAATTTGGCCTCCAGTCCACATTGATTCTTTTGGGAATGTACCCTCTGACTCCTCTTGATGTCATCCAATGCCATGCCCATGGAAATCTCCTCCTTGCACAGAAAGCAAGATTCAGGAGCGTTTGCTTTGCAAAATGTATCTGAAAGGACCGACACCATTCTTGCTCCAGCATGAGTTATCTTACTCCTTATCAGCTGTGCTTTCAAGATCCTTGGGGTTTTTTAAAAGGAATATAGTGAAGATTAAAAGGTACGTTATGAAAAAAGACTGGGCAACATGGAGATGCGAGACAGGATAAGGAGGTGAAAGTGATTTTTCTCTCGCAATGACTTTAATATAAATATTTTGTTTATGTTAATGTAATTATGTTAATGTAAACAGTGCAACATTAGCATTAACAACAGCACAACAAATCAGGAGGTGCGACGTGCCAGGCGCCCCGACACCGCTAACCCGTGGAGCCGCAGCACATCTGACTACGGTCTCTGCTGCTGCGCGGGGCAGCGGGAGCTGCACGTGGCCCGAGCACTCGTGCACAGATCCACTCTGCAGGTACAGCGAGGCCAAAACGAACCCCAGACATGCAGCACGCGGTCGATCGGTGCCCATACACATGCCATTAGCCAGCATTTGTGAACATCTGGCAGCCCAGACTGAATTTAAAGTACAGGTCCAACAACTTAATCCAGCTACAGCCCCATCTGGAAAACAAGTGCCACACAAGCCTTNTTCCTTATTCCAAAGCTTTACCCCAAATTCAGCTCCAAAGAGGAGTTCACACGCCCCCATCATGGTGCTTTCCTTACACAGGGTCGCCCTCCCGTTAGGGCCGGCTGCCCGCACACATCCCTGGTTGGAGACCTCTGCAGGAGGAGATGGCTGTAAGAGGAAAGCTGAGAGGGTTTCACAGGGTACGGAAGAGCCAGGGAAAAGGTGCCTGTGGCTGCAACATTGAAAAGAGCATTTGTCTGGCAAGACAGGGATCTAAGTGTACAGATTTAACGTGATAACGATCATTCAGCACATCTTCTCCTGCGGGTTGAAACATCCTCTCCTCCTTCACAGGATAAAGATGTGAGGCCGTTAAGCGGAGAAAAGGGCTGAGGGAGCTGTGTAAGCTCTCGGGAAAAGTTACTATGCAAGTTAACATGAACAGATTAAGCCTTTCAGCAGCCACTCTGCCTGTCTGTCCCAATGCACGTACTGTAACCAAGAGCTGAATATGAAAGCTGCCAGACTGACAGTAACCGCTTGCCTCTCCTCCTTCCCAACAGGGAAGGAAGGCAGTTCAAATGCAACACTCCACAAACATGGGTGATAAGCACATTTCCCTCCTGAAAACAAAGACAAAACCAATTCCTAAATGCCCCCAAATGTCTTGGGCATTTAGTATAAAGACAGTCAGGGTTCAGCTACTGGCAGAAGATGATATAAATCAGGACCGAGACTCACCCATGGGATTGCTGGCTCATCTAACTACCGCACCTGCCTGTAACATCTTGCTTAACCACTATCATTAACTGTCCCCTTTTGTGCAGCTCTGCATTCATTCACGAGTTGTTAAATGGAAAAGAAATACATTGATCTCCAGGATTTACAATTATAGCACAACACGCGGCTGGGTTTATTAGGTGAAGGAAGCCTGTGCGCACACACAAATAAACTCAGCCTCTGTGAGCTACACTTATGAAAGATACCAATTTATTTGGGAAGCTTGCGCAGTTACAGACCGCGCAATACTGCTTCTGTGCATTATTTAAAGAGGGCTTCAAGTCTCCAGCACCATCAGTTTGCCCTGATGGAGAGGTCCTATCCAGTGTCTCAAAATGAGGTTTATCGAACCATTCAGCAGAGCTCAGGAGAGCCATGTACCCTCCTCGGTTCAAAACCCAGACAGAAAGGCTCCCACACGCAGCCATGCACTGCAGGTTTCCAGGCACAGTGGTTTCAACCACAGGCTTATTACATTTCTCTACAAACATTACTATATTACCACAGTTCAGTTCTGCGGTTGTATTTTTAAAGCAGACTATTAATTTTACTGTAAAACATGCATCTAAAACCATTAGACTGTATTGAAAAGTCTAAACTGAAGAACCTACTTGCTGTTTTTCATAAACATAAGCCTGTAACAAGAAAAAAAAAACAAAACCCCAAAACAGTGAAGTGAAAGCCTCACCGAGACCTCCTTTTGCACTGCTGCTCACTACACTCTGCAGGTCTATCCTAGGGAAAAATAAAATGCACCTTCCTCAAAGTGGAAGTCATCGGATGTCTCCCAACACAAACACTCCAGATGACACTGAAAAGACCATCTCTTGAGCTTATGTTAAAGGACAAGGAAGTATGGTGCCACTGCTTTTGAGGGCAAATTGGTCAGAGCCTGTCAGAAATAAACAAATAACCTAGGCTTTAACGCGCTCTGTAAAAAAATTCAGGCCACGCAAATTTAGCTTTTCTGCCTTTGCACATTTGTAGCGAACTTTTGCAAAAGTCTGGCATTTGTGAATTACAAAATACAAATTGCCACAAAAACATCAAATTTAAATGCCCAGACAATTTGCACATTATTAATAATTATGTGTACGTATTCGCTAGTCGGGCCCAGAAATGCCGCCCCACCAGTGCAGCAGCCCTGGACCCACCACCCTGTTGGTGCACAGGCCTCTACACGGCAGATATTGCCCCATCCACCCAGACATCATCTGCTCCATCAGTCATTGCAGTATATTATATTGTCTGGTACGCAAAAAAATCCACATTTGAGCAGAAGGTTAAAAGAGGGATGGGTCGGAAACTAACTGGGAGATGGTTATTGAACTGCTATTTCTGCCAGCACAGACCCAACAAATAACATTGAAAAAAAATCTGCCGACATAATGCCATCGCAATGCAAGGGGAATATAAAATGTTTAAAAGTTGCATAACATCAATGAGGAGGCTCAACACACCAATAACCCTGCTACAGAGTCCACTGAGGAGAACAAACCTGGACAGGGAGGGTATGGCACTCTTGAAAATGCTCTTTGAAGAGGCAGTTGCAAGCAGCTGCTGTGCTGGTAAAGGCCCTGCCAGAGCTGTTTCTCCCCAGAAACACAGACAACTGAAGATGTTTTAAACTGGGTTTCACTCAACAGCAGCAGAACAGGGGTTCAAGCACAGAAAACAGCAGCTGGAGGATAAACAAGTCAGTTGGTTTCAACACGCAAAGGCATAGAAGGTCAAGGATGAAATGGTCGCACAAAAATACGAAGAGCAGCACATGCTGCACAGAAAGCAAACCAACCTCCAGATGAACACGCAGACAGACGCGCTTCCCACGTTTTTGAGACATAAGAGCCAATCTCACAACTCTGCAGAACAGTCCCTGGTAAGAGATCAGATGGCAGGAGAATCTATGTTAAACTGTTGCCGGAGCCTGCTGGAAGCCCCAAATGAATTCTTCATAAAGCTATTTTCTAAACAGAAAATCATGTAGATCTCTGATATAAAATTTAAAAGAACAACCTTAAAACTACTGCCAGGTACCCTTGCTAACGGTCTCATGTGAACAGCCATGTTCAGCAATCACTGAAGAAGCTCTTACAGCTGATGAAGCATGCCTGAAACGCACAGCAAAGCAAAAAGGGCCACATCAGTGCTACAACAAAAAAAATTACTTTTCCTCCATCTCTCCCTCCTCCATAGCTTAGATTTATTTGTTCCTGGCAGAGACTTACCGAGGGTAACAGTTAAGGAGCTGATGGCTCAGAACACCATCATTTTTCCCCACACATGACAAATGCAATAAGAAAGCACTGCCAAAAACGGCAGGCGATGTGTTTGCAGGACTGCAAGAGGTCAGCTGTACCCGTATGATCTCTACCCAACATTCTGAGGGAGCAAAGCACCATTTAGAGGATTGTGGTGGAGTAGCAGTTAGCACTGCTTGGTCCCAGCCCTCCATCAAATGTGGCATGGCAAGGAGAGCACCTGGAGACCACAGTCGGAGGGATGCAGGGGAGGTACGAGGGCAGCTGGAGGGCTGAAAGAGCACCCAGAGCAGGAGGCAATGCGGTCACTGCCACTGCAAGACGCAATCCCTTGCACCACCTCGAAGCAGGGCAGCGGGGTAAGCAGATCCGAAGCACCCCAAGGGTTAACATCACCTTTCTGACACACAGGGAGTCTGAAGAGGGGAAAGGGTTCATCTCAAATACCACAGTAGGAAGAAAGACCCACTTACACAACAGCAAAGAGCGGTACAGTTTTTGTTGAATTGATAACTCATCTAGCTTTGGCTAAAAAGATGATATATTTTTTGCAAGTTCCAGGCAATCTCCCAGGAACACTGATGCAGCTTCTTGGTACGAATCCAAGGGAGCTATCTCTCAGTCATTCTGCCTTGTTCTTAAAGATAGGAAGAAAAATATTCTTTGTGAGTAATTCCAAATTGTTCTCCAACTGAATTAGCTGCAAGAATCTTACAGAGTTTCACACAGAATCTCCTTCTCCGGAAAGGGAAGTAAGGTTATTTTAGAAAATACACGCAGTCGTATATTTTTAGCCCCATGAACCTACCTTAGAAGAAGCTGCAGACTAACGTTGCTGCCATTTTTCAGTGTAAAAAGTACAGCCTTTAATACAGCCTTTACCAAAGCACAGAAATGACCACTAAAACTTTCTGCATTCTTCTTCCGACGTGAACATTTTTGTTTCCTGCGGTTGTTATTGTGTTGGGTTTTTTCCTCTAAAATGTCTTAAATCTGACATTTAGAATTTTGAAGTTTCCACAAGACCTTCTCTGCATTCTTCACCCAACTGAACTCCCCTCCATTAGTTTAGCTTTAGTAACCGTCTTCTTTCCCCTGCTCCCTCCTGTCTTGCAGTACCAAACATACACGGGACACGTTGCAAGATCCTACCCCCTTGCAAGCTCACCACCTGCAGTACTTCTTTCTTTTCTCAAAGCCCCATAATCTCTCCTGGACAACAGAGAAATGTTGTGGATAAAAGTCTGCAAAGCAGCAGTACTCGTGATGGAAACTGGGTCTGAGCTAAGTAACATACCGTCGTCTCATGCACTCGTAGGTTCAAGCCAGCAAGCACTGTAATTGGAGGTGGTGCCTTAACGAGCCCTTTGGCAGCAACGGTTGATTTTTTCTATGTGCAGCCTGGACACTGGTCATCAAACCAGCATGAGCCGTGAGCCATCAGCTTCTCGCCCTCGCCCAAATGCTGCTCTGAGCTGCAAGCTGCCTGCAAGGGAAGCACGTGCTCCCTCTCCTGTGGGAGATAAGGGAGGCGGATCGGGGGCCAGGGGAAGGCCAGCTGTGTGTCAGTACGCAGATTTAACTTCAGCCTTAGGCTTCATCCACATATGGCAATAAAAATCAGGAAACTGCAAAGCTTTCCAAGACTCACTTAGGCATTAATTCCACATAACACCTGCCAGTTTCAGTTTGTCCAGCTCAGCTGTCTGGGGAAAGGAGGAAGGTGGGACACCTACAAAAGGAAGTTTTATTTAAGGGCTTATAACATATAAGTGTCAGGGACTCTGAAGGAGCAAGAAACTTCCTCCCAAGCTAACGAGCATCCGTTCTTGACTACAAGCTTCAAGGGAAACAGTCTCAACACGTGCACGCAGTGTGCTCTCCACATTTGGCATGATCTGTAACGATCAATCACGACTTCTGAGCGCACCAGGAAAGAATTTAAGCCAAACCTGGTGGAACATGCTTTACCAGAGGAAGCACCAGGAGTCACGTTGGATACTTCAGAGATTTTTCTGGCTGCATCTGAGCTAAACGTTTTACAGCACAGGCTGTGCCTGCGCACACGGAGCAGAGATTTCTCATTTCATACATCATTTACTCCTGCGGTGATTCCACAAAGTCACAACATGTCCTTAATACACTGAAGAGAAGAAATCCATTCTTCTCATGATAATGGTTAAGGCTGGGGATATTGAGCATAGATTTCTCTGCAGAGCAATGCTACTTGCTACAGGATAATCGTATGTCCTTAATAGAGAAATACAAGGCAAACACAGGAAAGCATCAACTCCTTGCAATCAGAGGACGACAGTTACAACAGGAGATTTCCCACAGCTCTTAGCAAGTTATCTATGTCCAAAGCTCCAGCTGTCAGTGGAGCATAATTCTTGCTGGAAGCTATCAACAACATTTTTAGAGAAGAACAGGTGCCTGTGGGTGGTCACTAGATGGTAACATTAAGCATCCAGACCCTTTTATATAACTTGGGGTACTAACACCAGTTAAACCAATCAAAAAAAAAAAAAAGGGACATTTGTTGGCAAGTTCAGCTTTGCCTTAAGCATCCTCCAGTCTGGATCTAGATGTCTTCAACTTGACCTCTGCCATCATACTGCTCCTGTCCCTCCTCCCAACACCCCAACAGCAGTTACAGCTACCTAATACTGCAGGATGGGTACCCCCGTCCGTTTGCAAAGGTTTAAGCTCTATTGCACACTGGTGCTAAAGCACAACTCCAACAATCACTGGAAAAAAAAGGGAAAAGTATTAAAAATAAAAAAATAGAGAGCAAGAGAACTAGGAAGGAAAAGGAAGATGACATGAAGAGTGAAGCAAAAAAAAGTAACATGTAAAGCATAACACCCTTAGTCAAGGTTGCACGGGTGTTGACCATTAGAGCTGCCACACTGGGTCACACATGTGGTCCAAATAAGCTGGTGACAGACCTCTCGTGGAAAAGCAGAAAAAACAGGGCAGGCGTAGCAGGATGCATCCCCCCCAACAAGTGACTGCAGTGAGTCCAGAGGGCTTAGGAAGGTGTAAAACCTCATCAATTAAAGCCACACGTGGAAATTTAACACAGGTCAACAAAACTTCTGTTGTCCACTGGGTCCCTGACAGCTGCCTTGGAATAAAATCAGGGGTTACGGGGAAATTTATATCCTAGAAGGCTGCACTATAGTAAGACTGAACCGATTACTCTGGTCGCAAGTGTCTCTAGAGATATCGTGGTCAGAGCTGGCAGGAAGATGGCCAAGGGGGTGGTAAAAAAAGTTCACTGACTTGCATTAGAAATTTATTTGCATCTTCTGGAAGAAGTCAGAATTTTCTTTGAGGGGTGAGGAAGGAAGAACACAAAATCTAATCAGATGCTTAACATACCATCCCAAACCTATTTGGAAAAGTCTGGCAAAGGAAGTACACTTTAAAACGTTACCCAAAGAGAAGAGACTGGCAGTAGGACAGAGCACGTTAAAGTGAAAAATGAAATGAAGGGCTCAAGGGAGAATTTATTAAAAAACCTATTACTATGAGATTTGTCATGCCTCCATTTTCTTTCCCAAAACACTGATTTACTGGAGATTAGCAAAGATGGGAAAGGACATACTGAAAGAATACACAAACTAATATATGCGTCTCGTATAATTTATACAAGATCGCTCTGCCTGGTGTCCTGAGGGCCAAGAACAGAGCCAGCAGCCTGGAATCACCCTGTGCTGCTTTAGCAAACAAGCAAGACCCCAATTAACTTCACTAGACACAGACCTCAACAAAAACCCTGTGTCCTGGCTTACGCACGCTCTACCTAAAGAGTCTGGGACCAGCAATCTGTATCTTGGGGCTTTTCTAACACTCACAAATGATTAGAGAATGTTTGATGCTAAGCGACAGGTCAATAAGCCCAAACTGGGATGAAGTGCTCTCGGGCAGACTTTCTCCTGCCCTGGACCTGCTTTCACAAGCCAAGCCAGCAGCCAACATCAGTTGGTCTGGGGGTCTTCCCAGTGGCTAGGTACAAAAGCAACACCTGTGTCTGGGTGCTTCATCTGCTGTAATCTGAACCTAAATATTCTGAAACATTTTACGGCAAAATCTGCCACGTGTGCTACAAAAGAGCATCACTTAGTCAAGCTCCTAGAAACGCCTCCTAGTACTTTTTAATATGCAACTCCTTTGCATATGTATTTGCTCTTTCCATTTGGGACTGTGTCCAGCTGGACCTGAGTCTCCGATATCCCTTTCTTTGTACAGATGTTGGTCCTGTCCAGTTCCTGAGATTACACAAAAGGGCACACAGGGGGGCTCCGGCAGCGCATGCGTGAGCAGCTGATCCCACACAAGCAGCACAGTGAGGAGCGGGAGCCACGCAAGGCCCCTCCGACAAATCACCCATCTGCAGAGGCTTGGAACGAGCACCCTCGCACGCTCAGTGCTAAACGCTGCCATTCGACGGGGCTTCCAACAAACGCTCATTACAAATTCACGGCTGCAGCTGACCCCCATTAGAAAGTGTTTTATTAAATTAAAACATCAATCCCAGAAATAGATGTTTGCTTAACGGACGTAAATGATTTGGGGACCTCATGCTGCAAGCCGTAAAATAAAATCAAACTGTGGCAAAGCCGAAGAAATTAAGCCATAAAGAGAAAGCAGTGGGAAGAACGCAGAGACCTCTTGCCAAAAAGAAGCTGCTTATCACAGGCTTGGTAGAGACTGAAAGCTCTCAGGTATTCCACATCCAGACAAAAAATTTCAGCAAGTGAAAGCAATTATCAAGCCGTACATGGATAACAGGTACTAAGGATATCTGAAAATACAAAAAAGCCCGATTTTATAGATTTTAAGCGTAGATTTTCTTTCTGACAGTTTTCTACATTTGCTTCTGTACATAATTGGCTACATTGCTCATCATTATGAATTGTTGGGGTTTTTTTTAAGCATGGAAATTGCATTGTTTCCAAGATGTTCAACAGAGAGTCAAATCCTACCTACCTTGCACCACCGCCTCATTTCCTTTATCGGCAGTGCTGTGCTGCAAGCCAGCCTACAGGGGCTGCAAAAAAACAGAACATCAACAGCCACAAAACCACCCAAATCAAAACAAAACCACCCAAACAAAAAAAATCAAACCCCAACCAACAAAACCAACACAATCTACCACTTCACCTCCAAAACCAGAGAGGATTTTGGACACTAATGCATCCCACACCTGCACCCTCCTTTTGCCCTTAAGAGAGAAGTTCTCTCCAAGCTCAGTCTTATTACAGGTAACAGCCCTTAAAACTACACCCTCCTCTCTCTTCCAGAGGCACAGATGGTACACCCTGTCCAGCTCTCCCAGCCAGCGACGCTTTAGTTCAGCTGACACAGCCTTGCTCAGAGGCATCCCAGCGGCTTTTTGAACTGGCCCCATCCATCCTTTTTCCACACCAAGATAAGATCTCTAAGTCGTTTTTTGTTTGTTTATCCGTTCCACAGCTCCACAGCGTTGCTACACCTCTTTAGCACGCACAGAGGGCAAGCGACACCCGCTGCGGCAGGCAGGCAGAGGGCCGCGGCAGCAGCCCCTCAGGCAGGAGCACTGGGGTTTCGCTGCCCTTCCGCACAAGGGAACCGCAGGAGCTTCACAGGAGCAAAAGGGAAGAAATCGTAAGGATCAGTGATGCAGAACCTCCATATGTAACAGCACAAGTTGTCGGTCTACATGTGTTAGAAAAAACATCCAGTTAATTAATTTTCTCAAGAAAATATGATTTTCCAGGGCTTTTACAGGGTCTGGCATTATTGAAGCTCCACTCCTACAAGACGCACTGGCTACTGTGCCAGCGAACGCAGAACATGCTCTGTTTGCACACAAGGGCCCATCTGTTCCATCTCTCACAACTGGATCCAAGAGCTCCGCTGTTTTTATTTGTATTGCCATACCCACAGGAACGTCTTTATTCTATGCCATGGACAAGCATATCTGAAAAAGAACACTGTCATCGTCATTACTCAACTATTTTTGCGCTCTCCCTCCCTGGAGCTGAACTCTGCCAGCCACCAGACACTGAGGACACAAACTCTGGGGCATTTCTCATCAGGCTTCAGCCCAGTTTGTCCACTGCCATCCACACGGAGCAACCGATAACGGAAGCGCTTTAGGTTTCAAAGCGGAAGGCTTAATCCTCGTATTTTATAACCTCACCACAGAGCAGAATAACTGAATTAAAAGATAGTGAGAAGCAGAGGCTCTGCTGACCCAAAGCAAGTGTTACGATGTGGGGAGATTTAGTCTTCAGCTAGTTGTGTATCAAGGATTAAATCACATTCCTGGGAGATCTCTCACCAATGCCTCAGCTTTCAGCTTTGAGATTAAACCAAATCACAGTGTCCCATAACGCCGCTGCCACCTTTGATTTCAGATTAACATTCTGGGCACTGTGAGAGATGGTCACTGCTGCTTTAGGACCCCGAAGACCTTGAAAATGGCTTGCCAGCCATCTGAAGGCATTATCCATTACAAACTGCCTTCAGCTAAAGGCAAGAGGCTACAATACTAAAATCCAACATTTCATTTACCGCTTATTTGAAGACAGATATGTAACAACAAATATGAAAACAGCTTTGATTTTGGATTCCCTTTTTGGGTATCTTCCAGTTTCTACCAATCCCCACGTCCTGTTTTCAGGCCAGCCTTTCCCAGAGTTAACCCTGACACCAGCCAGAGTCACTTCTTACCTCTCCCTTCTCAACAGGCCTTCTGGGGAGTATAAAACATCACGTTGTAGTAACTGCTGTTATTTGGGCAACATCCTGCCTTCCACAACCTCTCCTTTATGACAATGCCAGTGAACCAGAGTGAGTTTTTGGACTCTTCCTTGAGCAGTGCAGGCTTTGCTGGTGTAACAATCTTTTGACTGCAGATGTTTCCACGTAGTACAAGCACACATCCCACTGGGGTGCGTTACTTCTGCATGCACAGGCGCTACAGAGCTACCCTGCAGCGCAGCTGGGCGCCAGGGCTTACCCCTTTCCCCGCTGTATTCTCCTCCTCGCTCTATAGCACTGTGAGGTTAAGACCAGATTCAGCAACGGACAAACACTACAAGCTGTGACCAGCACGTGTTCTCTCTGCATCCTCCCGTGAATCCTGCCGCAGCTCAGGCTGGGCCTGGCTCATGCTCGACCGAGGCAGAGCAAGCGAAGGGGCGCAGGGCTCAGCTCCCCTGCAGCAGGGCTCCGGGTGCCAACCTGCACCTGAACATGAGCACCCTGAGGCTGTACATCATCCAGGTTCAAAGGGGACCCATCTGTCTGACAGCACAGGCACTGGAACCAGCACGAAGGGGAGGAAGAGACCGATGCTGAATCCGGTCCCGAGACTTGAGTCATGTAAATCAAATACTCACCCCTCAGTTTACACGCCTATTTCTGTATTACTTAATTCTTTAAGTGCTCTGTAAAAATAAGATTTTTATTAAAACTTAACTTACCTTTTTTACCGTTCAATCAAATGGCAAAATGACTAGGAAAGCATTGCCTTGTTAGCTCTCCAACAGTTCAGCCAATTAAAGTGGGTTTTTACAAATATTATATTAAAATAAATCCTTCTGAAAGGAATCATTAAACTCCTACCATAGACACAACTTGTTTTAATGACACAGAATTACATTGTAAAGTGTCTTATGTTTTACATTTCAGTTTGGTCTGTTTATACTCTGCAGCATCTGAAGTGTACTTTGTTGACGTACACATTAAATACAACTGCTACAAAAAAAAATAAATAAAAATAAAAATCAAAGCCTTACTGGTTTCTGGCATTAACAAGGGAGTCCATCTTGCGAGTCTGGAAAAGACCGAGTTGCAAGGATTGCCGTGCAAGGAGAATAGCTGCAGAGCGGAGACCAGAACAAGTGCAGACTTGCCAAATTCTGCTCAGCAAGAGCTCCACAAACTTCCACAACGTGCACACGCAGAGAGAAAGGGGAAGATTCAGCTGCAACCAGTGTCTACAGACACTAGAAACAGGGCAACAAGCTACAACAGGTAAGACACATCCTTGGGGGCGGGAGGTACCATCACCTCCTAAGAACTCCATAAATCCTGATACTAATTAAAAAATTGGTCTAAAGTTTCACAAGTGGCTCAAGCAGTCCATGTCATTTCAGGTCCAGCTTTAAGCACCTTACTTCTATTTGCTGATACACCGAGACTCTACAGACCCTGTGTTAAGTAGCCCAAAGATGTGGAAGACCGAAGGGATCTTCCAGTCTTCCAAGGCACTGCAGGGAGGAGGGCAGGAAGAGGAGGAATTCTGAGCATTAGAGCTGTTCAATCCAGGGTATGAGAAACCATCCACCTGAGGCCCAGAACACTTAAAACATTAGGAGTAGGGATTATATATAAAGGAAATGTCTTTCACTTTCCTGCAAATATTGATGCCATTTTGCCAACGTTTGGCTCAAGTATTCCCTCCTTATTTCTGGCTTTGCGTTCATACCCAGAATACTGGGTGCAGCTCTAGTCATCTCCAGTTAAAAACAAACAAAACACAAGTATAAAAAAAAAAACAGTCTAGCAATGCAAAGCAATAGGATATCAAAGATTTAAAAAATGCTTTTTATATAGAAGAAATAAAATAAACTAGAACTCTTCATCCTGGAAAGAAGGCAGATGAGCTCCGAGGACATGAAAGAACTCTGCAATGCTGAATGACAAAAAGAAAAAGCAAGATACGGTTACTCATTGCTCCTCCCCACTAGTCAGGAGCACCTAAGAAGTCAGCAGGTAGCAAGTTCACAACGTGCTGAAAGACAAAAGGAAGGCCTTTCCCCAAAGCCCTGCTACTGGGAGTGCTGGGGAAGGTGGTCCCTTGGCTTGGCCAAGTTTGGAAGTTATGCTCTCACATAACCCCAGGACTGCCACGAGGCACAAGCCAAGCCCTCGCTGGGCACTGCACGTGTGATTCTGTGGCGTCTCAACTCTCCCATTGCTGCTGTGACCACTTTTTCTTGGCCACATTGCCCAGCTCAGTTGTGTGCAAGTGAGTTAGTGCTTCCCAGGGAACCTAAATGTTCTCTGGAATAAAGCATTTGCTTCAAGTGTCTGGACAAATGTTCTTCTCCGTATCACGTAGTTAAGAGTCTACGTCTTACCACACCTGCAGAGGGACTAAGAAGCCACTCAAAGTCCCTGCACAGCGCAGCCCAGGGCGGAAAGGCTGAGGAACAACACAACTGGATGATATTTTAGGCAGCAGAGCAGCAGTTCTCCCCATCACTCTGTCGGCTCTACTTGACATACTTTCCTCTCTGCAATGGGTCAATAAATTTCTGGTTTATATATGTTACTTAAAACATATAAAACTTTTAAAACAGGCCACAAGACTTCCTCTAGACTTCCCAGATTTACTATTCTTAGTGAAGAATGGAAGTTAAAAGGGGCTGAGTTTTGACTCAAAGAAAAAGAAATGCTATTAAAAAAGCAACTGGGGACAATAATTGCATAGAACAAAGTTGTTACGGGAGCGTTAATGCCCTGAGGTAGCTGTGAGCAGTCTTTTCTCACCTACTTGTCAGTTCTTAATTTTTAACTTAGTTCATAGATCCTGCCAAATTCCCAATGGGCTTCGCAGACTCAACATATGGCTCCAGTGAAATGCAACTACCCACAGGGCAGGGAAGTTTTCATCTCGTTCCACTCAGGTATTGGAAGAATTAAAGAATTCAGGCACAGACAACCAGACACATTGTTCTTACAAAATATTTATCACTATGCAGGGTGAGCAAGGAGAACTTTTTAGTACCCTCTCTGACAAAATGAACGAACCTGCATCTCTACATAAACTTGTTAACATGATCAGCTCAGACAAGACGCAGTCAGAAGCTCAGACTAACAACCTGTCCTCCCCTCCTGCCTATCAGGACATCATAATACAAGAGCTGAGTATCTATCAATTTCTGAGCATGAGAAAGCTCAGATCATCACAGTTTCTTGCAATGCATGAGCTGCGCCCAACTCAGGTCCCAGATATATAAATTATTTCGCAGACGATGCAAACCAAGTTAAGATACAAACACAGCTTGCAGACCAGAAACCAGCACTGGCAGGGCACAGCCAGCCTTCAGCAACCAAGTGCGTGTTGGTTTTCTAAACAAGTTATAAACCTACTGTGCCTGACAAAACAGCTTTTACTGTATGAATTCATGCATTTCAATGTCTGGTATGACCCATGGTCATTCTGATCTGGGCACATATTACACTGACTTCACACCAAAGGAAATGACCATGCACTAGGCAAAGCAACAAGTTGTAACTGTGCGTGCTTGCACGGCTCACTCCAGCCCCGCGGACAGTACTGCCCTTCCAGACACAGATGCTGTTTTGCAGAGTTAGATCCCCCTACTAAGATGGTACCAGACCTGAATCGGACATATATGATTACTACAGGAGCCCATTTTAAAGAAAGGCCACAAACTAACCCACCCAGTGTTTATTTGATGGCACGTACATACAACTCCATGCATCTCCTGGCTACCAAATTAGGAGTGCGTAAAAATAGAAGCAAATGCACCTCACCACCCATCTGCTGCTCCAACCCATCCACTGGGGGATCTCCGATCTGCTGTGCCGTTTGGCATTTCTCCGCAAGGATGTTCCCAAACATCCCATGCTCTTGAACACGATGTTCGAGAGCCCCAAAGCAAGGCATGCTGCTCCTTCTCATTTCAGAGAAGCAAAGAAGTAGATTTCCTACAAATGTTAAACTGTGATTAACATTCCCCCAAAGCCCTGTCTGAATCTTGTCGTCTACCAAATGCCTCCACACTGAGCTGCACAGTTCCACCCTGGCTGCAACGCCAACACGAGTCTGTTTAATACAAAGGAGTCCCTTGAAGGACAAACGATGTTTCTTCAGCTCCGTGTTCTTCAACCCTCTGTCAGGTGAGTGTCAGGAGAGGGCTCAGCCAGGGGAGCACTGACGCAGATACTTTAAAATTATATAAATAAATAAAGAGCCCATTTTTGACTCCACTCGCTCTCCCCCTCCCTTTAAGTAGGTCACTCTGCCTGCTATGGAAATCAGCTCGTCTTCAAAGCAGGTTTGCTCACCTCCTTCCTTATCTCCTTAGTATTAGAAATGTGCAAAGCATTCTAAGAGCAATGGGTAATTTCAGACTAATTTGATTTATTCCTGGCATGGGTATAAATACAGAACGGTATTTACTTGCCAAAAAAAAAATGAAACCTGAAAAATTAGCAAAAACTTGCAAGGTGTCTGCACTACAGTTAGTTCTGAATTTGGTACATAGCTACAAGTCCAAGTCCCCAACAGATAACACAATGCAAATGAAATACAAAGTGTCTTTGTGACCCAGCAAGGGGGAAAAAAACGAAGAAAAAAAATCTCTTGAATTAGACTGTAAAAGCTCAAGGGACTGATGTGAGAGAAGCCCAGCTCATACCAATTTCAGCCTGAAAATTAGGCCCTACCTTTTTATTTCTTTAACCTAACATACAGCCTTCCAATTCATACTGCCAATTAATAAAGCACATAAGACAAGCCGGATCCCAACCCCGCTGAATTCCCTAGAAACAACGCAGCCTACACCCGTAAAAATGAAAGCATGTTCCTTGGGTTTTTCCCAACCCACCCATGAAGGGATGCAGGCAGGATCCACTCATCAGAAGAATTTACAATCCAGACAGGCTGGGCTACAGGGTTTTAAAGATTATCAGCGGTTTGAGCTGTCCCCATACAGACACAACAGAAAATCTTCATGTCAATTGAACCAAGCAGCTTCTTCTAATTTCAGCCGAGATCACTGAACAGGCACTGTACTGAACTGAACACTCCCCCCGCCACGGGGGGAGCTGAGCTCTCCTTGGGAGCAGAGGCACCCCGGGCTCCTGCAGACTGCAGCTCCTTTTAGCAAGCTCTGGGCGCCTGGCAGGATTGAGCATGCATACTGCAGAAAATGCCACGAAAGGCATGAAAAGAGATTCCAGTGCTCACAAAAGGCAAATACTGAAAGGTTTTATCTAATAACATCCAAAAAATCAGTCAAAGAAAATGAACCACAAGAATTTCATTATTAATTGAATGCCCCATCAGCAATTTCGTTAAAAAAAAAAAAAAAAAAAGAAAAAAATCAGCATTTTAAAATTCAAGTGTAAAGGAATTTCCTAAGAGTGAAAAAGCATTTGCCTTATGCACCTCTGAAGATAATTGCGTGGTACAAGACCCTGACACAGCATGTTCAGCAAAGTTCTCCTAACTCACAATTGTGCAACTTCAGCCTGTTCTTTTGCTCCATTGATCCACTCAGAAGACTCCTAGATCAGCTTTTTTTCCCCCCCCAACTTCTTAGGATTCAACTCTTAAGGTTTTAAGCCAAGGCTCAGCATGGAGGTGTGAGAAATGCAAGGGAAGGAGCAGGCAAAAAAAAAGAAAAAATATCTTCTTTTTTTTAAAAAAGACTTCTGGAGGAAAGAGAGAGAGAGGCTGTAGGTCTGATGCTGCCTCTAACAGCAGCAGTGTTTTGCCGTCCGGACAGCAGAAAGGGAGTCTATGGCTAAGAAGCACATTAGGACCGTGCAGGAGGAGCTGTTGCTGGTTGGCAGTGCTCAGCACAAGAAGGACCTGCAGCACATCATACCCCTGGCACCGCAGTCTCTTCTTCCAAGTCAGAAGGAACTATTTCACAGGATGTGAAGTGACGAGACCATAATCAAAGCTTTCACTTACATTCAAGCTTCCTTAAGAGTTTAAGGATGTGGTTCCAGACTTCAGCACTGTCCACTGCACGTAACCCTAAAGCACTGCCCATACTGTGGAACGTGCTCATAAGCCATGTTTACTGCCAGGATATACCTGCCAAAGACTGAGGTTAAAATAAATAAATAAATAATTGCAATAGGCCTGGAGGCTTCTGAATTTAGAAAGCGCATTATTAATATTAATATGTATCATTTTATAGTAGGAAGAAATAGAGAAAATAGACAGCACTGTGCCTTAAGCCCTGGAATCAACTGGGATTTTTGGCTGCACAAGCTGGAGAAGACAGTAGCAGCTGTCAAGTCACAGCTGGAGATGCCTCTGGTGAAGATGATTGAGAAATGGGATTAAGAAAAAAGAAAAAAACAAAAACCACAACAGGTAAAATTCAAGATAAAATGAAATGCAAGGAGGACAGGCAACTGAGTTAACAGGCTTTCCTCGCTTGCAGAACATCTAAGTTGTTCCCAGTTGCATATTTCCCTTTTTCCTTCAAGTACAGCCCCTGCTTCCTTACACTTCCTAACACAAGTTCTTCTTTTTTATTACCACTTTTCGTCCTTTCTCAGCTCTCTGTTTGCAGGGAGGTCCATCAGACTATAAGGTCAATGGCCTCAATAACATCTGCGAGGCCTTAAACTAGTTCACGCAGTCCCATCACACTGGCCCTTAGAGCAGCCAAACAGACCATGAAAAAATCACCCTGCCGCCTTCTTCCCCACAAGCCGCTTGGGAAGCTTGCAAAGCTGCTGCCTTTCAAGCAGCCACACTTCCCGTATTATAAATTTGTTGGAAAATCCTAAGAATTAAAAGACAAAAATAAAAAAGGAAAGAGCCAAATAGAGCAGGAACTCCCAAATCAAAAAGCGCCCCGCACCAACCACCCTTCGGTATGCCCGTGCAGACTCAGCATGAGTCTACGCCACAAACCAATACTCCCTGAAAATGTATGTGTTCTCCAGCAATGCTGCTCCTCTGCCAAGCCCAACTATTTCTCCTTCCACTGGGGACCTGTATATCAAAAACCTTCTAATGAAGAACAGTGTGAGGTGAGCACTTAATGCCAACCTGCAAAAATCACTGATACTGCTCAATTCTCAAACATTAAAAAAAAAGTCACCAGCCGTTAGCTTGAAACTAGGACAGCTGCAGCATTTAAAATACCTACTACAAATGAGAACTACTTAGGCACATCATAATTAGTAAATGGCAAATATTAGGAGTTATGGGAAAAGAGATCGTTAAAACAGATTTTAATAGCCCAGCGTCTCATACATTCAGCTGTGAAAATCCAGTCAGCATACACTTCGAGCATTAAGCCTACATTAAGAAACAAACTGCTTCATTTCTGGAGTTGTAAAAACAAAGGTTAAATATCTGCTTCAGCACAAAAGCTGTAATTTTTCCACAGTGACTGTATTGTTTTGCTTTACACAGCTAATAATACCTGCCCCGGCTTCATACCCACACATCTTCTGAACACTCTGCAAGGCTAACGGTTTAATCATCAAACCTGCAAAAATTCCTAAGAACCACATTGGCATTAAGGTTTCTGGAAGTAACCTATCTTTTTAGTTATATGTCATTTATGTAAAATATCGAGTTGAAAATAACACTTTTTTTGCAGATGGCTATTTTTCCACCACTTGTAACAAGAACACCAAGCAACTGCGCTGCACTCAAACACTCCTGGAGCAAACCAGGGGTGCCCCCAGGACCCCACTCCCTGGGGCCACTGCTCGCCGCCTGGACACTTTGTCCCACGCCCCCTCTCCCCACTAATTCCCATGATGCCCACTCACATCAGCGTCCTCATCTTCCCCCCTGCTCTGCTCCTGGGGTTTCTCAGCCCCATTTTTTTGGAGCTGCCAGTTCAGTCCCTCCACTCCTTTGCCTTTTGTAGCAGCTTTTGTCCCTCCGTGGGAACAATGGTACGTGTTTTTCTCATACATCATTTCCAAAAACATCTGGAGCACTTCACTGGGATTAAAGATAAACACGATCTTGACAGTATCTGACCATTTCAGCCTAATCGCAAAACTTCTAAACAAATTAAAGCAGTTTCTCATGATGAGAAAGGCTGGGCAGCATCAGGATAAGTTGCTACCAGAGATGCCTACACCTGGGTGTGCAGCTTTGGAGTGAACTACTTTCTTTGCCTATCCCGTTCCAGTAACTGTAATTGGAGCTGGGTACTTCAGGATATGCAGTTCTGGTAATCATAATTGGAGCTGGACACTCAAGGGAATTCCAGGATTTTCCAAACAGCTGCACAAAGAGCATAAATTATGCTGGATGCCTCAAACTGGGATGTGATGCTGAAGTTTTATTCCTTTCCGTTCATTGCCTCTTTCCTCACTGCAGCTTGGCAGCCAGTTCTAATTTGCAAGGTCTGATGCTGTTCTACAGGATCAAACAGGCAGCATCAGTAGGGAGGAAAATTGGTGGAAGGAACATAGCATTAATTAGTATTTGGAAGTTGAGCAACTTCCTGAGAAAAGACTGATAAAAGTGTAAAATCCCATTTTACTGTCTAACCCCTTTTATGTCTGTGCAGAACAGCTATTAAACTCCCCCAGAAAGTCAATTATTGATTCAGTGCTTGATCCAAAGACAACTGAAGTCAATACGACCTGACCCCAGTAACACCTTCCATGTAAGACATTGTAAAAGCCGGTAACTACCTTTAGACACTCCTGACAGGGGCAGATTTCTAAATGAAAGCTGTCTGCATGCCCATAAATCATCTGCATGATCCAGCTGTCATACCGTCCCTTCGTACCACAAGCACTAATCAAACAGCACCATGTTTGAACCATTCTTCCTCATGTTGGAGAAAGCAGCTCACCCATCCCTGGCCCATTAGGTTCATTAGTCATTTATTTCTCCAGATACTGCAGGTTTGTTTTGACCTTCGCCTGCAGAGCTTAAAATCCAGCTCTGTCCCTTTGGCCGTTGCCCACGCTCAAGCAAATCCGCCTTACCCAAACAGCACCTGCTCCACCACCAGCATCTGCTCCTCCAAACTGAGGCTTCTGGTCCCCCACCACTGGTGCACGGTGGGTATTTCCTAATTTTTAACCAAACGTTGAAGCTGTTCCCCCCATAACTCACAGGGGCAAGTGAAGTTTCTGGAGGCAGACAGGATAGCACTCAGACAGGAGCTGCTGCCCACCCCCTCCCCAGCCCCCAAAGCCCATGGACACCCTTCACCACATGACATGGCTCAGCAGGTTGCTCCTGGATGAAACCTCACCACTGCTTCCTGCTCTGACCATCACTGCAGTCCTCCCTCCCTCCCTCACGCTCCGTTTGCACATCTTCCTCCTCTATTATTGCGTTTTCTTACACATCTTCCCTTCAACCTAGTCGACATATAATTAATATAGATTTAAACCAACATGAGCTTTAAATCCAAAAGCCACAGGGAATTAACACAACATTAGGTCTAATTCTCCCCCCGTCTTCTGCCTCATTCTGTCGCATGATTTATCTCGCTAAATGATAAGTGGTTTGGGAATGGCCTGTTTCTCACTGGTTTATAGCACCAAATATATGGGACACGAACCAGCCAGGGCCAGCAGGCAGGGTCATAATGTAAGTGAGTGGTAATCACTTAATTAAGGCTACATTCCAGTCCTTTGTTACGACAAGGAATAAGAAGCGAGGCAAACATATCTCCTATTCTTTCTCACTTTTCTGTTCCTACCTCTTAGTTACAAATATTTTCAAAAACATGTCTGCCACTTTTTCTTCATTCTCCTACCATCTCCCACATATAAACCTCTTCATCCCTCTGATGTCTCTGCCCTTGAGACATTCACTCAGTAATACATGAAGGAATTGAACCCGTAACTAGCGTATTTTTTTCTAATATTATTCTAAGTAATATTCATGTCCAGCATCACACAAAAAGTCGGAGGAAGAACTGAGCCCTAACCCTTTCCTGCTGAATTCCTGGTGCCCTTAATGGTGACACCAGTCCCTCCTGATTACATGAATAACAACTTCAAGCAAACTGCAATTCCACCTTATGGTGTTTGGTCTACACGTAGCAAAGGGCAAAGCACAACGTGGCCCCAGCCTTGACTGTGGCTTTAGACAAGTGTAATGGTTATTGCTATTACTGGCTTGTCAGTGCAAATATGAAAAACTGAAATAAAATCTAGCAGAATAGGGTTTTTATGTTCCAACCTATTTAAAGCATTCAGTGTTCCAGCACACTTCACTAAAGGTGGTACACACTAAAAACACACAAAGGTCAACAAAAATTATTTTAAAACACATAACAATATAAGCAAGCTTTAAAATATCATTAAATGGCTTTTCACGTGTTTTTTTTCCTCCTTTGCTTTCTGTTTTTGGAGTACGATCAAGCAATTGTTTTGGAAGAGTTTGCAGTAATTTGGGACAAACATGAGTGCTCTCATGATTTAATTTAAAGTGTAATGTAGGCAAAGACCCAGAAAGAAATTCTAATTGTTTCATTTTAAAATTAACCTTCTTGCTTCATCTTTATGCTCTAAGAATGTGCACAACCACAGCGAGCCATTACACGGCCCAAAATACTGCACAAGCAAACAAAGATTAAAACAAAAGTTAAATAAATTCTGACGACCATCAGGTAAGAGACCTTGCTTGACTCTCTCATGCTCTCTGCAGCTTGAAGAAACACCCAAAGTAACTCCGCCGAGGCACTGCTGGTGTCTGTTAATCCACTGTTGATTTTTCTCTTGTAATGGTTTTCCGCTTTCTGTATCTCAGCAGCACTCAGACATGCCAAGGAAAAACAATTTGGATTTCCATTGCCCACAAATGCAAAAAGGCCCTACCGTTACCTAGAGGTGATGGGAGAAAAGAAAATCCTGTATCCTGTTTGGGTGCTGAGGCACGCGGTCAGGGTGACTAAGGATGCCCAAGGGCCCAAAGGTGGCCCACAGCAGAGCCCGGCACCCAGCTCCTCTGCCTTCCCACCCGGAGCCTTTCCCTACTAGACCCCACAGCAGTGCTAGTGCTGAGTAATCGCTCTTCAAACCAGGGGAAGGAACACAAGACATTTCCGTTTGCACGTAAACTGAGGGTACTAAAGGGAAGAGGGACCAAGGATTCCCCTTCCTCCCTCGGCGTCAAATGCTGACACACCACACAGTTGGTTTTCCTGCGCTAAAATTAAGTACTCAGGTGCAACAAGGCATGCCAGCTGTGCAGTAAGAAGTGGTGATTTACTATGTATGACACAGTCCCGGCTTTTAAGAGATCTTTCATCTTCCCTAGCACCAGGAAGAGCAGTGCTCTTACACAAGTCTGGGCCAGACAACCTAGCAAGATCCCTGTTTTTAAAAAAAAAAACGTTTACCAAGAGTTATCCCATTACTCCTATATTAGAGACGCTGTGAAGCTGTAGGTATTTCCTGTTCCAAGAGCGAGCAAGTGCTGTACTATGGCAGATAGCCTTTAGCCTGGCACTCCGTGCTTACCAGGCATCAGAGTGACTCACCAGGAGCGAACCCCCAGGAGGGCAGCATCACAGGAACTGGTACTCATCGCACAGGGAGCGCAGACCACCAGTTTTTTAAAAAGGAAAAGGAAAAAGCAAACTGTGTTTTTTTTATCCAATTCATTCCTGATTTTAGGGACTTGTCTTTCTTTCGCAGATAACTTTCCATCTCCCCACCGACATAAGCATCAAAGCTGTAAGAGTGTGTCAGAGGCACGGTGTGTGCTCAGTGACAGCAGAGAGAGGCTCAGCATAGCTCTCTCCCTGCACGTAATGTTTTACGTAGGGCTCTCATTGCATCATTACCGCATTATTTTTAGATAACCATCAGTGAATGTCAGAACGTGGGTCGATAGCTATTAGATTTATAGGCAGAACAAGCTACACTTCTAGCAGTAAGATGTAAAGCATTCAACAATTTCTTGAAGAAATTTGTCCATAGGGATTGGGGGCTAGAAAATACGTTTCCTAGTACTCCCAAAACCGTTTAGGAAAAATAATATTGTACCGCCAGGATACATTACTGAAGTTGAATCATGGCTGTTGACTCATGGTAGGGTCAATACTATGTGTATTCCGTTTGAGCAGCCCTTTGCAGACTTCGCTAAGGACATCTTACCACAAAAAAAAAAAAGTCTCCCTTTTAAGTTTAATATTTCAACACGCAGATTGTCCTCACCTACCCCGAGATTTGGGTGTATCTGTAGGAGCTGGGAACTGGCAGCCTGCCAGCCTGCTGTAACATCTGGACCACATTGTTCAGTTTTAGATAAAGATTAGTGGCATAAATCATAAAATGAGTAAAACCTTTTTAATTACCTGAGAAGGCTCATTTCTTTCTTTTTTTTTTTTTTTGGTGGTATGCCTTATTAACAGGTAGATTTGCTCACAGGCTGCATATGGCATTTTCTTACTAGAAGTGCATGCGCTTTCTGCCAGGAGAGAAATAATGGGGGAAGATGGTAGCCAGACCAGAAGGACTCCCCAAAATCCAAGCACATTGACAGCATATGCCCAAAGCCAACTTCATCTGTCTGTCCTCACTGATCAAAGAGGAAGATCTCCAAGATGGCAAGCGGGGGACTGTCGTCTCAGCAATGCCTGCTGCCATTCCAGAGGCCTCGGGGCACCCGAGATGCTGCTCAAGCCCAGCAGATGTGACACTCCACCGACGGCCGAGTCGTGCCCTTCTGGAGTGGCAGCTGGAAGCCAAGCAGGATGCCTTCGGGCACTGACATGTCACTAGATGCCCGTGTTTTGCCAAATGCATCCAATTCCAAATGTCTCTTAACTGGAAACACAATACCGGACCACTGATCCAGACTGAGGCTTGGAAATAATACTGTAATTCACATAATTACAGCACTTTTTTTTTTTAGCCTTAGAAAAATATTCCTAAAAGCTGCCTGACTAATTTGGCAGCATAAAACTAACGTACCTCTGTAAGTTTTACCACCAAGATAAGGTTCCGCTTCTCCATTCAGGCAGACCTGAATTAATATGCAAGACTAAAATACCAACGTTGTCACTATTTTCTAGTCATTGCTGCTGCATCTCATGAATCCTGTGTTGTCTCTGCATGATAAATGTGTTAGTGGCTTATTACTCATTCATTGCCAATGACAGTGAATATTCGGATGATGATGCCAAACAACTATCGAAAACAAAAATTATCTATCAGTTCCTAGTCAGCAGGGTTGTAAACTAAATGTCACGTTAACGTCTAAGCTTCCAGATACTTCCTAAACGACTACCTGAAGCCTCATCTTTTAACTCTATTATTTCTCTAAGAAGTATTTCTTTTATTCATTCTTTGATTGGTATCAGACCCAATTTCCATGAACCCGATGAGAACAACTTACAGACAGCAACTCTCAGATGTCTCGAGCCTACACAGACCACTCTCCTGCACTTAGTGAGTGTAGGCTGAGAACTTCTAAAAGCACGTATTGAATTTGGATAATTTGCATTCTTCCTAATAGGAATATGGCAACCAAATCTGTTAGGTATATAACAAATATTAAAGCTGTTTTTTTTTTTTATCAAGTAGCTATATAAGGCCATACAAAATAATACAGTTAGTGTCTACTTCAGAAACATCATGGTTGGGGGGTAGACAGGGAAACAGCATCTCAGATGCTGTGTGATAACCATCAGTTAATACAATCGTCACATCCCCATAGCGTATCACTTTATCTCCACATCATCATTTCTTATATCAAAGGTTTTCTCCCAGTGAGGCTGTGCTTGTATAAAGAGTTATTTTATTTCATTAACGTGATTAAAGTTTGGGCCCTGCTGCCTATAAACAGCATTTCCCTACTCTCAATTATTTACATTTGGTTGTTTATCTTAATCAGAGAGCTTCTTAGCATTTTACTTAATCTGTTACCTACCTGTTAAAATCTTAATATTACTAGTCTGTGGGTGTAACGCTATTACATACTATTAAATGGCTGATAGAACCGCTTTTAATCTGCTTTATTTACATATAGGAATTTTATACTAAGTAGTTAGCTAAGTTTGTAATGTACTTCGAGGATGATAAGTGTTATAGAAGATAAGCATTATCTTATCCTTGAGGGAAGTAAATCCACGTATCTCTGAAGTGTTTTCAGTTAATTAAGTGCCACTTTACAAGGGGGGATAGCAAGACCATGCAAAAGGCTGTGTTTCAGTATCGGCCTGTGTCCATATGCAACACTCACGAAGTTAATTTCCTAATTGGATAAGCAGACGAGAGCACAATCTGTATGCAGGGAGGCTGCTGGCATGCACTTGTTCATATCTCAGCATGTGCAAATAATTCCATGTGCAAAAGCACAGATGTAAGCTTGTTTAAAAAGCGAACACAGACTTATTTAACCACCGAGGAATTTAAAGTTCCTCTTCAACTTTTAACATGTGGTAAAGCAGCAGTTTATTCTCTGTGCACTTCTTTAGTATGAAGGGAAAACCCCTCTCTGCTCACTCATTTTCTGGCCAGCTTCAGTGGTTCTTCACTGGCATCCCATTTACAACTTGCAAACAGCTTCTATTCTCCCTAATCTTATACATAATCTGTTGCGAGTTTACAAAACAAAACTTAAAAGAAGATCTTAGGATGAGTCAGCAGTGCCCTTTCACAGTGTTTTCTGTCTCGGTAATATTTAGCTTGAAGTACAGATTTTTTTATTATTATTATTTTTTGTTTCACACTACTCAGGAAGACGCCACATCGTTCCTGTCTCATTGCTGCCAGGCAGCTGAGCGCTTCCAGATTCAGCTGTTGTTGTGTATCAACCAAAGAGCACTAGAGAGGGAGTTTATAGCCTTCACGCTCCTTGGAGGCTTTAATCCAAGACCCAGCCCTCTGCTGAACACGCCTAAGTAGACACGGAGGTGTTTACCCCGGCACACCTGGGAGGCAGCTGGGTGAAGGTTCCTTACATCACCAGTGACCAGCAGAACCCATCTGCGCATATTTGTTCCGGGTGCTCAGCTATGGTAGACAGGGATGATGGCCACATGCAAACGAGCGGTTTATTTACTCGCCCTCCTGCACTTCTTATTCTCAAACGAGCAGCACTATTTAATTACTAAACTATTTATATATTGACTTAAATAGCTTCTGGCAAACAGGATTTACAACAGGGGATTGCCCACTTTTGGGCAGGATCAGACTCAGAAGGACGGGAACAAAAACGAGCACACAAAATCAGATCCAGCCTCCTTCCTCCTACCTGGAATGAATACTCGACACTGATGCAGCCCCAGCACTCTGCAGACATAAGGAAACCTGCTTACGGACCCTATACATCCCACCAGCCTCTCAGTGCCTCAGCAGCTGATGACCGACGTCCCAACACTTCTCCTACCTTGGGCAGGCACCGTGGAGGGCGCACGCCAGCCTCACCCAGCCTCCTGGGGAGGGGGGTGAACTCATGCTGCACTGCCATGAATATTTCCCTTTCCCACACCCAGGGTGGGATCGAGCACAACTTCAAGAGGACAAAGGCAGGTGGAGGAAGGGAATGCTCAAGTTCAAGAAAGAAGAAACACAGCCAGGCAAAAGCTACGTGGACAACTCCCGCACGGCCGTTGCTTGTAGGAGGGGAGATGAGCAGCTTCTCACCATGCAAGGGACATGGGACACGGGACCCGTCCCATTGAGGGGAGTCTCGCAGTGAGCAAAATCTTTGTACGCTGTTTCATGAAGCAAACGGCAGCTTTCCTCAAGTCACGACACTCATCCTACATGCCACTTTGATGTTAAAAAGTTGGCCCACCTTTGCTGTCTCAGGATCCTACAAATGCATGATTTCTCAAACTCCTCCGGAGGGAGAGGGTTAGGTAAATGGAAGAGTTTGCCCGGGGCTGCCCAGGAGGCCCATGGTTGCAGCAGAAGCCAAATGCTCTCTTCCGAGTCTTTATTTGCTCCCGCTCCTCACTAGCTAACTAGTTTGTCGCAAAAGCACAGAAACCCTCTCTTTGTAAACACAGACCCAACTGAAAAGTTCATTTCTGTGAATGTCCATAAAAGCTGGAGATAATCTGGACCACAATTTTTGCTTCTGTAAATATCTGCACACAAAAAAATAGGTTTGGATCAAAAAGACAAGTTGTAGTTAGTACCCAGAGTAAAACGCGCACGTTCCTTCCAGGCTTTCATTAGCTTTTTCTGAACATCTGCTGAACAAGAAAATTCCATCCATAAAAGTGACTACAGGAATTAAAAACCCTCTGAATTCTCAGATATGTGCATGCACATACAAAACCCTCCATTGCAAAGGGCACCCTCCTACTTCTTTGCGACCACGGAAGCCATCCAACTAGAGACCAGCAAAAAGCAACAGAAAAGCAAAAACCCACGAGATTTGTGCAATGAACTAAGGAGCAATAATAAACTTTTAGAAAGAACAAAGCACACATACAGTTCTTAATCAGTTTTAGGCCAAAAGAAGACTGAATAGACACATTTGGACAAACCCAAGTCTGTGCACAGATACTTTATGAGTTACAACGAGGAGAAAACTAAGCAAGGCCACCATCTGCTGCCATGACGGACATTCAGCCCCATTCAGCATCCCCAAGGTACTCTTTCAACCACCATCTGAAACAAGCGTCCCATGGCTGACATGATGTAACTTCGTGCAACTGCAACCCAGCTAACGGTGGCTGGAAAACACTAGGAGACCAGCAAGGTGCACCACCTGGAGAGACAGGAGTAACTGTAGGAGGCAGACTGGGTCACGTTTGGGACAGCTCTTCTTGCACAAAGAGGACTAAGAGGCGGCCCAGTGTTATTTCCAGAATGGTGCTGCAGAGAAATATCATTCAAAAGGAACGATTGTTTAAAATCGTTCCCTTACCAGACCCGAGGCAGCAATGTTTAGCTTGTTTTGGCCAACGTTTACAGAAATAAATAAATATATATACATACAAACAGGGGGCTGCCGTCGCAGAGAGAGCTGTTATTTCCAATATGCTTTATATGATTCAAAAAACAAAACCACAGCAGTGGTATGATCAGATTGCTCATTTGATCTTTACAGAATAGAGTTTTTTAAGAGATTCAGTTTTTTAAAGATGGCTTCAGCTCCCACTGAAACACAGCCAAGTCCTATAATGCAGAAGAAATTCCATAGCTGATTGCGCCCAAACTGTGTTTTAGTTCCTCTCTTCTGCCAAATGCTTTCCGATGCTCCCTGAGGTGTGGGCTTTCCACATGCTACACTGTAGGATACCATAGTCTAACATTTTGTACATACTAAACCACAGGTCAGACTTAAAACTAAACACAACATTACACAACAGAAAGAGAATTCTCTCGGTGGATGCGTTTTGCAGGGAGCTTGTCTAAGAGCATATGGCGGGTTTTGTTAGGCACTTCTCACCAGCATGCAACTTCCCTATCTTGAAAGCAAAAAAGAGAAGGGAGCTCATATTTGCAGACTTCAAGCGGGTACTTGGATTTCAGCTTTAAGTATTCTTCGGTGCACAGAATGAATGCCGATTCAGGCACAGAAAACTCCTGGCGGGGAAGCCAGTCCAGCTGCCTCCGCATCCTCCGTCCTAGGGACTGTCCCAGCACACTTGGCTGTTTCCTTTTAGTGCCAGAGGGTGATGATGGGGGCTCACCTGGCCCCCCCACATCTTGCTCTAAACCTGTGCCTTGTTGAAGCACAGCACAAAGACCTCGCTCGGAGAAAAGAGCACATCGTACTTTTCTAAAAATCACATGTACCAAATATATACTTGACCCAAAGTTACATAACTGCTATGCCAGAGCTATTTTTTAGCCAGACTCATCAGCGCTGCTATAAATCACCGCGGCATGCAGAGGCCAGACAAGATGTCACTTCTATGCGTTCAGCTTTCTGCCTGCCCTAAGAAAACGTTTGTGATACAGGCAACATATCTATTACCTCTCTGCCTCCCCTGGTCTTTAGGTGCATGACTGCTCTCCGGCAGTAAGCAGACTACTGTACTACACCGTAACGGTACTCTGAGTGCCCACAGCAGCCTACAGATAAGGCAGCACATTCAGAGCCGTCCTTAGGCTCGCGGTTCCTGTTACAAGCACCAGCTAGATCCCAGAGCAGCCCCCAGAGCACATCGGAGCAGAGAGTCCCACATTAATCTCCACAGAAGAAGGGCAATAGCTTACGATTTCAGCTCTCCCTCTGTACTTGCAGGAATGGTAGATGGCATGGTGATTACTGGTCCAATACCAAGGTCCTACTCTGAGGTCTCCTGTCTTGAACTGCAGCTACTGCCCCTTTTTAAATAGGTGCCTAAATCTGCCTGGAGACTTCTGCCCTAGCAATATCCAGAACCAGCCAGTTTCAGAGTTTGATTGTAACACCCAGCTTTCCACCTTTTTCTTGCTTATTCTTTTGTTTCACCTCGTTTATCACCCAACAGTGCTGCTTCAACGTCTCGTGGTGCTAGGCACTTTCCTAGGCAGGACAGGTTTTTCATGCAAGCCTATAAAGTAGCAACATAAATAACACTTTGCTACTCAGCTGAGTGCTTCTCATTTTGTACAGTGCCTTCCCCAAAGCACAAACTCTGACCAAGACAACTATTATGCACCAGCAAAGGTTCGTTGTATTCCTACACCTGCCTCACACCCTCGGTGCAGCACAATAACCAGCAAAAGGTCGGATTCAGTACGGAGCATGCACTGGCTTTGGGTTCAGCACGGCACAGAATCGTGCATCGGCTTCATATTCAAAACTCAGAGAGTCAATCACACTGACATTGCCAAAAACATTAACTCTGCTATTTCTGCAATACAAAAACTTGTAGTTGTTAAAGCTACACAGATCGGAAGCAATAAACGGGACTCTTGATTGAGATTACATTCTTGGTTGTGAAATCTGTGGGGAACAATCTTCAAAAAAATTAGCTTCCACAGTCAGTGTTTTAATTAGATGCCTCACCTAGATTTTTTAGATCCTTACAACATGTTTTTCTATCCCACACGGCATCTTTAAAACTCCCTTTCTACATCTCAGAGCTACTGAACCTGGTGAGATTTTAATAGAAATCCCTTCACTACGCTATAAAGAGAAGCATTACTTGAGATTTTAATTAGCAGCTGTCAATGCTGAGCCATAGGAAATACTGAATAGTTTGCTCAACTTATTAGAGAAAGTGCATTTTGCTTTCTGACCTTCTGCACTCAAACGATGGAGCATACTTTAGCCATTTAAAAACTCCCTTCCAAAAAAAGCAACTCTGTAGCAGTAAAAGCCATTCCCTCAATCAATACACAGCGTGCTGCTCCAACCCGTATTCGCCCACTGAACACCCGTCTCATCTGATGACACTGTAATTTCCTGACCAGTACTATAAACCTGAAAGGCAGCGTTATACATTATGCTTTCCTCCCATCCTACGCGAGGTACTCTGAGCTTTAAACGCAAACGGAACTTGGAAATCAGATACTAAATTGATTCAGTCCGCTGAGACTCCGTTTGCACAATACTGGGAAAAGCATGGCTCTGTCACGCAAACTTCAAGCAAGCCGTGCGCCCGCTCTGTGCCTCAACTCGCCACCCGCCACCGTCCTCAAAAGGCATTAAGAGCAGAACTGTTCCTACCATTCAGCTGCCTGTAGACGATATCTTCCAGGAGGGAGAGTCTCTTCAGCACTGCATCCTGGATGGAGCTGATGCCGTGGGCTGTCAAGTTGGCCACTTCTGCCCTAGGATGGATGTCATGGAAGGAGTCACCGCTCTTGGCCGTGATGGGTCTGCACTTGGCCAGGAAGAGGACGAAGCCAGCCACCGCGATCAAGTTTAACACCAGCAGGACTTTGACTCTCCTCAAAGAAGCCATCAAACTTCCCGAGGGGCACCGCCGGCCGCCGGGCTGCCCGCAGGGGCTAG
>VZSZ01001047.1:521967-544322 GCA_013398815.1 Ibidorhyncha struthersii
CGGGCTCCCCCCGCCGGGTTCCCCCGGCGGGGGGAGCCCGTGGGGCGCCGCTGCCCGGCTCGGCCCCGCCACCCACGCGTGACAGCGCGTCCCGGGCGTCGTGTCCCTGCGGGTAGCAGCTGTAACGCACATCTGGGTGTCTCACGCGGTGCTTTCCATCAACTTTGCTCTCCCGGCTTTCCCGGATGAAGGCTTTGCCCTCCCGCTCGGGGAAGGTGCCTTTCGTTACCTCTGTGATTAAAATCACAAACGAAGCAAACCGTCCGGCTTTGGTACGTTCTCCACCAAGATTCCGCGTCAGGGCAAGGGAACGGCTGCAGAGCTGTCACCGGGGATCTTCTACGCTTCAAACATCGCAAAGAGGTAGCGTTAAACATCATAAACTAGAATTCAAATCCAAAGTTTTCAAGCCGGGCTACTGAATGCCCTCATCTCCGAGTAAACCCACCTATTTAGAGCTTCATCCATCTGCCACCGTTAACCCTGCTTTTCAGAGAGATGACATGAAAACGGATTAGAAATTCAAACAACGTTGAGTCATTGTAACCTACAAGGCAACTTTGCAAGATGTAAGAATATCCCCTCTCATCTTCAAACCACAATTAAAAAAAAAAAAAAAAAAAAACAAAACACAGTTGGTATGAATGAAAAGCAATANCCAAACAAAAAAAAAAATCAATGCCATGGAAACAAACCTAAAATTGCTTTAAAGGATTTGGAGTTTTAATTTAGTACTAGGTGCACATGAAATCTTTTCTGTTTTCTATGGTCAGACCCAGGACCCTGCTACAACCCTGGAAAAGGGCGACAGGCACATAACTCATAGTCAGACCCTAGAACAACATGGTCAGTCCATCATTCACACTCAGCTTTATTATTCCACTAAGAGGGTAAAGCCGTGCATTATTTCGGAGACTAGGACTACCTTACAAACTCCAGAAAAAACATGAAAGCTTTTTGCTGGTACTGAGAGGAAGCTTATCCTGAGACCTGCAGGTTTGGGGCTTCTTTGGGGGTGTTCTGGCACATGATAAACAAGCGTTTTGTTTCCAGAGCTGTCAACCAAGATCTTTCTTTTCCTCTATCAATAAAAGCACTTAAAAAAAAAAAAACAACAACACAACTTTGCCGAGTTGTTTACCCAAAAGGGAAGCCACAGGGCCCCAGACTATCAGGAGCAGGAATATTCGTGCAAACACAAAACTACCTGCTACTTATTTTAAAACAGCCTCAGATAAAGAAGACCGAACTCCTGCTAGTCCTTCATTACACAGTGCTCCCACTGAAGTCAGCCTTGTTGCATTACACAGGAACAGCAAGATCTATTTTAAT
This sequence comes from Ibidorhyncha struthersii, assembly GCA_013398815.1. Classification (NCBI taxonomy): domain Eukaryota; kingdom Metazoa; phylum Chordata; class Aves; order Charadriiformes; family Charadriidae; genus Ibidorhyncha; species Ibidorhyncha struthersii. Next base: position 523,300 of record VZSZ01001047.1, read on the forward strand.
TATAAAACACTGGGTGTAAAAAGCTGGATTTAAGGAATTTTGGCACATGGGCATTACATAATATGACCCTAATGAAAAAAAAAACCAAAAACCTAAGCCACAACAACTTAGTATCTTTTAAAAAAAAAAAAAAAAAAAAAAAAGGCAAGAGTTTGAAGCAGCTCACTGCTGAAGGACAAGAGTATTTTTGTCCCTCCTTCTCCCAAGAAAGGAGCAGAACTAAGTCCCCAAGAAAGCAGAGAGAGAGAGGGAGAAAGCCGCAACTCACCTTATAGTCATGCTGTGTTGCTGTGTAGAGTTACACCTGGGCACTGCGAGAGCCTGTCGTCCCCATGAGGACAGCATGCCAGGATAAAAGAAACATGTCCAAAAACCTGTAGAAAAAAAAAAATAATTATATTCTGTGTGGGAAGCAGACTACACACGCATTAAACAGCTAGCCATGCAGCCTCCCTGCCCTATCCAGGAGGATTAACTTCAAAAACTTTCCCACATACCTGTTTCTTTGCTGCTTTTCTTTATATAACGAGTTGAACTAAACCGTATGGGCTTTGAAGCTCTGCTAACTGACAACGAACCGCCATTACTGGGGAAGTTCACCAACTCAGCTGCAAACCACCCCCATTACAGAGGAGAAAGGTCTCCTACTACTGGCTTATGGGGCAAAACTCCTGATGGGACTCAGCACTGGCCTTTCGGGGGTGGAGGGGCACCTCATAAAAAACTGACCCCCCCTTCTCCTGAAGTGGTTTGCAACACTGCATGTTCCCCAGGACTCCTTCCACTGTGTTGCTCTTAGCAGCAGCAGCAACAATTTCCCCTTAATTTCTTTTACTCAGAGGAAGTTATTTCAGTTTTGCTCAGTCATTCTACAGTGACTTCTGAGCCGATAATCAAGATTTTAGAAACTGCTAGAGCCGCAAACCCAAAGGATTAGCACCAAACATTATGTGCCCTTTAGCGTGTCCTGAGCAACAACCGCTACTACGCTCCACATGAGAGATGGCCAACTCTGTCGTATTTCCAAATAGCCAAATGCTATTTGTGTCATCAAAAGTTGCAGTATTACCTACCAATTGATACCTTTATAACGCCCCTAAAGCGACGCGGGAGAAAGCAGCATACTACCGATAAAACCCAATAAGGACCAAAAAGTCCTCTGAAGACGGACACCAACCAGGAAAGGTTATGCTTTGTGGCGTAAGTCTTGAAAACAGACCCCCCACGCTCTCCACAAACAGTATTTCATTTGAGCTTTGCTCCACTGTGAGACTGAACAAGATCTAAATAACAAATACATAAAGGCAGTTTGCTGTAAACGTGAAAAGGTTTGTCAAGACCCCAACTCTCCAAATCAGGGTTTTCTCCACTGCAGTGTTTGGGTTGTTTGGTTTCTTTCTTCTCATTTTTTCCCACATTAGTTACATTCCTACAAAAAAAGCATGAAACATTACTAAATAGAGAAAAAGGAGAACTAAAGGGTTACTTATCAGTACTGGGGAGAGATCGGTTTGCATGTCTAATAGAAAGATTCTATTTTTGCCTAATACAGTGGAGTTCTACCAACAGCACATACGCACTTTTCAAGTGCTAGCCAAAATAATTACTTCTCTCCTTCTGTGGGGGGAAAAAATCCACTAAATCATGAATATTCAATGGATTGATTAATGACATACTAATCCTTTAGCTAAAATCTCTGCTCCTTAAAATACAGCAAATACTAGCTGCCAGTTACAAGAAGGATTACAAATACAAAACCCACTTGGTTTCCCGAAGTTCTCTCACCCTGATCACTTTGGAAGTGTACGATGGCAGTACGATACCATGCCTCACCTGGGGAAGACTCTCGTCGCATTCTGGTAGATGTGAACCAGGCAGAAAAACCTGGTTTCTTGCTGCTTACTGGAGCCGCTCCAGCTCCACCCTCTGCCACCCGATCCCTGGGCTGGCAGCGAGCGAGGATGCTGCTGGGTGCCCTGCACTGACCTGGCAAAACCTAAACATCTACATTTCCAGCCTTGAAAACACCACCATAAGAAAGCTGATGTTTGGGTCCTCTTAGATAAATTTGCTTGAACTGCATAAATGGCCTTTCTGTGACTTCGAATCCCAGTATGAAAACCATGATCTGCAAGAAGAAAAAAAACCCAACAATGCAAGGGTTCAATTTAAAGCCATGACATGTTTCCTCAAAATCTTAAAGTTCTCATTGGAGTATTATTAGTGCAATTGGGTTTCTTCTTTGTTTTCAGGCATAATGCTCATCAGGAGTTGCCAGTCTTTCCTTTTTCTCTCAGGCTTTTGAGAATTTCTGATTATTCCGCTTTAATTTTCTTTCTTTGCTGCCCAGAACCACTTCCAAGAAGGTCCTCCCCCATCAGGTCAGGTGAATTCAAGCCTCCATACTGCCTCTGGGCTCTTTGTTTTGTCACCAAAACATCCGTGTTTTCTCCCGGCAGGAATCTGCTCTGTGAAGTGCTAGCAGCTTCTGCAGGAGGCACGGAGCGTGCCCTCACCTGCTGGCAAGGGTTGGGGAAGGGTGGTTGCAGCACACCCTGCGGCATAAATCCCCACCTCATGCAGCCCTGCAGTCCACCCACTGCCCCAGAGAGCGCAGTCGTGCTGGCGCTGCGAGGGTCCATCAACACCACCTTTTTCCCTACCCGCACCTCAGTGACCGCATGAGGCCCGATCTCCTCGTGTGAAATGAGTAAGCACTTGCAAAAAAAATTATTTTTTTTTTTCAGAAGCTAATATTAAAAAATTGATGGCATATTGTCTGCTCTCTCTGGATTCATTTTTGACAGTAATTTAGGCAAGTATTTAACATCAAGGAGTGAACTCTTTATCTCCAGCCTTAAAATTTTCTTCCACTACGGGAACAGCTAATGCACAAAAGTAACTTTCTTCAGTTTTATCTTCAAAGTTTGGGAATATATTTAGTTCTACATTACAATGACTCTATTCATATTTCATGAATTTTTAAGTTCAGACTGTGAGCATGGACAGCTCATCACTGACACATCAGGGAAATGCTGTGAAAAAACAAGCAACTTATTGTACTTCTAGCTTATGAGATTGCTTTATGGTTCCCTCAAGGATATTAAAGAGAGATCTTTGCAACAGTTATCAATAAGTATCTTTCAGGATCAGCATTTCTAAAGCTTCTAGAATGGCTTCAACTCTTGACTGAGTTCAGAAATGAAAGAACTCGCTCAGAAAAAAAGCAAAATCATAGCTTAAAGCTCAACTACTCTTCAGTTTTGCTGCTTTGAACTTCAGTACTCACCTTGATGACCAGGATCTAATTCCTAGATCATTTTCCTTCCAACTGAAATAGTCTATTCTATTCCACTCTATTCTGTTCTTATTAAAGCCGCTTAGAGAAGTTTCAGCTTCTTTCTCAAAAAACAGGGGGGAAGGGAGAAGAGCAAGTTCACTGAAATTTTGACAAACGATTAAAAAATAAGAAAATATGGTTTAGATATTGACTTCTTGTGTGACTAGAAAAAAAAATCCCCCAATTATTTCTTTTTATTACAGAAGATACCTACATGACCCATATTATTCCAGCACCTAATCATCTCATAGTCCTTCAGAACATCTCATTTGAGCCAGGGAATAGTATTGTTTCCTCATGTTACATGTGCAAACAAAAAGATGCCTAACGACCTTCAAAGAAGCGGGCTTCAAATTCCCAAGGAAATCAAGAGATTACAAAAATTACCTGGCCAGGATCAAACCAAGCGCCTTTCATACAAGAGCTCAGTTTGCCACCAGGCTCTGAAGTTCAAGGCTAACACACTCGGCTGATAGCCCCTTCATCAGCACTGCAGTACGCCCGTGCCAGTGGAAAGCAGGGAAATCCCGAAAGCTCCCCAAAGCCAATTTGCAATATATCCCTGTTCCTATTAACATTGGGGTTGTCTTTCATGTGACTGTCAGACAGACAGATCTGATAGTGCAATGAAGTCAGTTAGCAACAAGAAGTCACTTAGCTTGGATCTAATAAAACCTTTCAGGGTTTAGTTTTTTTCTCCCTAAAAGCCTGGTCTTGCTTCCCGTAGCCATCTTGCCTCAGTTACAGCAGAAGAGATCCTAGAAACGGACTACCCCCATCCTGCCGCTGCTCGGTAAGCCCGGCTCTGACGACTTTCTAGATGCTACAGCTCATGCTCCAGAATAACTTATTATCCTGTGCCTTATATCAAGTACTCAGCTTAAGGTCAAGACCGAAAGCCTTTTCCAAAGCCATGGCCTCCTGGGGTACAGTGCATGGCTCTCCCCAGCACCCTGCCACCCCCAGCAGGAGCTCTACTGGGGCAGGACAGAGGTTCCGAGTCATGGAGACTGTGCAAAGATATATCACTCTCGACTTGGTTGTGGTGCTGCCACAGGTATCAACAGAAAACTGACACCTGCCTTTTTGCCTTATCTGCTCTCCATGTACTGATATCAAAAAGTGTATTCTTAAATAAAGAAAACCAACAAAAAATTACTGAGTTTTACATTAGTACTTGCTTCTTTATGTCTTTTCATGTAATTCTTTTTAGATAATTAAGATATCTCTTGCACTGGATTTGTGCTTAAATTATGTTACAGTCGTGCTAGGGCAGCTTTTATCCTGCTGTGATTATGGATGGTGGAGTGACCATCTGGAAATAACACACCATTTTAACCTTAAAAATTTAAACCTCCCAATAAAGAGGTACGACAGATTGCAACAACTGCTTAACGAATGCCAGTCTGTATACTGCATCCCACTAATTAAATATCAGTGATAGATAGGAATAAAATTCTTGTTACAGAACTTAAAAGATGCTTCTCATAAAAATTTCAAGAGGTCTGCATCCCAGCAAAAAGAATACTTCAAAGTAGTTCTTAATGTTTAGAAAATCAAGTAGGTCAAGAAACAGACATATATGTTTACACTTTGAATTAAACAACTGAATTTCCCTGTCAGGTAGGCTTTTGTTTTAGTTTGGGAATTCATATATCAACTGTTTTACCAGTTCCCAAAACATACCAAGTGCATGTCTCAGCAATACCTCATAAATAAATTCAAGGTGCTGTGTTTCCTTCCAGAGTTCAATGAAAGGTAGAGTGGGGGGAAAAAAAAAAAAAAAAAAAAACAAACCCAAAACCAAACGCAAACTGGATTTTATTCCCGATTTGCTGTTGATTCATTGGGTGTCCCCGGGCAAAGTGCCCAGAGCCAAGTTTGCAGCGTAGTCATGGATCAAATATTCAGACACTCAGCCAAGGGCTGCAGTTTCAGAAGAGCTCCACAGTAAATCCCAACCCACTGAGCGGTTCTGAACACCTGCTGGCTATGTAGAAAGGGAGATCTGTCCTCTTGCACAAACACTGCACAAACTCACATTCTCTGCTGCGACCTTCATGTTTTAAAGCAGCCCGAAGAAGCACATAGAAGTCCTCAGTTCAGCAATCCTGCTGAAATATTCCCCACGACTGGCCATGGTTGGTTAGTTTGGGAGGTAGGGTCTGCAAAACCCAGCACGGAGGCTCCTGAAAGCAGCTCTTTTCAGGTAGGAGCCTCCTTTTATTGCAAATATTCTCAGCTGGGAAGTCATTCAGGACAAAACCCTGCCTCCTGCTCTTGTTTAATGTCTAGGTGAAGCTGCTGTAGCAGATTTGGGACAATGCAAGCCAGAGTTTTGGCTGTATTGTGGTTCCTTGTCAGGCTGCAGGTTGCAAGAACAGGGGAGGAGGACGACCAGCTACAGGCGAGTCTCCTCCACTCGCACCAGTCACTGGATGGCGGAGCTGCAAAGGAAAGTAGGTCCCGAGGCCGAGTAAAACCTGTAACTTGCTCCACCAAATGACAACGGGTCCCAAAAATAGGCTGAGATTTTCTCCCCAGTTATAAAAGCAGGATCCAAGCAATCCTCTCTGTCACCAAGCACAGCCCACCCATGTCCCAGTGAAGCACCATTCAAGCCAGAGGCAGTCATCTCCAGAGTAGCTCCAGCCTGATAAACAGCTGCAAATCTTGATACCCCACAAGTACAAACTGCCCATTTTCCTATGGTTTCAGTAGTTATTGAGTTACCCTGAAGGGGTTGTTTTTAGCTTTGAAGATTGCTGCTTTCATTTCAGAAGAATGGCCAGAAAGATTTTCTGTTTTCTTTCCAACAACAGCATTTGTTGTGGGTGAAGGATATGACATCTTTAAGGAAGCAGAGAGAGAGAGAATTATGTGCTAGACCCTGCCTCTGAAATGCATCCCCTGAAGGAACATACATCCGCATCTAGGGCTCAAGATCTTGCAGAGAAGAGTTATTTTTTAAGGGAAAAAAGCTGTGCTGAGCCTATCCAATTTTCTCTCCTTTGGTCTGTCTCATCATAGCACTTGGGTGTTCCCCCTTTTCTCCATGCAGATGGGGCAGAAAGCATTAAGAGATGGAGGGATTCACACAAGTCACATCAAGTTTGCAACAGCGCAGAGAAACACGGGTGTCCTCAGCCTTGCCCTCGCTCCAGACGCGCTCTGCCTTCTCCCTGCCCTGCAGGAACCACGGGCTCAAGGACCGGCAGCACAGCTAGGAACGTACTCCGAAGGTCCTGCTTTCGCACCACCTCAAAAATCATATTAAGTGAAAAATCAGTAAAGGTGAATCAAACGGATGTCATTCTCTCAGTGCTATTGCTACCAAGTGCGCGCTCAAGGTTTGCCAGCTACTTCAGCTCACGGAAGAGTTACGCCACTCTTGCTGTTCATTATATTAAGGCCTATACGCCTCTAGTAAACCAGTTCTGCAGCGCTTAAAGCTTTGGGCTTGCAGGTTCCTCCTTCAGTGCATGGCCTGCAGTCATTCCTCCTCGCTCGCTAGCAATGCTGTGCTTCAAAGACCAGTGGAACATGGGAGGGAGACACTGCAGTGCTTTGTTTTCTTCTCTCCTTAACTGCTTTTTTAGCATTTTAAAACACAATGCACTCATGAAAGCTTGTAAAATTCCTCATAAAGTTTACTGTGCCACGGGATTATAGAATACCTCTTGGAACTATGGATAAACAGCTAATCTTGGACCTGCCACCAGAAAGCGCTAATATATTTCAAAAAGCTATTAGCCCTTAAACCAAAAGCAACACAGAATTTGATTTGGGCAACAGGCTATAAAACACTGAAATTGTTTGGCAGCTCTGCGTTGAAAGCAGGTGGAAGAAGCTGTAAGAGCTCTGGCATTTATTTTATTCTGCTATTTAGGGCATACTTTACATAGTTTCCAAAACGCATACATGAAAACTAACATTAAGTAAGGATACTTGAAAAAAAACCAAAACTGTTGAACAACTGATTTACCACACATTTTCAGGAAGCAGAACACCATTTGATATGTCATGCAAGAAGGCAGGGAAAGGCAGTAAATATTATATATAAAAAATAATAAGCTATAAATAGCCTTTGCATTTTTTTATGGCATCATATCTTTAAGGAGCTTTAGAGCCATCAGCACTGAGCATAACCTCCAGATGAGCAATATCCATTTTGTGGATGGAAACACTAAAATACACCTATTAATCGTAAATGCCCTGGCTATTTCTGATGGGCTTTGCATCAGGAATAGCCAGGCCAACACGGGATGGCGGGACAGGGAGGAAAGAGTGTTTGAGGAACGCAAGGGGGAAATACAGTTTGAGGTTTTCATGTGTAAAGCCAAAGCCTAAACGTGTTTCGCGACTTGCTTCTTTCCCCGGCCTTTGTAAGTACCTGTTTTTGTCCTTTCCTCTTGCCAGTGGATGCAGGTAATGACACAGAAAAGAGCAGGAGGGTTAACCTTCTGGGAAAGACAACATGCAGAGACCAGGCAGATGGAAAAATGCTTCAGGTGAGGCGTGCAGCCATTACCTTCTCACAGGGCAGAGATACTTGTGTCAAGTATTTGGAGTGAGGTGATCTTTAGGCTCCTCAAAACCTCAAAGAAATGGAAAATATGAGCAGGGTGCAAGGCCGGTTTCTAGCTTGTAGCTGTGTGCTCAAACCTCCTGTTAGAGACAGCGGAGCTGGAAATGGAAAGGGCTGATGAAAGGAAGCAGCAGAGCCAGGCCCGTGCACTGGCAGTGATGCCCCTCCAGTGTGGGTTTGTTTGTGGCCTGGACAGTGTATTTGCATTTTCTACACAGTAATTGCCATAGAAAGGCTAGTACTCATAGGAAAAATATTTTTGGTATTTCTCTGGGAAATAATATAATCTATGCAACAATCTTTTTTTTTCCCCTAGAAGATACACTCATCTCAGAGCCTTTTTAGGAAGGGAGGTGTCAGAGTAATTAACCAGAGCATTGCTGCTCTTGCGTTCCCACATCAGGAAATGTTGGGGCTTACAGCTCCTCAGCAGAGTGGCATAACTCTCATCTTTACATGAGGCTTTGGCATTTGCTTTCCATCAACTAGACAAGGAATCTATGAGGAAGTGTTGAATTCCAAAATTTTGTCTAAACCAGGTCTCAGTAATAAAGAAATTATGCCTTCAGCATCCCTTCATTCAACAGAGTGTGAGCAGTATGGAGCTGACTCATTCCATGGTGCTGTCACCAGTAGTAAGAAAATCTCAAACAGAAAGTACTTGAGGTATAGCGGAGACAGTTCTGGAAAGAAAGAAAAGTTATTCTGACCCACAGAAATCATAGCAAATAAGCAGAAACAAGATCCGCAGGCCTGAGAAGCTGAACACATGCCAACAGCAGCTTTACAAACTGCTTTGCTCTCACTGGGAAACATCCATTTCCAGAATTCACACTGAAAAGCCACAAGCTTTGGCTGAAAATTAGGAAAGAATTTTTCACAGAAAGGGTGGTTGGGCATTGGAATAGACTGCCCAGGGAGGTGGCTGAGTCACCATCCCTGGATGTGTTTAAGAGACGTTTAGATATGGTGTTGGGGGATACAGTGTAGGGGAGAACTTTGTAGAGTAGGGTAGATGGTTGGACTCGACGATCCCAAGGGTCTCTTCCAACCTAGACAATTCTATGATTCTATGATTCTACTCAGAAATGCTGTTCACAACTATTCCAGAGCACGTTCACACCAGATAAGACAAGACAGCTAAATTAGGATATATATTTTTTCCTTTTCAGTATTCAGTGTTTTGGTGTTCAGAAGCAGGACAGCAGAAATGTAGAAGAAAGATTCTTTGAAATAATTTTAGCCACCTCCATCTCTGATGCCGTAAGCCCTCTTCTGTACCAGCTGGATACAGAGAAAGGCACGTGCACACAGTAAACCGGCCTTCAGAGAGTAAAATGCACATGGCATAGCTCCAGGCAAACATACATGCCTGCCCGCCCCTGCTTTGTGGATAAACCAGGAGAAGCAGCCCGCTTTCAAACTGAGCATTTGTAATCTTGAACAGAAAAATTCCACGGATGGATTTTTCTGCCTGTAGAAAATTGCATCAAGTAAAAACAGATCAGGTCATTTTGAAATTACGTATGTGCATAAATTAAAGAAACCACCACCACAACAAAACAGAAAACAAAAAAACCCTGCAACACCGAAAACCTACTCACTCACTTTAGCTACCAGGCTGCCTGTAGCGGTTCACTACAGGTGAAGGAGGAATCACAGACAGGATCACAAGAAACTATTCAATAGGTTAAATTCAATAGGCTAGGAAGTGCAGACTACACCAGCTATCACTTTTCAGGATTAGCAGAGAGAGGTGCCACATACAAATTATTTTGCAGTCTGGCTAGAGTACCTCTCAAGATAATCGAAATTAAGAACTGCAGGTCTTAAGCTTACCAGTTACAGCTACCAGTTGGAAAGTCTGACCTCCAGAGCCCTGTGGGCACAGAACGGCCTTTGGATTTGGGTGTCCACACACTGAAAAATTACTTTTTTGAGACTTCTGCTGCTTAAGTACGCCTGACTCCAAGCACATGGACAGTCCTACTGAAGTCAATGACTCCACTCATTTAGACAAAGTGTACTACATCAGCAAGTGCTGGGAGAACTGGGATCCCAAGTATTGAGTTTTAGAATAAAGCTTTTGACTGGTAAAGGGCAGGGAGAAAAGTTACTCAGACCGAGCAATTCAGTGATTAAGACAACACCACTTAGTGGATTTAATTGCAAGCAATTCACAAATGCAAGACAGACACATTTTATTTCTTTTGTGTGGATAGTCTCCATAGTGCAATAGGAATCTGAGGGCATATACTAGACTCTTAATCATTCTTGTGCAAACAGCCAGGATAATACCTGCATATGACTCAAACTCATTTAAGCCCCATATTTAAAATTTCACTACAGTAGCTCACTGAATCGAGTCACACGAGTAATCAGTATGTACAAGCCTGTGTTTGAGTTGTCTTGCTGTTCATCTGCTTCCATGCTGGCTTATAAGATCACTTGCGATGAACATCTACAAGGTCACAACATTAATATGGACTACAATTCAATCGGGGAACAGAATAAATTTTGACATACTACGTGTAATAAGCCAAGTAACGGTTAATTTGAACTAAGTTAATGTTTAATAAATGGTTATTCAAATGCTATGAACTCTAATAACTTCACAGATCTACTTATAAAACTGAAAATTCTCTAGCTTTTATCAACTAACATACTCAAGCTAATCATGGCTCTCATTTATCAACAACCCATGAAACCCCGACAATTAGACTTCATGTTAAAAACCACTCATAATGCAAAATGGTTTTCTGCAAAATTTCTGAATAAGTACGTCAACTGACCACTCACAGAAAGTATAGAGTCTATATATGTATAGTATGGGTGTCCTACACAGAAATCAATGCAGAAAGGTTAAAGTATTTTTGTGTACAGTTGATTCAGCTGCTGAACAAGAGCGTGCCTGATTCTCTCTTTTTTGATGCAGGGAGCCTGGAAAGAATCTGTTTTTAAAAACTCTGCCTTGGGTGGGATAATGAATGGTCTTTCAGCTGCATTAGCGAGGAGGAAGGCTCGTAGGCAAAGCTTTCAGCTTTTCTTGTAGGTGTAGCTTTAATCACTGGGGACCATGCTCAGGCAAATAAGTCTGTTGATGTGGTATTTCTCTGGGAAAAAAAAGAAAGAGCTTCCGCTGCTCCTTTAAAGAGCTGCCAGTGCCTGGAACAACATTATATATATATATTTATGTGTATATATAAGTATGCTGCTTAGAAAGAACATCTAGGTCATGTTTTCCATGCTGATCTACCTTCCATCTGCATCACCAAGGGCGCTTTCACAGAAGCAAGAGCCTTATTAAGGATCTCATCTGCTACTGCTGCTTATTCCCCTAACTGAAGTTTAACCCTCGGTAGACATACCTTTTTCATTTCCCCAGCAAGCAAACAACGGTATCAGCCTGCCCAGGCAAGGGGAGTTGAATTTCAAGGGAAGGCAAGAACACCAAAGCAAAGACAAACAAACAAAAGATTTCATAAGCTGTCATTAATAAATGACTGGTCAACCAAAGAGACATTTTCCCATATGCTTCTCCTATGGTCCTCAAATGAAAACCTTACTGGGCTCTGCAATTGCTGGTGTACAGCCAGGGATAAAATAACGTTCAAAGGGAATACTGGAGGATAAGAAATGTAACATCACTCACCTTCAATATAGGCCACAGCTATAAAATACAACACTTTTATGGCATATTACATATAAGACACCTAGGTACACAGTGAAAGCCATCATCTCCACCCATTATCTGGATTTTTGTTATGGACTATTATTTGACAACTTTATTTATACTAGGTAGTGCTTTACCTAGTAAAGCCCATTTATATCCCTGGAACAGATAACAAAGTAACAATTTTAACATGTTACAGCCAAGAATAGCGAAGCCTGGTCTTCTGTAAGTAGATGATGTACCTCATGTTGCATACTAGAATGCAACACACCTCTAGTGTATCTGTTATAATTACAGTGGTTTACAACTGGCAGTTTTAGCTCTCTTCCAAATCCTGGATCCACATGACTCAATAATTATTATTAAAGAGCATACCATACTTTCCAGCCAGCAAGAGGCTTGTCTTCCGTAGCTGCAGCTTGACACAGTACTTCAAGGTCCAGCACCTGCTGCAGCAGCCTGCATGTTCACATGCTAACTCTGGTATCATGTGGTACCCTGTTACACACCAGCATTTATCACACATCTCAAAACTAGAGACAAACAACAAGAGGAAAAAAACTGGCCTGTACACAAGTGTTGGCTAGTATTTGAAGGTAGGTGATGGAGAAACCTTTAGGAGGAACGGGAGATGGATACTCCAGAAGACATAACCAGCAATTAAGATTATATTGAAGCTGTTACAACTGTTGCACTGTGAAGCCATGCCCTCAAACACCCTGATGACATTTGCATTCAAATATTAATATCCACCCCTGCAACTGAGGAATGCCCCAGGCCCACAGAAGTCACAGGCAAAACTTTCACCACCCGAAGGCCGAGAGCAATCCCTACAATTGTACATGACAGGCCCGTGCACAGACACCCACCCAAACGGACCTGCGCTCACAACCCTGTCAAAAAAGTCCAACGTGTATTGACATTACTTAAAATTACACGCATTTGATAGTGTTCTTGGGTTTTGCTTTTTTTAACATCTGAAATAATACGTCAAGGCCAATCCAGCTTTGAGTGGATAACAATGAGAATAACCAACAAACATAAAATCCCTGCTATGCTGCAGAGGGCATAACCCTGATCTAACCAGGAGGATGCACGAGCGTAATAACATCACACCACAGCTCTTCAGAGCACACAGTAACTGATACCAAGGGGAAAAGGGAAGAACATTAGTACCTCCTTGCCCACTCCTTCTTTGGTAAATCCTTATCTGTTAATGCCTAAGCGCATTGGGAGAGGACTTTGTTGCTCCTTATAAATGACCACCAAGTGAAAACCTGTGAACGCAACCTCTTGATTATGTTCAGAGAAGAAAGCATAAAGCAGGAGTTACACTCGACGCAGTCAGACTGACGGTGCTGCAATTAGCCCATGCCCACATCCTAGGAGGAACCTTACAGTTCAGCACAAGTCCCTTAAAGGGCAGCATTATTCAGACATTATCAAGCACTTGTCTTTGATCTGGACAGTTCATGTATTTACTTGTCTAGTGCATATTAACTTGTCCGAGGTGGCTGAATATTTTCTTTGTATTTTAATTTGATGCTTTGCCTGCCTAGCATTCCCTGTGGCTTACATAAACTCAAACAATGCAAAAAGTCCAAAATAGGGATGCCAGTAAACACCCAACACTGCTGCGCTGTCCTCTGTACAGCGTCCTCGCTGAGCTGCCCTTGTAACCCCCAGGGAAACCCCCATCTTCTGGAATAATTTAAAGAGGTTCCTTCTGCCACAGAGCACTTACACAGCAGGGGAAAGGACCTCCTCCTGGCTCATCAGGTTTAATTACCTAATAAACTGCCTCATAGCAGCACTTTTATTAAGGATTCATGCCCACAACATTAATGAATCCAACAGACCAAAGTGGGGTGTCTTGGACATCGGATCTTTGTTTCTAAACAATGTGCTGAAGTCTCCCAAGTGTCCTATAGCAAGAGCAAGGGATTCCAGCCCCACGACACAGCCTCAGACACTCCTTCCTCCTCCTCACCAACACCCTTCTCCAAGGGGCTTTATCCCCAAATCAAACCCGAGAGATTTTACTTGTCTCAGCTGCAGATACTCCACAGGGACAAGGCAGTTATTTGAATAACCAAATCCCAAAGCATTTTCCAGGTGAGGTTTTTGTTTGTTTGTTTTTTAATTGCCAAAGTCCTTTATTTTATATACATTAAATTAAGTGCTATTCACTGACAGGCTTAGGGAATTACTGGGCAAAGGAAAACAATAAATCTGTACGAAAACAAGATGCTTTGCAGAGATGATAAATTAGGGTGAAAAACGCTCAGATTGCACAAAGTGCTTTCCAGGAAAGTTATATTGTACTTTTTACGGCTTCTAAAAATGTGAGGCACAGAAAGATGCTTTCTGTTTCCCCCCCCCCCTACGTTTCCTGATGAGGATCACAAGAGTGAAGTATTAAAATGTGTCAGCAAGGAGGGTCTGGGCTTGTTTCCCTGGCTGTGGTGGAGTGGGAGAGAACAGCAGGGCCCCTTGGAGCACAGTGACCTGAAGCGTTGAAGCTTTCTAAGCCAGCGTGAGGGACAGATGAGCAGGAGAGTTGCTCACAGTCCCTGGGGACAAACAGCGTCACTGCAGGACCCGGTACAACAGCACTGGCAGAACATGCAGTCAGCACTGAGATACTGGATGCAGACAATAGCCTGGATTAGCTTGGCAGCCACCACATATATGCAATACTGTATCTGCATGCCATTAGAGAAGAAAGGCATTAAAGCACAAAGAAGCCAACCCTACGTCAAAGCTGCAGCAGGGACCTTTCTAGCCTGACGGTAGCAGTGGTGGCATCAAAATACACGGCATGTGTTTGTTAAAGTCATCATTTATCCTGAATCACCTATATGTTTGCACCACTGTTTCTCACAGATTCACATAGCCTCATTTTCTGATGTCTCAGCGCTGGGATTTTGCATCAGTTCTTTGGGATTAGTGCAAATTATATTTTTTTTTTTCCACTCAGTTCAGAGAAAAAAAAAGTGAGAAAAAAAAAGGAGCCTAATACAGCAGCACCAGAAGGAATTTAGCAGTGACCTACTTCTTTGTGAGAAGGAAGCAAAAATGCAGGGGATGAGGTCCCAAAGACCATGGTGCCAGGTGACATCTCATGCACCAACAGCCCAATCCATCACGGAGTTTGAGGGACAGCGCTGCAGAAGGTTGTTGTTCCACCGTAATCTGAAAGAAAATTCAGGCATGAAATAATCTAAGCCTATTTGTGGCACTCATAGTGCTGCACATTTTTCCTTTTTGGAGTAAAACAAAACTGTGGAATCAATTTCTCTGAGCCAAACATCTCATGTGACAAATATAAAGCTACATTAAAATATCTGGCAGCTTCACTATCCTCCAACTGAACATAAGAATTCAAATCATCTGGGACACTCAAGCTAAGAGCTACACCAAAAGGAGATGATGTGCTACAAAGGCCAGTTTGAGGCTGGAGAGGGTTGGTTAAAATTCCTGTTTCCCCTCTCTTGAAGGTGGTTATACTGTGACTAACATACTCCGGAAGCAGCACACTATATCATACTACAGCAGGAAGTTAACATTAGGAAGATGTTTGGGGGTTTTCCTGCAAATATACTAATAGTCCGCACCATTAGAATTTTACCATTCTCTTTAGCTGTAGCCCTGCAAAAAATGAAATCATACACCTTCACTTTTGTGACATCTAAGTCTTCAATATCAAAGCAAGAGTCTTTTAGAATATAAAGCAATGTTTCAGACATCACAGCTTGATATAATATTTGGATTTTTTCTTGTGATGGCATCTGTGTATTTACAAACTGGCAAAACACAACAGTTCCTAAGGGAGCAAAACTTATTTCCTCAACTAATCTGCTTACTGAGAGAGTAGTGGAGATTTTAGCAAATACGCTGAGCTACAAAAGCTGTTATCCCTGGGACAAAGCACACCAAACTTTGATGCACTACATTCATTAAACAGAGCTGAGGGAAGCTCGATCAGTCCTGCTGGCTCCGACAATAAGAATATTCCAAGAAGTTCAAGCCCGCATTGAAAGCCCCATCCAGCTGTATGTGAAACCTATCCCAAAAGCTGCGGATACAAAAGCATCCAGACACAGACGCATCAGCCTCCTGCTCCTCACCAGAAGCATCCTATACGTGCAGATAACCTGCCCAGAGAACCACCGCTGTAATTTACAGAACGCTTTTATCAGAGCCCAGACATCAAACAAGCTCTGCTCAACTTTAGTTTTATACTCATCACTGGAATAACCTCACAAAGAGGCAATTCCTTAATCCCAGCAGAGGCAAGCTCTGAGCAAGCATGTAAATATAAAACAGGAAGAAAAATCGATCCTCAGTACAGGCTAATTGACTTACACAATACAATGTATATCAGGCAACAGCAAAATATGAATTCCAGAAACCTCAGGCTGAATCTCTGTATCTTCTGCTCAGTTCAATCACTTATTAAAGTCAAGGGAAATTCAGATAAATAAGAGATTCGGCAACTGGCTTTTCATCTGAAGTTCAAAAATACACAGTTACTTCTCCAGAGGAGTTTCTCCAGATCTGATCGTGAGGCTATTTCAAGCAGGAAGCCTGTATTCCTGGCTTATAAACCCCAGACGGGAATTTATGTGAACATCAAGGAATCAGAGCGCTGCAATGCTGGTTGTAATTAGCAGCACTAAAGTATACTGCAAACACCACCATTTCCCCCTCGATGTCTGCTGCTGTTCTGTCCTATCAGATGATCCCTGGGGAATTTATAAACTGAGCAGAGTACAGCCCTGAATTCAGATTTGCACTTGGAAGGAGAGTCCCCAGAGCGAAAATCCCACCTAAGGCTGGAAACTGCTGCTGGCAAAGCAACCCCGCTCCTCCGCTGGATCAGGGCCACAGTCACACCAAAAGGTCAACACCTCTGCACTGTC
Source organism: Ibidorhyncha struthersii (assembly GCA_013398815.1). Classification (NCBI taxonomy): domain Eukaryota; kingdom Metazoa; phylum Chordata; class Aves; order Charadriiformes; family Charadriidae; genus Ibidorhyncha; species Ibidorhyncha struthersii. The sequence goes on from VZSZ01001047.1 coordinate 539,826, forward strand.
GGGAGCTCCGTTTTAGGCAAGACATCCAGTAACATGGTAATGATCACCTGTCAAATGCAAGGGGCTTCCACAGAGGACTCCAAATGTTATGCGCGGCCAGATACTTTCTACTGACTGAGGTCACATGAAGAGCCAAAGAAAAGGGAAAACGGAAACAGCATAGAAGAATAAAAACAAAATGCTGAGAATTGCAGTTCTGGACTCCTCTCAGTCCTTCTCACCTACGCCTCCTGGCCCTATGTCTGGCACCTTTCTCCAGGAATGTGGTCCTGTTAATTATGAATGGTCTCTGGGTACTTAAGAGTTTTCCCAATTCTAAGCTGCAGCTGTGTTTTGCTGCTTGCTCCAGCTGAGATCTTTTTCATTAGTAGTCTCTAATCAAAGTTCTTCAGAAGCAGTCATCATCTCAATACACGTTATTCATTGACTCAAAATGTCCTCATGCAGAGATGAGTGCCGCCAAGATGTGCTCGTATACAGTCCCCAGTCCCCTTACCTAAGTGACAAGCTCCTTCTGGAGCCTTTCCTTCAGCCCAGCGAAGCACACTGCCCCTCCAAAGATCGGGCTGCCTCTCTCAGGTACTTTACCCAGGCACCACTTCGCTCTCCTTTCTATCAAAGACCTTTCGAAGTTCAGTAGTCCCAGTTCAGGCTGCCATGAGTCAGACCCAGTAACCAACATGGAGAGAAGCATCACCATGCCAAGTCCTGATATTCTAGGAGCCCTCTCCACCCCGAGTACCTCTGTCCTGAGCAAGAGGGCCTCTCTGATTAGCACAGAGTCAGGCAAGGTACTAGCGTAAAACACGAAAGGCAGACAGTATCTATCGAATCCTTCATTTGTCACGCAACTGTTAAATATGAATTGCTCTTACAACTCAAACAACCAGTCTATATTTTTATCCTCTAGTTTTTCCTAGCTTTCCTTTGTATTGATATACTTCTGTACTACGCCATTACTCAGAGTTGCTGCTTGCCGTTAATCAGATGCTGCTATTTATGCCTGCAAGAGAACTGGCCTCTAGATGTGGGTATGCTTTGTTTTTAAAGCACTTATTTCCTTTTGAATGAAAGCCACCAAATTAAAGTAAGGTATTCTTCCCCCATTTGCAGAGTATAATAGAACAAAAAAGCATAAACCAAAATATGCTTAAACACTTTTTCCAAATCAAGTAAAACCCCATCCATCTTAATAGCACCCAAAAGTGATAGCTCTTCCTACACACTACAAACACAGCAGATGTTAAAAAGCTGTTTAATCTTCTTTAGAGTGCTTTAGGTAAAAAGCTGTGGCTTTCAAATATGTACAAAGAAGGTCAGGAAACTAAAATGCCTCAAAACAGTTTTGCTCAGGGGCCAGTGGGATCTGAAGTGACCTCTATAATTTCTCAAGTTCCCAAACTTCATTATTATGAAGCCTTCTTTCCCTTTTGATGTTTTTAACTAAGCAGAAGGTGGGTGTTGCCCTCAGCGTATCTAAAACTTTTAAGCATTTCTGATTTATTCTCCTTGAAAGGTTAGTATACCTGGGGCTGAAGCTAATGACTGGAGATCCATTGAAGTGTAGATTTACCTTAATCACGTTTTCAAGCCCATCATGAGCACAGCTTTACAGTTTCTCCTGGATGTTCAAGAAAAAACACTGCAACTCCTCAAAGTCTCAAACTGCACAACTATTTTATAATAGTTACTATTCTTAGAATAGTAATAGTATATTATTAATATTAACACTATTATTATTATTATTATTAGTACTAATATTATTAATATTAACACTAATAATAATAGTAACTATTCCTCTTGCTTTACAAAAGGATATTGCATCTTTACACTGGTTCATTCCCACGGACAACGCCAGCATCTGCATCAAAATCTCAAGAAGCCGATCCCTTTTGAAAGCAGTATTGTTCTACTGCTAACAACCTCAGCAGACTCACCGAACACTAAAGGAGGCTTATGGCAGAGAGCCTTCAAACTATAGTTCTTTTTACATGTCTGTCATATCTCCTAGTAGGATGCATGGCTTTCAGTATTTATTACTATCATTCTGAATAAGACTAGACCATTCTCTATAAGCACATAAACAAACCCAGTACTTTTAATTTTATGGCACAGACGCATTCTTTGATGTGACTTAGTACATCTCTGCCACAAAGAAAAAAAAATAAAAATCAATGATTCACCCAAGTTCAATTCAGTCATCGATCGAAAGAAATGCTAACTTCCTGTATTTATTCCTGCACTTAAATTTCAAAACCACCACCAAGACTTTTTTTTTTTTTGACAGCATGAAGGGAGGGTTTACCCCCTGTCTAATCCTCTGTAATATTATATTGTTGCTCACTTTCACTTGAGAGAGAGACCAGAAAAGTATTCTGCATAACAGGTGAAACAAAGTAGTATGGGATTTGACTCGTGTGTAGAATATATCATCACGAACACCACAGCTAGAAAACAAGACAAAGCCAGAGATAATAGAGCGCTCCTGCAAAAATACACTGAATTTATAGAATAAGGGCCTAATGCAGTGAAGGCTGCAAGAAAATTTCTTATCATCTCCGATAGGCCCTGGACAAGACCTTGAAAGCACAGCTCAGGAGGAGGTTGTATTTGTTCTTAATCTTTTCTGTAGTGACATGCTGTCACTGGATTCACGTCCCAGCACTGAGAACAGCCAGAGAAGGGTCGCAGCCTTCTGTGCCTCCAGTGCTTAGCTCGGGGCCAGGATGAGGCAGGAGATGTCAGTGCGGCATGCACTTTCATCAGGAGAATGTGCCAACACATTCCCTCTGTCTTCTTAGAAACAACATGGTCACCCTCTCCAACTCTTCCCAACTTGTCTGCAGCTCTTCTGCAGTTTTAACCGTTGCACACTTATCTGTGTTCATGTAGCAAAGTCTGTAGTGTGCCACGACTGCCCCGGGACAGGGTCTGAACCTGTCGAGCATGACCTGCCTTAGCAGTTGCCCACAGCTGTGCTCTGACTCCAGATGTGCACACTGAAGAGTTACTGGCAGCTGGAGATGCCTTCATAGCAGCCAGTGACAAGCAAGGCTGTATTTCTTCACTGCAGAGTGGCAGACAGCGCTCGGGAAATGAACACCACCTTTAATTACAAATTTATTAGCGCATACTACTACAGCCAGAAGGCACTATTATTAGCACACACATTTTTTTCAATCAGACCTTAATTGGCTATCTGTTTCACTCAAGCCAGTGAAGTATCAACGCCATGCTCTCAGAGAAGTTACAATTCATTCTTTTTAACATTAAAGGGGGGAATCATGTGAATACTGGTTCACTTGACAGCTTACTCATTTAAGTCAACTTAAATATTTTTACTAAAACTAGGCCCAAAAGCTAAGTTTTCTGAAAAAAAAAAAAAAAANCAATAGAGCAATAACACAGCTATTGTTGCTGTCAGCTCCTAGAAAGAATATTTAAGGAAGCATGGAAGAAGTCGCCTTTCAGGACCCATCGTCTATTCACCTGGCTCCTCCTCGTGATCTGTCAGCACCTAGCTAAAAGTAGTTCTACAGAGATACAGAGATCTATTGCACTAATTGGCAATTATGCAGGGAAATAGGGTAGAGTTTGCTAGACTATTAAACATAGACCCACTCCAAAGCCAAGGCTGGTTAATAATGGGTCTTATTTTCAACTTTCCCTCATGCTCTCCAGTTTGCAACTTTAACACGAAGAAAATTTCTCCCCACATCTTTAAAATAAAACAAATAATCAAGTCAATCTTTTATCCTAGCATTTGCCCCAACTTCCAAAATATACAAAACAGCTCTGGGGTTGCAGGTCTGTGCTTATCAACCAGCGTCACATACCCAGAATATCCCTTAATTAAGGGAACACAGAACGCTTTAGACTGAAAAAGGCAGTCTCACATCTATAGCAGTAAGGGATCTCTAGTCAAACCATGACAAATTTTACCTTTATTTACATTAAAGAGTGTCCTAGTGGCGCTCAGGTGATGCCTTATTGGCACTGCTGGAGTTTTTGAGCAACAGAGCCCTCACCATGCCTGAGGGGGTAAAGAGGTTATTCTTGTAGTGCTGTACCATCTGCTTTGATGTAGGTTTGTAATGGTACTGAGAGCAGATTTTGAAGTGTTGAAGATTTTATAAATGTAATGAATGATGGGCTTTATAGTGTCCTGGAGTTGGAGTATCCATGACAACACTCCGCTGTGCCAAGGGACTTTTAGTCAGATACTGGGCAAGTCACTTACAGCCTGGGTTTTATAAGATGCAGCAAGGTCCTAGTGGGATTTTTCTCTTAATCCCTAAAGACTTCACCACCTCCAGCTGTAATGGGAAGCAACATCCACAGCTGCAGGTTCCTAGGTTTCAGCTGGCCCCAGGAGTAGTTACAGCTTAAGTAAAATGTACCTAGAAAATGGTTTGCAGTTAGCATATACAACTAACTGCAATGAAGGAAGCCCAAATAACTGACTTGGTTTCAAAAACATAAAACATAAAAAAAAAA
>VZSZ01001047.1:544353-569171 GCA_013398815.1 Ibidorhyncha struthersii
CACACCCAAACCTGCTTCCATTGTAAGAGCTAAGGAGTTCAACCAGTACAGAGCCCCAGTGGACATAAAAGCTTGGATTATCCCAGGCATGGTATATCCCACCTAAGCCCACCAATACACATACCTCCAGTGCCTTTTAGAAACTCTTATTTTCTGTCCAAATACTGTGACTAGAATGGGGTGGCACATCTGCTATTTTTCTTATTCATCCTTTCCCTAAAGAATGACTCTTTTCTGTCCGTCTCATTAGATGGTGAGCATTTAGGAGCACATTTGAATGCACTACCCTTGAAAACACTCGGTGACACAACCATAGGTCAGATCATAACTTTACAACTTCGATCCATTACTAATTCTGTTTTCCAGAGTGATCTCATAGCACAAGCCTCTGCCCCAGCCTACTTACAGCTGCTGCTGCTGCTGCTGCTTGTTACTTCCAAAGAATGAATAGAAGGGGCCTTTTCCCACCTAATTTCCCAATACTGAACATTAAAAGCGCAGTACACAGCCTGATTCTCTTTCTGTGATTAACTCATGTTTTGAATGTGCACAATTGATTTGACCACATACATTATTCAGCAGCTTTTGCCTTTTTATTTGTAAAAATAAACTCTTATGGGTTTTAGGATTGTCAGCTGTCTTGGGGGCTCAATGCTCTACTGTTTGGCACAAGATCCCCACTCTCCAAGCCCCTAACTCATCACTTAAGTATTTACTAAATTTGACACGTAGAAGTTCCAGTGAAGCCTGTGGAACCAAGTACTCACATCCTTAAATTTAAACATTGCTCAGGTGCCCTGAGACTGGGGCAATTCAATGCATTAGAGAACCAAGCTTTAAAGGATTTTACTAAAAGGCTCCTGACAGCTACAAGTCACACTGGCCTGATCCTCACTCTACGTCACGCACACAAAAAAGGCCACGCAGCTCTGAAGAGCTCTGTCTGGGGAGATACAACCTGAAATGATGCTGGTAAGAAACCCAAAGGAAATGTGATGAAGTTTACAACAGAAGTAGGACAGCAAGGCTCCTACAAAGCGACCACCGTCACGTGGGGGCTCCTTTGACCGCAGGTCCCCAGGGGCCAGCAGGAATAAAAGCCCCAGGAGCCCAAACTGACCAAGCTCTGCTCATGTGTTCTGTGTGACGGCTAAGGGGCTAATTAGCCAGCCAGCAACACAACCTGTCCTCCTTGCTTTACGTAGAAATCTTAACAAGACCGGCACAGCAGCATTAGCAACTCTTCACACATGACTTGCTCACAGGACGGATCTCCAGATAATTTACAGATTCATTTACGCTTATTTTGTCAGTAAGGTTACAGAATGTGCATAGTGTCGACAGCCAGTACAAAAACCCAAACAAAACCAAAACCACCCAACAAACAAGTTTCCCAAATGCTTTGCAGTTGCTGCTATTTGCAAACCTGAGGTTCTCTTCAGTTCAGCAACAGCTTTTAACAACAACAAAAAAGCATTATGGAAATCTGTTTCAGAACTAGACAGAGCAGGAAAAAATTGTATTCCTACCAGATCTAATTTGATTAACATTTATATACACAGCTCTCGGTATTTTGGACAAAATACTGCAAAAAATTAAGTTGATAGGCTTTTCCCTTGTCAAAAAAACCTATAGGCTTGGGCATGTTTTGAGCAGTTCTCTCTATTGAATAAGAGGCTTTCCACACTTCTCGAGTTACAAATTAATGAAAAACAAAAACAAAATTTTTTTTTAAAAATGAAAACCTTCTGTGAAGTTGAAGATTATCTTGGAATGTAGGTTTTAACTAATAAGCTCTTAGAGCACAAATGATATTTTTAATAAACCTTACAATTTGAAATTGTTACAACTTAAGGGAATTTTCTAACACGGATCCAAGTATTTTAATACTGAAGTAAAGAGGCAAGGAAAATGATAACAGAAATTAATTAATGGGAATTAAACAGAGTCAATTGAATGCTTTCATGTTCAAACTAATGCAAGGTCTGTATTCAACAAATGCGAAGGTAAATCAGAAAATTTCCTTTATGTGCACTCCTTAAATCTGTAGGGAATTTATTTCATGCATTTTGCATCTTTATTAGGTTACAGGTAACAACATGTTAATATAAATAAAAGACATTACTCCAGTAATGGCTTCACTAAAAGTAAAATACAATGCAATTGTTGTAAGTGATCTTTCTTGCTGACAATATTGAATTTATACTAAATACTGAAGATAGTTTTATAGCTCTACAGGGATGTGTTCCTTCAGAGGATTTTGGACAACTGAGAAACATTATAATACAAAAAAGTGTTACATGAAATGGATAAACTCAGGTCTGTGTTGCCTGATAACATGAAATTAACTGAAAGGAGATGGTTGAAGGAGGGCAGAGTAGAGATGTGGCTCTTCAGGGCAGCAGGACCCTGGCGGGCTGAAGGGAGACCTTATTCCCCATGTCCAAAGGTGGAGAATATTTAAGAGCAATTGCACGCTACCCTATAACTTTGTTGCACGCTTACTTTGTAATCCTACTGGTTTGCATTTTGAAGTTGTTTCAGTTGCTTTAAAATGATGCTTTCTATGAAGTGTGCTGAGCAGACAACGACTGGTCCTTAGCCCTACCCTGCAGCAGAACGAAGACACACGAGTGCAGGGTTCCTCCCACAACATGGCTTTGGGACTTCTCGCACACCTCTGACAGCTGCAGCACTGTGGAGTGACAGGGATAGGTCTAAAATACAATCATAGCTATCTAATACGCAATTAAAAATCCATTTTCTAGCACAAAGGTATATTTCATTAATGCAAGATGAAATGAGAAGCTGTACTGACAGTAGTGGGTTTTTTCCAGACATCTCAGGACTGACAGCTTTCAGCTTTTCCCTTCCACAAGGTCTACGCATGAGACTGCTAGATTATCTCGTTCCCATTTGCACACCTACATAACACCTCAACTTTAAAATATAAGCAAGCCAGCCATGTCATCAATACTTAATCTTGCCATGAATGTCTAAGTCGCTCATTATCTCCTCCCATCCTACCATAAAGGATTGCCTGCTATAGGTTGTGATTCCTTGTCTAGTCCATTTAGTTTTAAGACATGCCATTGGGCAAGTGTCCCTCTGAGGTACTGTGTGCCCAGCCTGAAACATCTCACTGTCAGGAACATTTTTCTTCCTTGCATTTATTTCATACCTCTCTAGTTTCACCTTGCTTCTGTCTTGAGTGATCCCTCTTCACATTTTTGTTCTTCAAATATTCATAGTGCATTATATTCCATCCCTCCTTCTGTCACCCTCAGCACCTTCTAGCAATTTTCCTTATTAATCAAATCCTTCGGGCTCCTGTTAATTTCTTAGATCCTCTTCTCTGACCATCTCCTCAATTACAATAACTTCACAGTGATGAAGTAATCAGAATGTAATTTATTTTGGGTGCACTTATGTAAATACTTTACAGAGAAGCACAGCCAAGTGGCATTCATTTAGGCAACGCATTCAGTTTGGACACTTAGACGTGCACCCCTCCCACCAAGTACAAGAGTTCCTGTGCGTTACTTGCAACCAGCCCACAGTTAAACTGGCTCGCTCTCTGCACCGAGCGGCACCGGGGGCGGGCGTCTGAGGAGCCAGCTGTCACCCTACAGTTTCTGTTCACTGCCACCGACACTCTCCTTTGTGTAATGAACGCTTATACCATACAGGGGTTTTCTTCATCTGTAAGATGACACGAGCTTTATATACATGGGAGCTCCTGGAGTCTTTAGTCTTCAAGAAAAGAGCAAGGATGGGTCAACAGGAAAGAAGGATAAAGTGTAAATCATCCTGCCTGCTCTGTCCCCCGCAGCTCTTCTGCGGAAGGAAGGGAGCCTGGAATTTGCAATAATAACCCATGCAATCCTGTTCCTCTCTCTAGAAGTGGATTTATGTCCCTGGGCTGAGAGACTCCTCACACATTCCCTCTGCAATTCAGCTTTCAGCACCTTGTTTACATTTCCAATGGCTCCATCCAGGATGTGTTTCAAATGCAATAACCAGGAATTCTCCATGCACAATAAAATCCAAATGTACTCACATATTATGTGGGTCAAATACGAAGGACAAATAAGTCACTCAGTATCAGTACGGAAAACAAAAATCCAGACAATAATGGAAGGGAAAAAATAACAGAAAACTCAGACTAAGGTATTTTCAATGTATGCTAAGGAGGGTCAATTGAATATTTTTATACTCAAACTAATGCAAAGCCTATATTCAACAAGCTTATAGGCAAATCAAATTTCGTATATTTCTTAAATGTGTAGGTAACAGTAAAGTAAAATAAAATGCATTGCTTCAAGAAATAAATTCCTTTTAAAAGAGATATTTCTCTGTGTTACTGTACAAACAGTTTTCCTTGAGTTTGTAGTATTTTTGGTAGACACCTCTTGCTCTTCAGCAAGATCAATCACGCCAAGAACAAGATTAGAAGAGATAAGAGCACTGTTTACAAGCTCTCTGTTAGACAGGGTCTGAAGTACCCTTCTGGACTAAATCAGGCTGTGATGCAGCACCCTCAAAGTCGATGCCAATTGTTTGGCATTTCACTGCCTAAATCAGTTTATACACACACCCCGGGCATTTGTTTTCCTCCTTAGTGTCACTGCACATTTGGTTCTCTGCGCTATGCGCAGTTCAAATTTTAGGACAGGTTAAAGTACAGCATAGCACTAGGAAAGTATCTATTATATGCAGAAGTTCACCAAGGTTTCCTCCTGACCCACAGATCCTGGAGCCATTTCAGTTCCTAGTTCTCATGAGCTGAAATTCTGCATTCTTGTTCATGTACTTTCTTAAGCTGGTTAAAAAAAAGAGCATATCACATGCACCAAAATACTCTCCCTTTCACATACCCATCCCACGATGTCTGGAATGCAGCTTTCTCCAGAACAGACAGGAATAGCTTCCCAGATTTATTTTACCATATGAATTCATTTGAAACGTTCTTGCTAGATGAAAAAAACAGCTTTACACTTGGAAAGTAAGGGGAAGTTTGAGATGGTCACAAAGAGCAGGAGTGTGAAACTTCACTGCTCCTGACAACATTCGGCAATGTCCTTCAGGTTTTTGGAAAGCAGACTTGGCAACAGGAGCAATGCTGAAAGGACTATCACTCAATAGCAGACTGAAATAAATGTTGGTTTCTGCTAATATGAGTCAGCTGGGTTTATCCTTGTCAAGAATATAACGCACGGTTCACCCACATTATATTACATAGGAGTAATGATTCAAACCAGAGATCTTAGAAGCCAGCCCATGTCATCTGTAACAGCAAGTGTCACATATAAGGTTTGCTCTGCAGAGGTTTAGTTAACATGAAAAATTAGTTTTCAAACAAAATTCCGGTGTTAAAACCTCCCTAGTTCTGTTTCCTTACGTAAACATGCAGTTCTGCTTCATTATAAACCAGCACAACAGAAAGTTCCCCCCAAAAATCCATCTTCTCCTCTCCATTCAGAAACAAATAGCTTGGCCCTCAATATAAGTAAGTCTCTGCATTCACCATGATTTCAGTTGCTTAGTACCCAGTTCTGGTACAGTAAAAAAGGGGAGAGGTTCAGAGAGAAAAAATAAAATTATCTTTTTTACTGTTGATTCATTTCAAAGACCATGAGAACATGCATGCATTGGCTGAAGTGATCAGATAGGTTGTTGTATTGCTGAGGTTTTCTGTGGGGCAGTGCAGTTTGGGCAAGGGTGCTGAACGCACTTCAGTCCCCTACGCAAGCCTGAAGAGCCCCTTGCCATCATGGCTTCTGTAGCTCTGGCTCAACTTGCCCAGGCAAAATAGCTGAACTGGGTGGTCCTACACACAACCCTCTTTGGTCCTGCCCTTTTAGTGTGTCCACTCACCACATCTCATACCTTTATGCAATTTCCAGCCCATCTGCACTCAAGACTTCTCTTCTTTCTTTCCAGAGATATAATTGCCAATTCCTTCCACCGAATTTTACCAAGAACGGCTTTCTATTCCTCACTGGTGTCCTTCTACAGAAGGAACTGGACCTTGACGTCCCCAAAATTTTCTTACAATATTTGTCAAGCATAAATTCAAATTTCCACTGAAACTACTCTCATGTCTATGAAACGACTCTACCCCACCCTTTCCCACATTCATGGTTTGGCTATCATCTTCAATTTCACCTTCCAGAAAACAACTCATTGCAAAGGCTTTCCGAACAACAGAGTAACACCGTGGAGACAGACTAGTAAAGTTAGAACTCTGATCAAGCCACCAGCCAACATCTCCACTATCGCAATACCCATTTCCCAACCTTGGCAAAGGCTCACGCACCCTTTCACAATGCTACTACAGCATCAGACCTGAGGGAGTTGTTTGGTAGATGCCTCTGATGAGTGTGCTCACTCACGTACATGGGAAATTTAACTGAAACTGCACAAAGTGGAGTAATTTGCAGAAGCAAAGATTATGTTATACCAACCTTCAACTAATCAACAACCTGGAAATTAAGGCTTTCACATTGAATGTAGAAGAAAAGGAAAACTGCAATTCAGCATTTCAAATTACAAGTATTTCCTTTCAAAAGTGTTAAACTATTTTGATCTCAATTGTCATCTCTGATGAAGAAAGTTTTTTTATTATTATTTTATAATGTTTTCAGTATGGAGGAGTGGCTCCTCTTCCAATCCTTTTTTAAAGCCATAAAGCACTACCCTTCTATTTACTGCATGAAAAATATTAGTGTATTTCTTTAAAGCGTGGAAGAGGTAAAAGAAAGCTAAGCAGTAACTAAGACTTCTGCAGTAACACAGATCTACCACAAAGTACCCTACAGTCCCAGACACAGGATGATGTACTCTGCAACATTATTTCCACCTTCATTCTACCTACCAGATTTCATTTATTATTGTACTTTCTTTTCCTCCTAGGAGAGCCAAGTAAAGGTAGGTATGTGTACTTTTATATGCAGCGAGGTGCACAGAGCCAGAGAAACAGAAATAAGAAAATGAGTACATAGAGAAGTATGGCCAGGAGAAATAAGATCAGCAGGTTTGCGTATTAGAAGGGCAGGAAATATGAAAGCAGAGAAAAAATGGATACTGCTGACACTCTTTTCCAGGTTAAGCATATCTGGTACATCTGACTCTTGTTGTCAACTGGAATAAGAAGATATAAAAGGAAACCAGATATGACGTACATTTGTGTTATTGCACGCACCCAGGGTAAAGTTTTATCTGCTTCTTGAGTAAAGACAGAATACCTACTTCTTCAGGCTTATTGTGATTATTTCAAGTTGCCTAAATCCACTGATAATATCAGAACCTGTTTGAGGGATTCAGAAATGATTTACTTGTATGTAAGTAATTTGATCCAGGAGACAAGATGAGCTAATCAGCCTGTAGTCATTGCAACATTATCTCATGTATTGAAATCACTTGGTTTTTAACCAGCTTCTAACTGTCGTATTTTATTTCTTCAAAAACAAGCAGCCTATGCTTCAGACACACAGGAGTACAACGGTTGCTACAAGGGTTTCCTTATGGATCTCCTGAATAAATTTAGGACCTATAACAGGAAATCATCTGATAACAATGGATTCAGGAGACTTAAAAAAAAAAAAAAATCTAGATTTTTTTCACTCAACACCATTGCAAAACAGTAACAATATTGAGACAATCATGTACCAGGCTTGCTTGCTTTCCCACGGCAATCAGAACAGGCGTGAGAAAGTCTTGTTGTACAAAACCTGCCTTCCTCACCCATTTGCCCTATCCAAACAAACAAAAAAAAAGAGCAAATTGGCTCAAAAGCTCCAACACAAATCCTAGTCCTGATGTCCTCCCTTGTGCTCCCTGCCACTGCGCAGAGCCACGAGAGAGGAGGCAGAGCACACACTGCAAGTACACCAGGAATCAAATGGTCTGTGATCCCAGGAACAGACGGAGGCTTACAGCAATACAAGCCAGCAAAGTTTAGTGCCATGCCCACTTTTGTCAGTCAGGAGCCGCCTCTCCTGAGCTTGGCAAAGCCCCCCAATACCAGTGTTTCACCAGACTGACAACACAGCACTCAAGTTCATATTCTAGTTCAGCTATTAGTTTACCACAGGCTAATGGGGAAAAGTTATACCCATTCCTTCGTAAGCACTTTTAGATTCACAGAGAGATAAGAGCTAAGAATTTATCATCACTAGAAGATACGGATGATCTTCGAATCGCACTGCTTTTTGCCTGAGTCTGTGTCCTTATAAGACTCCCCATATGCTAGAAGAAAGTCTCAGCACTCCTGAGAGCAGCATCAGCTCAGCAAAAACAGTTTGTCTACTTACTTTTCTGTCTTACCCTCCTCTTCAGTCCTCCTTTCAAACTACTCACTAAAACACTCCAGCCTTATGTCAGCAAATTTACTAAAGCAACTTTGTCCTACATTTTACATTTTTAGCAAATGTCATATTTTCCCAGTAAAGGGACTGCCACAGAACAATAGCCTAGAAAGATGCCAGACAGGCTTTGACATCTTCAGTTGCTTGAGGAAAATAGCCAAACTTATGGTTCATAGTTGTAGTCACCTTTGAGGAAGTGATTGAAACAGTAACCGGGTTACGTTGAGCAATAAGCAGAATGGTAGTTAGATAGTCTCATCCTCAGGTCTTCTGAGCTTATCTTCTCCCCAGCAGAAATTCCCTCTTTAGTTGTATCACACCCAACAAAAAGAGAGAATAGGACATGTGTGTGCTACTCTTGGAGACTTGCTTAAAAATTACAAAATAAATTGGGCTCCTTATGCCCACCAAAAGTAGGGAAAGGATGACACATTAGGGAACAAAAGTAAGTCTGTGCAGTTGGAATTGGCACATCCCTGCAGCAGGAGCAGAGAACATTTGAAAAGGCAATGATACTCAAAGGGTCGGTTGCCATCTGCATCACATACATGGCACAGCTGGCTCAAGGAGTGAGGATTTCTCAGGAGCTTTGATCAGGGTTTCAAGGCTGGTACATGCAAAGTGTGCACTATAGTGCTTCATCCTCCCCAGTCTCAGCTGGAGAGACCTCCTTTCCTGAGGGGATCTAGTATTTTATATGAACTTGTCCTTATTACATGCATGGACCTGGACGAAGAAAAGAGGTTTTCAGGTGTAGGAAGTTAGAAATCCAATGGAGTTACTTTATGCGCAACACACTGCCTCATCATGCAGACATTGTATTGTACAACAAGCTGGACAGACACTTGTCCCAGCTGCCTGTTCACAACACAAATGAACTCCTGCACATATGGCTAGCAGTAGCTTCTTCAAGGTCTTAAAAAGAGAAATACAAGAACAGATTTATATTATCAACTGCCTGTTGCTGGCAGAAACCATGACTTCGGTGTGCTCAGAGAGACTAGAGCAACTTAGTGCCAAAAAATACAGCTGTAATGGGAGAATCAAATACCCACATGCGCATCAAGTACTTGGGCACAATGCCAAGACTGATTTTTCAGTATCACTAATGACTATTTCACTAAGTAGTTAATTAGGGAACCACAGGAAAAGCAACTCTTGACTTGGCCCTGGCCAGCACTGAATAATCAGTTCTTCATGCCTGTTCATGCAGATCAACTTTGGCCCTTACATCCCTGTGCGTTTAAGTTCAAGGTCCATCCTGGATTAACAAAAAAGTGAGAGATACTTTTTGCAATCAAGAACAACTTGAACTAAGTTCAGAAAATCGCCATACACCTCAGAAATGCAGTCAGAAAGAGCAAGATTCCTTGCAGATGGCTACATAAAGACGCTACACTGAGGCTTCAAGAAGATGAAGCTGAATCCCAAATAAAAAGCACCATGTACTACTCCAGCAGGCTGACTGTAGAGGTAGTACCAAACAGTCCAAAATACTTAGAGGAACATCTTGCAAAAGTTGTAACATCTAATAATAAGCCCTTTACCAAAAGTGTCCTAGGCAGCAACTTACTAGAGAGTGTGCAGGGCCAGATCACGGTAGAAAAGGAGCTTTCACAGAAGATAAGGCCACAAGAACAACAACAAAAAATCTATTTTCATTTTAGTTGGAAGGTTTCAGTGCTAGAAGTCTTCCCATGTGCGCGCGCACACACACACACCCCAGCAAAGACAAGTGAGAGCTAGTGGCCTTGGAAGACCTATTTGAATTTGAAGTGCCAGTGGAAGAGGTTATAGCAAAGGTAGAAAGCACTAATAGTGCCAAATCGTGAGCAGAGGGCAGTATTTAATCAAGAGTTTTAAATTAATTCAAAGAAAACAACTGAACTTCTATCTTTTACATCATTTGTTTAATATCTGATTTTCACCCCGTGTTTAATGTTGCAAGGAAGTTTTTAAGCTGACCTTTCTGGAAGGGCATAAATATAACCTCCAATTTACTGTTCACAAGGAAACCCCTCTTTAAAATGTTTTGCTATGTACACTAAGAAAAACAATGCAGGAAGTGAAAAAGGCACAAGACTTTCAGCATGTAACTTGCAAAGGTCTTCATTACGGAATAGTTACAGCTACTAGGATTTTCCAAGTAGGCTAAAGAAGTCAGGTATGCAAATCCCTCCAAACAGGTCAATTGGGTATCTGATAAATCCTTCATGGGCACCTCTGAAGATCTTACATTCATCATGGCTGGACTGGTTTATCAATTCCAATGCTACTGTTTTCTGTGGCAAAACTGAAAAGTTTACAGAGCTGCAGATAGATTAGATTTCTGTCTCCTACCCTCCTTCATCCAAATGTTGGCACTTCCTAAAACAGTTTGGGTGAATCATCCAGTATACCACTCTTCTCCCCACTAAGTACCTACTGGACCTAGTTACCTGGTTTAGGAGAGAGATTTAACTGGAGCTATGTGGAAGTTCGGTTGGGAGTTCTCTCACCCATGTCCCTGATCAACACCTTTGATCTCAGCAGAGTAACGTGGCCTTAAAGGATCGGGTGCCAGCTCCTTTGCTCTAGTTTTGTTGCTGCAGACTGCAATTGCAGTCAAATCCTGCGCCTGACTCTCGTCTTTGTCTAGTGGTTGTAAAACCACAAGTTACCATTAAACCAGCAAAAAGTTACAGCTACCACTGCCAATGTAACATAAATTAACTACATTATCTCTGACTGTATTATAAACAGCTACATACTGTGGCACTCAGGACATATTAATAAGAAGATAATTAAATATCTTACTCAGAGCTGTGAAGATAAATTCACGTCTATAATTACCACCGCACCACCTGACCTGAAAACAGAGCCTGTCCCTCGGATCACACCACCACGGGGAGTCTGCAAGAGGTGAGAGCAGAGAGGAACCAATTACCTACAAGGATCTAGACTGCAGCTGTATACATTCTTTCTTGTTTTGAACTAAAACACTTGCTTCTAAGTTCACGTGTACTGGACACAAATGAATTTACCCTCTCTTCTATTTTGATACTAGCGTGCCTTACAACCCTGGGCATTTGACATAGCAAATCTGAATTTTGGGAACTAGTCTTCTATGATGTAAGTTCCCTGAGCTACCCATAACTTGAACCTAAATTTTCCAATGATACAGGTGATAGCAAGAAATATTCATCTTTACCTTTTGAACTTAGAGATTGCCAAACAGAGCAGAATGGACACACTTCTCTTTCATGCACAAGGACTCCACTCACAATTAGAATTTCTCAGTAAAATACATAAAAGTGAAGTTACTTCAATAAAATACTTTCTGATCTCTAAAAGGTTGGAAGGCAGTTTAAATTCTCATGATGCAAGTGCACTTGAACTCAGTTCTTTTCCTTTAGACTCTGATCTATTTGCTTTTTCGCATTTCCCATAGGACATGCCACTACAATTTTCCCTTGATGTCTGCCATTTCTGAAAGCCCAAAGGAAATTATAAGAATAGCCTAATACAAATGAAAAATGAAGCAATCAATAGGCACTAAAATGGAAAACTGCATACATGTATATTACATTAACTACACAGAAATACATCTTCCAGGAGACTTTACAGTAATTGTTGCAAAAATAAATCACACCCCAAACCTGCTTATTAATGTTATGGGAAATAATGTTGCTCTTAATGTAATTTTTACTGATGGATTACTAATTTATTTTTGAGTACGCTATAATTAGTAGCCTTTGCAACAATTTAAGTTAAAAAAATAAAAATCAGAGGCTATGTAGGTCAACGTCAACACTAACATTGTTTATAATTTTAAAAAGGAAAACAAATCCTAAGGGATTCTAAAGGCTGCTTTTCCAACAATTGCAGATTCCCAGCTGTACAAAGCCTTAATTATGAGATGAAGTCAGAACTAGAGACGTTAATTAATATTTCAGTTAGGTATTGAGAAAGAAGGGGGAACACCCAAGACAGTCTCAATGTTTACCAAATGCATTTTGAGCAATTCATAATTCAGTGTTTTCTGTAGATGTTGTTTTGACAATACCACAAGAAGTGACAAATAACGGAGCACAAGATAGAGATTCAATAGACATGGCTACCCCTGTTATTTTTTCATATACAGAGGCATAAATCTGTCCATTTATCCTAAGGCTCGTATCCTCAGTTAACGTAACTGCTGTTCGTCCATGAAGGGAAAGAGCCACTCTTCCCTCATTAGCAAACGAACAGAGACACAACCTGCTTTTTCCATCCATGGCTCATTTGTGGGGCTACAGCCTTTAAACAGGAGCTTTGCCCCAAGATGATTCTCAAAGAGAGACACACTAATACAACAGACTTTATTAGCAATACACTCAGCTCCCTTCAGTCAAAAATACAACTGCCTAATTTGTACTTTTAACCACAGCCAAAAGTGACAGTTTGAAGCATTACAGCAAACGTGAATGCTCTTCACTAATGAAGTACTAGATTTTTTTAAGTTTCTATACAGGTATATTACACTAACGTCAGATAGAAATGTATCATTATGAATAATATTAAGCTCTATTCACTTGATATGTTCTTGAACAGGATATAATAATCTCTCAAGCTCCCCCTAATCTATATATCCTCTTAAGAAGGAGATTAATTTTCATGCTCATTCATAAGCAAGTCACAGAGTCGATGTAACGAACATTATCCAAATACATCCAAAGAATCTCTCATTTTTAACCCAGGAAGCATCCTCTCCAGGGGCCAAAGGGTCCCTTGTGGACAAGAAAAAAAATGTTTAACTTCCTTAGCTATGCTTCCTGAAATATTTCCCCCCTTACAGACTCAAGAATATGAATATGATGTATTATAATAAGTTACTACACACACTGCAGATACATGTCATTGAAGTTTCTCCCTTCGGATTAAAAAGAAAGCAAAAAAAAAAAAAAAAGCACTGTGAACTTCTTACACAGAGCAGTAAACTGTTCTGCTGCATCTCTGTATACTATTGACGTATTTCAATAGATTACTGAAAACATTAGGGGGTCATTACACTTTCTCTACCCCTGAAGTTAGAAGAAAACAACTGCTGGTAACAGCACAGTCATTTCCCTTCAACTTTTCAAAACTTCACCCCCTTACAGCCTGACGTAACTGTAGGCATCTCATTACAGGATACCATGCTTTTTAGCATACACTTGTCCTCGTCTTTCTACTTAAATGTAGAGCCTCACATGCATGTATGAGAAGCTCTAACTTGAAGCATGTTAGAAGGGCTCCCTCTTACATTACTCAGAGGTCTGTTTTCGGAGGTGCTGCTCAGGTGAGAGTCAGATGCTGGTGCAGGCAGAGTTATATTCAAGCAGCCTCCCTGGCCCTACCTGCTTTCTGAACTCCAGCATCTCCACGTGTTTGTTCTACACTTCTCACTGCAGTGCTGGGAACAACTCTATCAAAAGCAAACAGGCAGACACAGGCCATTTTGAGGAGACCTGACCACATATCGCAATAATGCCATACGCAACAACCTCATGTGCAGCTGTAGGAACAAAGATAGCCACTTGTGCAAGCCAGATTAATTCTCTGCAATCTAAAAGCAGATAGAAGAATACAGATGTTGGCCTCGTTATTTAATTTACTACAGGGAAGCATTCAAATGTCACTGTAGTGACTGCGGTACAAAAAAACACTATTCAGAAATGAAAGAATACTATCTCCCTCATACTGTTCACAGCCATTATGTTTTCTGTGTTCCATTCATTCTTGAACAGATGTTGGAGCTGGAGGCTTGCAGCCAGTTTCTTAGTTTTAACCAATACATTTGATATGCCTCAGCATGGACTTCTAAAACCAGAAGGCTCTCTAATCCAGTGTGGAAAGCCCTCTTTCATTTTTAACAGAAAAATGAATACTTGGTCTTCCAGCTAACAAGACTCCTCATTTAAAAAGGAAAGCTGAGTTAGCAATATGCTCTCTAGCATTTTTCCAATATTCTTTCATGAATACTTAAGTAACATTTTTAGGCTTAAAGATATTTTCTAGTTTCCCACTTTTAGAAAGTTTTTGGCTGGAAATAATTTTATCATCTAGTATTGAAACATAGTATCAGGCAATATGTTCATATCAATTGTTCATTAAATTCCCTGTCTAGAAACTAAAACAATTTAATTGCCTAGTAACTCCTCTCTTTTACTATCATGATGAATTCAGTTTGTCAAGAGAGATTAAACTCATGAATCTTATTAAACTTATCAGAGACTTGTTTTAATTTCAGAACACACCTTCTGGCTGGAATGGAGATTGCATCAGGTCCAAGGCTAAATGAAAATGTTTTCTTGTAATCACTCACTAGTCCCATTGTGTACCATAGGGGGTTCAGGGTCCGGGTATTCGAAACCTACGCAAAAGGAGAAGGGCCACGTAGCCCCTTGGTGCAGCCCTACGCGTTCCTAGCTAGCGAAGCCACTACTAGCAAAGCACAGCAATAACCCTGCCGGTTGCCTTACACAGATCTGCCCCACCATGGCTTCCTCTCCCCAGCATTTTCAAAAAACTCTCAGCAAGATCCTACTACTGAGTATCAAGGTAGAAACCCAGGATTTGCACAAGACGTTCAAGCCATAGGAACAAGGAAAGGGAATGGAAATGGATGAATTCAGCAGCAGCGCCTGAGAGCTGGTATGGCAACAGGGCTGGGGGTGAACTTAGATGTAGCGAAGAACTGAACATTGGGTAAAGCTCAAGGGCCTTACCTGTTTGCAACTTCTCACTCTTCCTTTCCTTTAAATGTAGCCTTAGAAGATGAGGACTAAAGCCACTGGCACAACTTTCCCAACTTGCATCCCCTCCTACACGACTGCCTCTAGAGCAAAGTGCTCTCTTTATAAACCAGCGTGTGTAAATCAGATGCGGGCCCTCTGCTTTCTCTACATCACCCATCCTGCAAAGATTCATGTAAACCCACATTCTGGGTCACCTAAGGTACTACAAGTTCAGGATTTTTCAGATTCTTGGACTGAAAAAGCCCTGCTGCTGTTATAGGTGCCCTTGATCAGGAGTAAGAGAGTTGCAAAAAGGGTCATTTACTTCTTTTCTTGAGGAACATTTTTTTAAAGGGAGAAATTGATGCAGATACAAGCTTTCAAAGTTTTCCTACTAGAGAATGACAGTTTTCCACTGACGTTGTTTACTAACAAAACCTGAAGTGAAACTACTTATCCCAAATTAGTGAAACAAACCTGGAATATACAAGAATTGGGTTGGAAGAGCAAAAATGGAAGTAAAGAAATCCAGAAAGCAAGGATTTCTAAAGTGAAGGGGAAATTGCAAAATCTGACATCCCTGACAAGATAGTACTTGATAAAACTGTACTTTCAGAATAATCCTCTAAATACTACCTTCTTGCTGTATCACACGCCTCAGAGTCAGGACTCCTTTCTTGCTGAACAGGTACAACCTGAGGCTCTTTGTACCCAGGCATGCAGATGACTCTCCAGCTTCAATTCCCGTGGATCTGCCTTCATATTACACTGCATTCTTACTACTCTTGTAACATAAGGCAATAAGGAAAGTGAAGTACTGCCCTAAACCTTTGTACAACAAATGGTGGCTATTTCTTTGCCTCTATTTACAAGTTTACAGCCATTACAGAACAATAGCTTTCTTCATTTCTGGAGTGGTTGGAAACATTTCGCCTCTTTCATAGCAAGGTCATTTTCTTTGGGGAAATAGGATACAATTAGCACCCGCTTTTTCAAACAGTAAAAAAAACATGTTTTGTAGGGATCTTACAAGTCTCTGAAAGGTGCAAAAGGCAGCAATGGTGACTGTTCGAGCAGATAAGTATTTTCATTTGCCTGCTAGGCTACCTGCTTACAGCCCTGCAAGAAAACAATACTATCTGTCTATCTGCATTACTACCCTCTACGAACTGCACAAGTCAATTGACAAAGACCTCTCCAGTTCCTGATATTACTCTAGCCCAAAACTTCAATTTACTAGAGACTTCCTTCAAGTAAAGTTAGGAGAAGAGCAAACAAAAGTTTTACACTGATAATAGTAACTACAATAAAGAACCTGTTCTTTGACATTATGGCAAAGAACTTGTACCTTAGAACAAAACACAAGTCAACATGAAGAGTGGCAGTGCTAATTCTGGAAAACCAAAAATGACCCATTCAATACAACTACTATCTGCTAGAACTTCTACATATCCCAGAGAGTTTCACAGCATATACTTTGATTTCCCCAACTGTGTCTGGTTTTCAGAAGAGCCATAAACATTTGTGTATAACCGTTAAAAAAAAAAAGTCAAAAGTTGTATTAGGTTACTACCTAAGGACTCAAATACAGCCCAATGCATTTTGCAAGTCTCTTTTGACAAATTTCCCTAAGGTCCACATCAGAATAGACACGAGAGGTTGCTCCTTCTTACAGAGAGAGGGAAACTAAAGGCCCAGAGAAGTGAAACCACATGCTCAGACACAATAGCGGAGCAGGACATGAGCCCATATCTGCAGATTCCTTGGTTTTGGTGATCTGACCAGTAAGGCGTGACACTTTCTGAACCACAAGTTTTCACATAAATCCAAGCAAAGGGAGGCTAGAGAGACAGAGAAGATGAGAAGGAAGGAATGACATTTCTCTATCATGTCTTTTCCCATAGTTTGCTTGTAGAAAAACATTTACATTGCATGTTTATCAACTTCCATTTTCCTCCTTCACTTGTCATACTGAGTGGAAACTTGCTGTTTTACTTGAAATGTATGTTAATTGTTATCCGTTACCGCTTCCCTTGATTCTATTCTTTTTGTCCACCCCTCAAAAAAACAGGAAAGAACAGTGCAAGAAGGTAGAGTATATATGTGCTTTGGGTGAGGGAAGATGACAGAGGAATTGCTGCCTTTAAGATAACTTAATGCCAATTAAGTTAGCAAATCAGAACAGTCAGAAACCTCTCAGAAAACAGCATTGCAGAAGATGCAAGAACCTCTGTGGAGAATCATTTCTGTTGCAAAAGATCTGTGCAGGTACCAAGTTTTAATGTTTTCCCAGAACTGGAAATACCCACTGTTCTCATGATTTATTTTGTGAAATGATCCCTCGGTCTGACTAGTTGTGCTAGCTAACCCTCTACTCCACACAGATTCATCCTTTAACACAAACAACAGGAAACGAGAGAAGACTCTGTAATAGTCATCTCTGTGCTTGTAGCAACAGACCTGCACCCAAAGCCCAAAGGACTTAAACAAGAGGCAACCTTTCCAACACCGTGTTTTCCTTTGATGCGCAAGTAATCCATCTCTCCTGACCAACCCTTTACACTGCAACCAAGCCACCAGGACCACGTGAAGCCAGAAGGTTTGAACCTTAACCCCAGTCTGTCTTCTCCGAGCACGACAACCTGAAGCTTTGCCCAGGTCAAAGATGCATCTGTAGAGTTTCTCATCTTTTCACGCAGGGAAGGAAAGCTATGAGATGAAAGACACGCATTTCTTCTTTCTTGTTGTGTATGTGTTCTCACATACAAGCCTCACCCTCCAGAGCTCTTTTCAACATCAGATGCTCCCGCTTCCAAGAAAGCTCTCAGCTTTGAGAACAAAGTCTCAGTTCACAGGGCTGTTTTTCTTCTTACTCCTGTAGACAGGCTCACTCTCTCTATGTGGTAAATTATTCATTCTACACGTTCTCAATCTAGGCCCTGGCATTGCATGGACAGTTTAATGCTGCAAAATCAATATATTCTGAAAGCTATGGTAGTCTGTGGCAAGCTGTAGAACTTTGAACTCTTTCTCTAGCTATGCAACCTACCCATTTTTGCTGTTTTTCAATTAAAAGTAATTTCTGAACAACAGCACACTATTTTAGAGCACAGTAGCCTGCAGGAAGGCTTGAGGTATGTTGTAGTTAGTCTACTTAACACTGTAAAGTCAAATACCTATTAATTTTTATTTGCTAATGTCTAGATGTTATAGGGCTATCCAAACCAAAATGCCAAATCAACTATGTTTCCACAGTTTTGAAAACAATGATAAAATGCTTGCTAAAATGTTTAACAACTCACCGGCATTCTCCAGTTGAAAGACAATTAAAGCCTCTCCCCTCCAGAAGTTAAGTTTTAAAAGAGTAAGTTATTTTCCCCAATTTCATTGTGACTACACATGTACTGAGAGTCAAGTATTTGTACAATCTAGACTTTCCATGAATGACTTAAATCTCCAGTCTCTGCAAGGTGGTGTGTGCACCCACAATACTTTCTCCGAACAAGGAATAACAGAAGTTCATCTGCACATTCAGATTGAAGACTATGTTCATTTTTTTGGAAATCACAAGGTTACTAAATTCAATTAGATTTAAAAATTTGGCCACACAATACAATGTCACAGCGATCTAATACTTCATTCTGGCCTAATTTAAAACAACTCTTGTTCCTAGGCGTAGAGCAAAAAGCAAGGACAAAACCAAATGCTAATAAGCTAGCCTCCACCTCATCGCCAGTAAAGCCCTGGGTTGCTTCATTGAATCTGAATTCTGTTCCCTTACAAAGACCAGTCATAGCGTTGACTCCTTCTCATGACCACACAGGAGTGGGTGTTCCCCTTCTAGTTTGGATAGAAGCTCTCTTAGTAATTAAGGGACAGGAAAGAATGAAATTATGTGCTAGTCAGTTCTGTGCCCTACTACTGCCTTAGATTGAGAAAAAATTCAATTTCATGCTAATCATCCCTAGTCTTTGCTATATGTAGTGGGAACAGGTCCTACTGTGCCTGAAGTGCTGCAAAAGCCACCTTCTTTCAGAAATTATTGCAGTGTTATTCATTGCAAGACTCTCCTCCTCCTCCCTGGCAGTCTCATTCTCATTTCCACTGCTGTGCTCAGACACAGGTACTCTGACCTAGCTGCAACCAGAGGAGAAAGTAAATCCCCCCACTGTGACTGATCTTCTACAAGGGATGGATAAATCACCATCAGGAAGAGTCCACATCTCTTTCATACCTAGAGACAAACTGGTTGAGTGCCTCAACTCTGGAAAAGAAGAATCCAGGGACATCCTCCTTGGCAACAAGCACAGTAGAGGCAGGTACTGGGAAATCCCCATCAGCTAACTTAAACCTTGGAACAAACAGGGGTTATTTAAATTTGGACAGTGGTGGATACCTGAGTTTGTTTATTTCAAAACAAGCATTGTATCAGCTGAGTGCCTGCAACACACTGCAAGAAGCCAGNCAACAGGGCTGAAGCAGGATATCAAACATAGTTTAAAAAGCAAGCACAGCATCCTCCAAGACTGGTTACACATGGGTCCGTGGACAGCTGTGAAGCTACTGGGAAGTTTAGAGGTGTGGAGTGAGTATTCTTATTCACAGCTCTTTTTAGGCCTGGAAGGGGAGAAAAAGAAGGGAGCAGAACGATACAGCACGGGGCAGGTTGTGGCTGCTATTCACTAGCCAAGCAAAACCTGCCTCCCCTGCAGCCAGTAACTGTTCTGTCTTCCATCCTCGAAGGTGCTTTGGTGGTTCACCCTTTCCCTCACCTTCTACGCTTTTCTTTCAGCCCACCACTGTGAGACTCAAGGGTTTGCAAGAGGGAACAGCACCATCCAGCTCCTAGCAACAAAATAACTTGCTCTGCCTCAGCTTTGAGGATCCTCCTCCTCTTCACTGCTTTGTGCTGGAGAGGGACAGCACACCCCATCCCTGAGGGATGCGAACCTCTGTCTGCATTTCTGTGGAGCAGAAGCTGCCCCTCTGTATCAGCTCTCCGAGGGGACTGTAGACAATGTATGACCCCTACATGGCTGGCACTCAATGCTCGCTCAGCGAGCCTTGGCATTTTGAGACTTCAGCCTTAGCCAAGGAAAAACCTAGAATATCTCTATAGCTTTCTGCAAGTTCTCCTTAACTTGAAGTACTTTCAAATTATCAGCCTTACAGGTTATTCAAACTGTTTCTCTGGAAAAAAAATAAAATGTGTGATAACTAATTTTGGACAGGCAAAAGCATTCAAAAAGTTACAAGCATGATTCATTTGAACACGATAATAAACAAAGGGATTTGCTTCAAAGACAGCTGGTAAAAGGAAAACACTCCCAACAGGTCCCAGTGGCTGCTTTGTGCTGTGCCACCAGGCTTCTTATAAGGCAGCCTAATAAACACGAGAGTCTTTAAAATCCCATTTGTCAGATTGCACCAGACCAGTTATCTTACGTTCTGCTTTTGCCCTGCCTGCCCTTGTGTAGCCGGGTGAATAGTGAAGAATGTTTCTTCAATGATTTATTCAATAAAGATCATAAAATTAATCAGATAAATTATTCAAGACATTATTTGCCAACTTTTGCTGTTCACACTGCAAGAAAGAAATTGAGCTCCTGAGAATGTAACACACAAAAAGGTTGTGCCCACAAGTCAGCTTTGCCAAATCTTAAGCAGACTATTATTTAGCAATCCCTATGCCCAAATAGCTCCTACTGCCCAGAGAAAGGCCAGTACAAGAGACAAAATAGAGGTTTGCTCTCCAGCATCAAAATGGGGAAAAATACATATATTTATCTTAAAGGTCGGTTCAGTCATTGACTAGTTGCCTAGCAACATTTCCTAGCAACACCACTGCAGAAAAACCACAGCGAGCACTCTCCTACAAGTCAATTAGAAATGGTAATTTGTATGGGAAGATCCCACCGTCCGTTCCAATTAGAAACAACAATTCTTTCCTCATTGCCATTCTTTTTTATTAGAAGCTTTGTAAATTTATCCCTCGCTCCATTTTGCTCTGCCTTCCTTCACTCTCCTTCCCAGGTAACAAAACTTTACATCAGCAGCAAGACAACGTCAACAGTATTAGGAGCAACACCTAAAAATATAATAGAACCCATTCATCTTCATTTCCAAATCAATGATCAGTTTCTTCTATTCTGCAAAAGAAGCTCAAGAGACACAGCTGGCTCTTCAGTACTCTTCAGATCTGGAGATACTTTCAAAGGAAGAGTCCTACAGCAAGCTGTAATTCTGGCACTAGAAGTTGCATTGTGCTTCCCAAAGTTCACATGGCTGTAGCTGGGTAACTTCTCTTCATGTCCTGACGCATAATACAATTAGGGAACGTGGTATTGCACCAGTAAACTACTATGCTCTTCTGTGTCATAGAGCCTGTAAGCAATAGCAATGATATGAACAGTTTGGTTTTTTTTAAAAAAGTAATTAAAGTGCTTCATAATTTCATGTCATTTAATACTATGTGTTCTGAAATAAGATTTCAAAACTAAAAAGCCAGGCAAATCCTCAAGATAGGAATGAAATTTAAAGCCTTTCATGCTTGAATCTGTCAATCTCAGCAATGAAATTAAATGAAGAGAAAGAGGTAAGAAGAAAGTGATCCTGTGTGGGCTGGTGACTGATCGAGGCTTAAACAGCCTCATTTACTGATCTCTCCAATATACAGTAATGACAAAAAATAGATTTCCTGCTGTCAAATAACCATAGTTTTCTAGTTGTTTACTCTCTCCAGAGCCAAAAAGCTATCTCCTACTTAATTGCTTGCAAAAACTATTATATGCTTTCATTAGTGTTTTTCCTACTCGCTCCCTCCTTTATACAGATTGCCAGTAATTTGAGGGAGACTTCTCCCTCAAAGTTTGAGGAAGATAAGCCTCAATGCAATGCTCACTTACAGACCTTACCCGTAACCTACTCTCAATTCCTAACAAGCTGCAAACTCACAAAAACTTAAAGAATTAGAGAAGTCCCTACAGAGTCTTAGAAACTGAATCATGTTTTCCTAGCACTGCCCTCCAAAAGCAAACAGCACTGCTGACTCACGCATGGTCTGGGATGCCTTTGCTACTGAAGTCCATGCAAGCACTGTACTGCCATTGCTCAAAATCCTCTTTGGGAAAGAGGACAAAAAGCTGAGGGTCGGGGCCAGCATGTACTTTGAAGACGACCCATTAGGCCTTGTTACTTTGCAAAGCTGCAAGTCCTAGAACACGAGGCAACAGGAAGAGAATAAGTTTGCCTCATCTGTCCCCCTGCCTCAGACAGGGTCAGCTGTGACCCACAACATTCCCAAAAGGCGTTTACCCAATCTACTGCAGCAACCACCAGTGATGAAGACGCTGCTACCTCCCAAAGACAAATCATTTCAAGTGCCTCATTAACTCAGCCATTAACACCAAAGCTTGGCCATATTTGAAGTCCTTTAACTTCACTCAAGACTATCTTTAAAAAAAAAATTAAAATCTAATTCTTTCAAAAGAATTCACATGGCCGATAGGACATCTGCCAAAACTTAGTTTCCGTTCACAAGGAAATTTCTGCTTTTCCCAGCATCCAAATCCTGATACGCGCATGCAATTGCAACCTGTCTCCTCCCCTTAGGACACGGGTTGGGCTGCTGCTTGGGGCTATTTTCTGGCCATCCTCCTACAAAAGATACCCTCAGTTATCAACATTTCCATCAAGGTATGGCTGCTTTGCAGTGGCTAACACAGCTGGGAAAACGTGGCAGGTATGTCTGGAAC
The DNA here is from genome assembly GCA_013398815.1 of Ibidorhyncha struthersii. Lineage (NCBI taxonomy): Eukaryota > Metazoa > Chordata > Aves > Charadriiformes > Charadriidae > Ibidorhyncha > Ibidorhyncha struthersii. Next base: position 567,214 of record VZSZ01001047.1, read on the forward strand.
GATCCAATTTCAAGTTGAGAAGTGATATTACAGCTTTAGCAGCATCAAGCTTTATAGACACTATTAAGAGAAAGCTTATTAGTCTGTCAAGCCTAAGTGGTGAATCTGCAACCCTCCGGCTGACTACAGCTAACTACTTATTTCATAAAGCCCACAGCAAAATTATTCAACAGTAACATAAGGGGTAAAAACTACAACTGTGCGTTTTAATGTATAGCTTGTCAAAATTATTTGAAAGGTCTATATAGCCTTTAGCAAGAAAAAGGTTCCCCACACTTGCCCAAGAGCAATATATTTGGTAATAAGGTACTATAATCAAAAAGCAGACCTTCCTCCATAGCGAACACATTTTGATGCTCTGATTTATGTGACAGTATCCTGCGTCAACTAGAGCTGGGAGATGGAGCTGCCTACACCTCTCCTCTAAAGCAAACACAGTAAAAATACCAAAAGAGCATTGAATCTCCAGAGCTAGCTTAGGAGAAGACAAACCAAAGCCAGTTAAATTCTGCAACAACAAAACCATAAATGCACCGAGTGTGACAGATTAAAATAAAAGGGTCTGAAAGAAGTATCATCATTCCCGGGTGAACATGCGAAGAGGGAGGCATGAATAAACCAAGGGGCTTCTCTCTCCTTATCACCGTCTCAGCCTCTCCAAGAGTCAGTGCTCCCTACCCTGAGGCTGGGCTGCAGGTTTGCTCCCCATTCCCCTCGCCGTCCCCCGTTGCCGTTGCTGCTCATGCAGTGCTTGCCACGGACCTTGGTCTCTCCCAGCTGAGCACTGCAGGTCTCCATGAAGGAAGCAACCCTCTCCCACAAGATCAACTCAGGGATGAACGGAGGCAGGAGGGGTACCTTGTTTTCTTTTGCCCAAGCACGGCTTTTAAAAATAAAGCAAACCATGAAGAGTGAACAAGCAAATCACATACTCCCCAGCTAGAACCACCGAAACTCCCTGGACATGGATCCAGATTCACAAAAGTTAAATGTAGTCAAGCGGTTAGAAGTTACTCTTCCAACCCCACAATTTGGGATTATGTAAATTCTGTGTTAAGAGCACAGGGAGCAATTCATAGCCTTTTACCGAAACTGCAGTACTGAAACCGTGTTTGCTCATCCCTCAAAAGGCCAGAGAAGACTTTTACAGAAGAAATGAAAAGGTAAGATTTGAAAGGCAATTTTAGAATTTAAATGAGAAAGTAGTGATTATGCCTTCAGCCCTTCACGACAGACAGAAGAGCTTTGTTATAAAGTAAGGCTGGAACCAGCCCAATTCAACTATCAGAAAAAACGGAAAGGAGAAAAAACAAAACAAACAACTTCTCTGCATTACAAACATCGTCATGCTAACAGTCCAGAGATCCAAGAAGTCCTCCCTCACAGGAACGGGAGGGCAAGCAAACAGGTCACTGGAGAGCCCCATTTAATCCTGAAAAATTTCAAAGCACCCTGAAAGGATCCTGTAGGGTAATACACTGGCAACATGAAAGACATTACAGTCTCCGCATCCCAAATTCTTTTACGTTCTTCAGATGCACTCAGCCATGGCAAGCACCGACTGCTCCACTTCTCAGCGGAGTTAGCTCCTCCATACCGACCCCGCTGCAGTCCCAGGGACTCGGTAATTCAGCTTTATTCATGCTTATTTGGCATGGATGAACTGGAGCCAGAAGACAGGACAAAGGGAAAACAAGACAGCAGAGCCAGAGGCTGCCTCCCTGAGGCCACAGCCCAAGAGGAGCAGCGGGCTCCCTCCCAGCACCCCACACCTTCACCAGCTTGACCTGCAGGCTCCCAAAGTCCCCACGGGTACCAGCTACCCCAACTCCTGCAGGAGAAAGCACTCAATTGTGTATTGCTTTGTGGTAGCCAAGCAAGAGGAATCCTCCCTGTGCCCAAAAGAGGGGGCAGGGGAGGGGGGGGAAGAGTATAGAATAAAATGCAAGTTCAAAGTC
>VZSZ01001047.1:569200-666580 GCA_013398815.1 Ibidorhyncha struthersii
TCCTGGAGACATCTATCCTGAGTATCACGTCCATTCTCGTTTTAAGTTCTCCTTTTACTGAGAAATCCAAGTGTCTAAATGGTTATTTGTGGAATACTAATAGCCACAGTTTGCAATTGAAATGAAGACATACTGCAGCAGAAGCCACACAGACAATCCTTTTTGTAAGTCAGAGAGTAGAGATAGGATGCAAGCTGCTAAATGTCAAGAAGCATAGCTGTGGCAGTAAACCCCCAACATTTCATTTGATCACACTGCCACTATGAAAAGGAGATTTGTCTCATGGATAACCTACAAACTCCCACCTGAGTTTCCCCAAAGCTTCCGCACTCAACACAAGTCCACTGGTCATTAGACACACACAGGGTAAGTCACCGGCCAAATCTTTACTGACAATAGAAATTTAGTACCATCACCTTGACAGAGAGTCAAAGGAGGGCAGGGAGGAAACTGCTCAAAGCCAAGGCTCCGATTCATCCATTAGACTTGCAACTTAAACCTGAGAGTGCCATGGGGGGTGGGTAGAATCTCCTCTATGGATCAAGACTTCAGTTTCTAAAAATAGCTGCAGAGGAACTACAAGTTCTTTGCAGAAAACTGTCTCACGCAACAGTACATACAGGAAGATGTAAAACAGAATTGTACAAGAAACTTGTTTTCTTTAGCAAATTTCTTGTTCACCAGCAGGTATTTTCACAAGAGGCTATATCCACGTCTTCCTCAAAAGAAGAAACAGTTTAGGACTGGAGAGAGGGAAATCTGAATACACTTGCAACTGATTCTCTGACTCTTCAGCAGCTCAGTACTAAATGAACCCAACTGTAATTGCCTGTTTCCAAACGACATAAGGATTTTATTTATGAGTGGAGCTGCCCACTCTCTCTCGCTCTCCCTGTCCATTCTTTGTAAAGCATAAAAAAATAAAAGCAGTGAGTGGAGACCTCCCAGTTTCAGGTGGAGCAGTACTTCCATTTGCTCCAACTCCTTTCTTCAGGCAGTTTGCCTTCACACAAACTTCCATTAGAAGAACACTACCCGTCAGCTGACCAGACATGCAGGATTTGGGTGGATTCCCATGCCTCTGACACAAGACTGCACGCAAACTCTTCCAGCAAGCCGGGGAGCAAACGAGTTTGGCGTGTCACTCCCCATTCTCCCAGGTAGGTGAGGGAGCAAAATCTGCTGCTGCTCAGATTCAGCATCTGCCAACTTGCACATTTTTCCTCACAGAAAGGAGAACAAGGGGAAGAAGTTTTGCAGGGAACATTTTTGCCTCCTCTGATTGCAGCCTTCGGTAATATCAGGGTTCAGTCTGATTCAGTCAGTATCTTCCAAGAAATGACTCATGAGCAGAAGGTAAGGCTAAGGCAAGTTGAAGTCTCCTCTGAAATTTCACAACATTAAAACGCAAAATCATCCATAGGAATACAGATCAGCTGTAACAGTGGCAAAACTCTAAGATGTTTGGCAAGCCTGAAGTAGCAGGCACAGCTACCCAAAGATGAAAAGCATTTGGGAGGTGACACAGCAGCATACTGATAACTCCCTGGATGCCTCTAAAAGGCATAGAGAAACCAGATTTCCAAATGGAAAAATCTCAAGGTGTTCAAGTATACCTACACCAGAACCATCCAGATGTTTCAAGCCACCTGCAAGGGCTGAGGGAAAACAGAGTCGGTTCGCACAGCTTTACAGTGCAAAGGACCAGCTTTGTGTCACTGGAAGTGCTTAACAATGTGCCAACTGTTCCACACCAGTTTGCAACGGGAGATGGGAGAGAAGACCCATGCTCCGCTATTCAGAGCGCCCTGCACCACCAGCACCCATTCCCAAGTGCCTGAGTGGAAAGTTTAGTAACTAGTTCTGCTGGGAATGTCTTTCCACACGCCCCAAGGGAAGGAAAGCCTCTTTACAGCCTTATTACCTTTCAAGATTGAGCCACTGCTTGCAGCAGCCTTTCCTACCGAAGACAGCAGAAATGCTCAGCCAGAGGCTTCAGCAGGAGCTTAGGTGGCTATGGGTAGGGATTTTGCAAACAGTTATGCAAAAATTCTCACACGCATTTTGGGCATCACCCAAATATTTGCCTAAAAGGCAAGAAAAATGGCACGTTGAACTGCAATGCACTGGCAAATGGTCTTGAGCAAGAAAAAAAAAATAATGAAAAAGGTAGGTGCTTGGCTATATGCCAGATGAATATTCGTCACAAGAAGACACTTTCATCTGCCCTACTTTGGATGTGGTAAATATGCTGAAGGTAATGGCAAACCCTGATGCACCACTGCAACAGGCTTGTGTACTTCAGCACTGTAACACCAGAAGCTTCATTTAAGATCACAGGGCACCTTATCTGTAGCTCTTGCTATTGTGCAATTGCTATGGTATCCATAAGCAGAGAAAAAGGGAGTATTAGTGAGTGTAATGAACATATTTCCTCCCTAAACTATCTCCTTGGAATACCTCAAGAGCAGCATAAAGCACAGGTCAAGAAGTCCGAGTGGTTATTGCATTGAAGGGATGAGACCTGAAAGGCTCCAAAGGATGAGAAATGCCAACTATTGTGATTACCACAAACTGATCTTAAACCAGATACCACGATAAAGAGAAAAGGATGGGCAGAATCTTCAAAAGACAGTCATTTTTCATTGCCTATCAGGAACAGTTCAATTATAGCACATGGTGTCCCCATGTGTTATACTTTCAGCTGTGCTCACAGGCAAGTATTTCTCAAAACTACTTTCCATTTGAGTGGAAGTGACTGACTCCCCGCTACACATGCTGCAAGCCAGACGTGCCGCTGGATGGGGACATCTAGGTCATGCTGCAAGGGCATGGAACTAGGTGATCTGGAAGGTCCCTTCCAACCCAAACCATTCTATGATCTTATAAATCAAATTAATTAAAAGCACAAAACTATACACGTGCGTCCACACCTTGAGCAGTTCTTTTGCTGTTAGCCTTGATGCAAGGCCTGGATCCAGTGGCAATTACTTCACAAATTAGAGCACTCAGGTAGCCCAGACACGTTATTAGTCCATGAACATGAAGGATTATTTTGTATTTCTGAAAAAGCAGCAGGGGAAAGGCCTGGGGCACAAGCCTGGCAAGAGCACATACGTGGAGGTAGCAGGTTAGTCTATTAGCAAACGCGAAGCACCTCTGCACCATCGCAGGGAAAACAGATGAAGAACCAGAACACCCAACCCAGTACACTTTGTTCTGCTGAAAAGAAACAGGCTCAAACAGCTGCTATTTCTTGCTAAAATGGCCAGCAGATCTGCAAATCCTTTAAAAACAAAAGGCATCCCATGCTGTTAAGTGTCCCTTTACCACCCTTCTGGCTGCAGGAGCTCCACAATGGCCACCTGCCTCCCAAACAACTCAAGCGCTCCAGAAAAGAATGAAAAAATAGACCAATTTATACAAAGAAGCAGAGCATCCAGCAAGTGACAGTAAATATCTTTAACCCTGTGCTTGCATTAAGGTTCAGTAATTTTATGCAAGTTGTCCCTAACCTACCATGCTTGCACCAAAAAAAAAAAAAAAATTGCTTGTTTTAGTATTGCTCTCTTCCTACAGACCCTTCACTACACTGCTCCCTCGCTGCCTCCCCACTGCCAGACCTTGCAATACTTGGCACTCCCTGACTTTTTTTGGTGGTCTTTGAAGCTCAGGATTTCACTAATTCATTTCCATGCTTTATTTCTTCTAAGAAATCCTTCGTGAGGCCTGCTCAGTCTTTGGAAGCAACACTGCACTAGTGTGTGCCTTTTATAATGAGGAGCTCAAGCGTGAAATGGGAGAAAGACTAAGTATACGCATACTCACACTATAGCATAAATGAGTTGGAGAATAGCGCTCACACGAGAGACAGGGAACAGCTTCCCAGCTTAGAAGCAGCTTTCCATTCAGGAAGATGAAAATTGATTTCTCCGCTCTGGTTCAGTTAATTACTATAGCCATCCCCATGCGATTAAGGAGAGTAGAGGCTTTAGACCAACAGATTTTCCACCAGGAGCTCCAACTCTAAGTGGGGCTGGAGGCTGCCATTCATACCAGTGCAGTGCCATAGCCAGGTTGGCTTTGACTGTGCTCTATCATCCCTAGAGACCACATTTTCCTTCATCTTCTTCATCCTTCACAAACAACTTTCCTACATATCTCACCAGCAAGCCATACTTGATGACAAAATCCAGAATGCCACCACCCACAAGTGCCTGCTGCCTTGCCACCACCTCTTGGGGCTCCTTTCCCTACTCCTGTTAACACACACATGTTTGCAGCTAGGATATTTTTTATTATGCACTGTGACCACTATACAATTTCTCCAGAGCAACTCCTCCTCTAGCGCATAGGAGTCTTCTCTTGTGGGGTAACAACAAAGGTTTCTGCAGACAGGTGGCATGACCTCAGGAACAAGTCAAGCCAACTTGTGACTCAGTTCAATCAAACAAGAAAGTAATATTGTCCATCTATCCTCCACAGATTTTGTAACAAGGCTTCCAACCCTTGAATTACAGATCACATTCCGATTCCCTGCCTTTAAATTATTAGGCCAGGATACATACAAGTTTCTGCTACAAAGAACAGACTCTAAGGTTCTCAAAGCTGAGTATTCTATGCATTTGAATTGGGACTAGTTGAGTTAAATCGATTTTTTAATGCATTTATCCTCTATAGGGACTTTTTTTTTTTTTTTCTTAAATGCTGATTTGCTGAAACTGTGCCTATCCAATACTCATTACTGAAATGCATGGAAAGCTGCCAAAAGAAGCGATGTCTTCTGGACTAAACAAGGGATTTATTACTGAGAAACCACAGCACAGGGTAAAAATCCATCACAAACTTATTGATTTAAACTGATTGTAAGTAATCACACACAATTTATATTAAGTGAAACATACTGCCATCTAATTTAGAGTAAGTGAATTGAATGCTACTACTCTGAATTCTGTTTAAAAGCAAACTCTAATTGATATCCAAATAGAAATAATTGAAGCTTTCAGAAAACGCGAACAAAATATTCTGTTATCTCTGTTTATTATGTATTGATAGGTCATTTTTACCTATTTAAAAATAGTTAGACTGTAATTATAGTATTATATTTCAGCAGAGATTTATACATAAGCCTGAGGGCAAGTTAAATAGAATTGGACAAGTACTGCGCATACAGTGTGGAGAAAAGAATTTGATACGCAGGATGCAGTTTAAATGACTTCAACCCACTCTTAATATAGAAGCCTCAAACTTTGCCTGCTTTCCACCCAAAATATGATTAAATAACGTCATGCATTTTACTAAAACATGGTTCTCTCATTCCAGAGGAAGCATCTTAGGATGAAAATTACAGTATATAGCAAAGCTATCACTGCAGCACCACGTCTTCCCTCCAAGATCCCATTCAGGGAATTGTGTTTGTCAGTCTCCTTTGATATGTCACATAATTGGATCCCAATCCTCAGCAGTATTAGTCAGCCCTATAGCCAGTTTTATTTCTAAATACACGTTTGAAGGTTTTTGCTGTCCTTTTAAACCATCAGTGTGTAAACACTGCCAGGAATAAAAAAAACCTTGTTCAGAATGATCTCGCTTACACTCAGAAATTTGGCTATTAATATTTAAGGATGTAAGAACATATTACTTTTTATTAATAAAATCACTGACTCATAACAGGAGCACAGAGTGTGCCATCACTTTCAGTATTCAGTTGGCTTCATAGCTTTTGAAGACCACAAGCCCACTTCAAACTTTTCCTCACTGAAACTCCTTCTCATATTTAGTTAAAGACGGACATGTAATTTCTCAACAGGAGTGCTTACGTGCCAGATCACAACATGATCAACTTACAGGGTTCACTGGAAACATTTCAAGTGTCCTTCCCACTGCAGGTTGGGGTGAGATAGCTCCTCATCAGCTACGCGTTTGCATGAAGGTGCATTTCAAGCCTCATGTAAAGTTAAAAACATAAACAAGGTGTTCAGTTGGCCTTCTGACAACGTGAAAATTTTATTTTTAAAGTAATGCTGTAACATATGTTGCACTCATGAGTTTGAACCTAATCCTGCCATGAGCTGCATATAAGTGGAACAGTTGTCCATAACTAGCCTCATTACAATTCAATTAAGTGCATTTGCAGTGTGCATTGCAGGACTGGGCCCTTAGGAATTTTTTATGTTCCTGGAGCTTATTAAATTGCTGGATATCTCCAACTAGGCAACAGCTCTGCATCCAAATCATAATTTAGGTGTATTTGCCTGGTTAGTACTAGCCACCTGTTAGCTGTTATTTTTGCACAACTCAACACTTCCATTTATATAAGCTTTCCCCATTTTTATCATAACCTGGGTCTTAACACCAATCCCCTGATTAAACATTGCAAAAGGCTCTCTGCTCTTCCACTGCTCTGAGATGAAGTAATACTCAACTGTCATCGACTATGCTAAATTATACCAGAGGACATCCATGCCCCTCAGGGTACTTGCCAAGCATGACTTAAATTCTACAGAAGCTACTACAAGAAGAAAAAACCTAATTCGCAAGCTCAGTTTTTTAAACAAAGCTATCCACCACAAGGCAATGCCGTTTTGCAGAGATTTTCTTCTGTCCAGCGATATGAACGCTGCCAGGCCATAACAAGCCTGTTTGCACACAATTCAGAAACACTTGACTGACGTTTCCACCCAGAAGTACTGGATGCAGGTAGCTGAGCTGATCTGATGTTCCTTCTTGCCTTGCAAAGCGTTTACTTCATAAAAATAAATAAATAAATAAACAAACGGTTACGTTATAGAATCACAGAATATCTCAACTTGGAAGGATAAGGATCATCAAGTCCAATGCCCTGCTCCTTGCAGGACTACCTAAAACTAAACCACATGAGTAAGAGCATCATCCAGACACTCCATGAACTCTGACAGGCTTGGCGCCAGGACCACTTGCCTGGGGAGCCTGTTCCAGGGACCAGCCACTCCCTCAGTGAAGAACCTTTCCCTAATGTCCAACCTGAACTTTCCCTGACCCAGCTTCACTCCATTTCCTCGTGTCCTGTGCTGGTCACCAGAGAGAGGAGATAAGCAGCTCCCCCTCGCTGCCCGCCTCGAGGAGGCTGTAGACTGCGATGAGGTCCTCCCCTCAGCCTTCCCTTCTCCAAGCTGAACAAACCGAGTGACTTCAGCCGCTCCTTGTAAGTCTTGCCCTAAATTAGTTTACACTCTTATTTCACAAGCCTTGCGGTGCTGTTCGGAGAGAGAGACAAAGATTGGAAAAACATTTGTTTGGCACTTCCTGATCTAGCCACAGCCCAGGGCTGGGCCTCCCAAAAACCGCACACTATCAGCTACTCCACTGTTTGTAAAAAGAAGCGTGAGGAATTGGCAAATTAGAGTAATAAGCAATCCTTTTCTCTGAGGGCAAATTTATTTCTTTATTAATAAACACAACTAAAATTTCAGTCAGAGATAAATTGTCACAAGGGAAGGAAGTGAAAAAGTTTATTTTGTCAAGGAATGGCTAAAGTTAAGTGTATACAACTAGCAATTTTTCTGCTGTATTTCTCCCTTCCCGCTCATTCTCAGCAGTTTACCTACTTCCACCCAGTCTCTGAAGTGCATACTAGAAAAGCAACAGACAAACTAGCAAAAAAAAACAAAAGAGAAAGGTTCAGCAGATCAAATGCAGAAAGACAACTCAGGCACGATCTCTGAACGGGAAATAGTGACGTGCACAATTTGAGAATCGGCTCTTGGCATCAAAAGCTGCTTGCCATACAACTGTTTCCGAGCAGAGCTCTACAGGTTACAGTCATGGTCAATGGGAAACAAGGGTCACACAGGTGCTTTCATGGCAAAGTGGCAGCAACAGCATAGCCTCCTCCTTTGTAATCTAACTCTGTTGTGGGAGCTAGAGCTCCTCAGAAAACTTGCATCAAAGACATCCTAAAAAACTGAGTTTTGTTGTTTTGACCAACCCGCTTCCTCAGACTTGGATCACTGCAGAGCATACCACAGAAAACACGGTATTTCCCGAGACAAAGTGATTTAATCTGCTGTTACACTAGTAACACCACAAAGTTACCTGAATACAACTAGTGCTAGTGTCATACGTCCCTCCTCATCCAAAAGTGAAGGCCCACAGTCTCTTAGCTTCAATTTTAAAAGGCTGTTCTTTAAAAGCCATTTGTCATTTGTGTTGCACTGCAGTAGTTTGACACTGCTTTTCAGTATTAAAGTAACTCCACTGCTAACGATTTTGACACCAGAGGATGACAGCAGTACTGACACCATGCAAGAATATAAGGGACATGAAATAAGATGTTGCAAAATGAAGTTTAGACATGCTTAAGCAGTCGAAGCAGCAGTTGATACTTGCTTTCTTTCCAGAGCAAAAATGAGCAGGTTTATTAAAGGACAAGCTATCCTACACTCTCAAACCCCATCATTCCCAACAGCTCTAAGAGGCCACTGCTCTCCTGCCTCATGGGGCATATTGCCCCATATGGCAAAGCTGAAGTCAGAGAGCAGATCAGAAATGCAGCATTTACACTCACTTCAGATGAAAATCAGATTTTTTCCAAGCATTAGGGATTAGGTGGTTTTTGTGGTAATAGACAGAGGGCACTCCTGCCTCATCTTTCTCAGTTCTGTCCTTAGCCCCATCTACAAGCTCCAGCCTCTTCCAAACATGGTATCTTTGTAAATACTTGCACTAAGGCTTCAAAAAGCCAGCTCGTGCACCGTTCAGCTCAACCGTCACCCCCACCCATTCACAGCTCCCCAGATCTTGCTCCTCCATTTGTAACAGGGCTTCCCTGCACTCTCTGCTTCGTGTCCGCTAAGGCGCAACTCCAGCCCTCTAGATGCAAAAGGACTTCGCCAATCCCTGACCTCCAGTCTGCATGGAAATCCTCAGCAATCACCCCCACGGGCAAACCTGTGCAGGGGGGGTAGAAACTACCCCCAGTACACATATAACCTCTGAGTGGACGGGTCAGAGGAAGGAGAGGGCACAGGCTCAGCCAACTGCTGCTGCAAGTGCTCCCAGCCCCGTTCCACTGCCCTCCTTCCTTTCTGCTCCTGCCTACGCTGTGGCTGTGTCAAGTACTTTGCAGGGCTCTCAGGAAAGCAAGACCTTGTGGAAAGGGAGGTGTGTGTGAAAGTAAATCTAGAAAATGCTTTAGAGGATGAAAAATAGCAAAGCGACTGCTAAACGTTGTTTACAGCCTACATGAGTTGGAGAGAAGCTGGAAGAGGTGTTGCAGACAGCAGGACTTACTTTTACCCAAGGAACACTTTCCGAACACAGACAAGCATCACAAAGGTTTCCCTTCTCAAAGCTGCCATGAAACGGACTTATGGCAGCACCTCAGAGCACTGATCAGATCTCTATCCATTAGATGCAAAGTAAAGGAAATAAAACGCTAAGCTTTCAAGATGAAGCACTGTGTGGCATTAGCTGCACGGATGCAAAAGGCCACAAGGGAGCAAAGAGCAGCCAGCAAGCCGAGCGCAACCCAAACCCAGCACCCTAACCCAGAACTTGCCAGCCTACTGGGACCGGCACTGAATAGGTCACAGATTACAACAGCAGAGAGGTTGGCCCAAGACAAGCTTCACAAGAACAGGATTAAAAATCCAAATGCACAACTGTGTGTACACAGACTACTTTGCCTCCGTTTCCTTTCCTGCAGGAGGTATGACACTACCCAGTCTCTGAAAGGGGCAAGCACAGACCCCAGCTATTTTTTTTTTTTTTTACTTTGAAAAAAAAAGAAAACCAGCCACCAACAAAATAACCTCCCTGACACAGTCTGTGGAGAGATTTGGAGGCCCTGACTCCCCACCAACACAAGCAAAATACCACAAGATGTTTGCTGTCCTGGATTGTGGTTTTAGCCTTAGGAGGATTTCTTTAAGGAATTAACTAAAATTGAAGTCAACGTAATGTCAAATAGCACACAAAAAAAAATCCCCTCACATCTTCCTTTGGTATTGCTGTGACAGCATCCACACACACCTCATGTTTACAGCCTGTTACTTTCTGATGGTTGTCCTCTCCTTCCTTACACTACAGCTTTGGATCTCAGAAAAGTGAAATGTTGATATTGAACGTGAAAGAAAAACTCATCTGTGTGATGAGAGTAGTGAGCTGGCGTAGAAGCTGTCAAACCAAGGATGTGTCTTACGACTGCCATAGTATAATGAAAATATTCTTTAAAACTCTTTGACAACTGCAGAGAGAGACAGAAAATTAAACTGCCTACACCTGGAGACTACTCTGTGTGCGAGCACATCAGCCTCTGCTCTGGACTGTACAGCTGGTTTGAGTGGGGGCAAGTCCTATTTCTGAAACGCTGAATCAACAGCAAGAAGGGGCACGCAGACCATTTTGCTTCCCCATTTCCCCTGTGCCAAAATAAGTCATTATTGCACTACCATCTTGGAGGAGACAGGGAAAACTGCTAGGATCCCAAGTGCAAGTAGCTCCTTGCAAAGAATCAGCCTCAGACACCCTCTCCCCTTCACAGTGCACAAGGCTTGAGCTAGGGCAGAATAGATGGAACCTCACACACATTCAGAGCCACAAAAAGACAAGCAAAGGCAGGTTAGGCAGGAGGAAGCCTCAGTACCTTTGAGGAGAAGGTGGGGAAGACCACTGTCCAGCCCAAGACACAATTTCAGGCTTTTAGAGAATGCAGTCCACATAATGAACATGCTTTTTCAGGAATCAAAATAAAGATCCACGTGAAGCTGAAAATTCTGCAGAATCCATACATACTTGAACTTGCACGTCTGACTGTCAAAAAACAAAAGACTTTCTTTACAGAGAGGATCAACACAGGTTCTGGCTTGCTGCAATTCCTAGAAAGCTGCTGATAATTTCAGTGAATCAGACTTTGCCTCGTTGCAAACATTTCTTGACTCTAGGAAAGCTTAAGATTTATATGCTTTAGACACTTAGGCAGAGATTTTTCACAGGTCACCAGGGAATTTGGATGTTGAGCTTTTGCCAGAATTTTGAACATTGACGAGTAAGCACAGGCAAGCAAATATTTGAGGTATTTAACCTCCCCCAAAGGTACCAAAGCTAAGCACCCAAGTGACTAACCACTTGAAAAAACACAAGCCTCAGATTTTGGGAGGTCATTAATGTCAGCATTGAGCAGCTATTAAGAGATGCGGCAGCATTATCCAACACCTTCGCCTTAGCTTTCAGTGCTTATGAAGTCAGCAAAGGCACACTGGGCCTGCAGGGCAAAGCATGATTAGCTTCAGGGCTTTTAATCACTGTTGTGATTTTATATGAACTCTAAGTGCAAAGGTGGGGGAGGAGGGGCATTTAGTAAGGCTGTTTTGAGACCAGAGAAAATACAAGATTATGGTTAAGAGCGTAAATTTGGTATTATCAAATCAATACTGTAAATAAATATAGTAGGTGTGTTAATCCATATAGCTGAGTGGAGCAAGATGAACGTGAGGGATACCAGTGAAACAGGAAGATTGCAAGAGGCTAAAACTAAACATACCCAAAAGAGAGGGGCAATGAAAACAATATTGTAAACCAATGGGGTTTTGGTGACTACGTGTGATTTGAAAACTTAACCTGAGCACAGATGTCATCTCAGCACTTTTGGAGCTTGTGACAGAGAGTGAATAGGGACAAAAGTGAAAGTTTTTCCACAAGTGAAAACACAACACCACGAAAATTCTGCAGATTAAGCTGTTTGCTAAACACCACTGCACTGTAATACACTGCAAAGAAAGAAAACTATCATTGTAAAGATCTGGCTGCTTGCAGGAGCTTATTAACTTGTACCACAGCCCACACATCCTCAGTGAATACTCAAACAGTTAAATCTAGCAAGGAACTATGAAAATAATGGGGAGGAGGAGGCGGCCAGGCTAAGAAAAGAACTGGCAGCCGAGGAGGAATAGGTATTCTAGACAGTTACCAACATTTAAAGCAGAGAACTAAGCTAACATTCTATCAGTCCGTGGGTATCTGTTTGCAGTGTACCATGAGCCAATGGCCATTATACGTGCAAGAGGAACAGGAAAGCAGCCTGCTAAGCATTAATTTCAACTAGGCACTCCAGTAAAAGGAAAACTTCTGTCCCTGAATGTTTAAGAAGAAGCTAATGAAGACTGGCTTATGCATGCATTTATTAAAATTTTCTCAGCACTGAGCATTTCAGCTTTTAAGTTTTGTGTGCAGCTTGAAAGCAAGGCAGAAGCCAAACCATTAGGAAGAACACCATCTCTTTAGAGGATTAGGAATTAAGTTAACTGCACATTAGAGATAAAATGGTGGAGTGCTTGTCTTTATTCTTAATAATAAACCATAAGGCGTTGAGCTACACAGCACGATTAACTTCTTTCAACTTCTCACTGTTACTGCTGAGACAGCAACACGGTAGTCTCACAGAAACATTAAAAAGTACGGGGCGATTAAGTCAAAATTAAGTGAATTTAGGGCAGGCAAAAAATGCTACATTGCAACCCAGAAGAGATATGTCTTTTGTTCATGTAAAGAGCAGCCTGAGCACTAGTAGCATTAGAATGAGTTCCTCAAAACCAGAAGTCATTCATGGTTTGAACTGACCGGCTCTGGGGCTTTACATGTTACTCTGCATTGCTTCTCTCCTTCCTAACTCATCATTCATCTGGCTGCTTGGTCTCCACAATAACACCACCACTAATGATCCCTACACCAAGCCAGGAAAAAGAACGGACTTGGGAAACCACAGCTGAGGTCTCATCCCCTCCTCCTTTACCAGCTCCATGCTGTCTTGAACTTCATTTTTCCTTCTCTAGTTTCCCCATTTATAAAGCTCTTCTTACATACGTCACAACCAGAAAAAAAAACCAAAACAAACCAAAAAACACAACTAAGAAACATTTAAGTCTGTGAGATACAGAGATACTAAACAAACAGGGCCCGTTTTGATCATTAGACAATCAGCCCAACCCATCATACAAGATACCAGCAAACCCCAAGACTTACCAAGACTCCTAGCAATAAAAATACTCTCCACAGGACAGACAAAATTCTATCATCTTCAATGTATAGCTACTAGCCTTCAACTACTGTCTATGGTTCAATGAATTGCTAAGTTTATTCACCTGTACCCTGACCAGGCTTAGGACAACTGAAATACAAGAAGGAACGGAGCAAAGCTCCCAGCCCTCCTCTTCCCCCAAGCTTTAGCTTCAGCTGTAGCCTATAAGCAAACACCTACATACTTTCTCCCATACTATCACCTCCCACCTGTGGGACAAGCTCACCTGAAAGGTAGGCAAAGCTATTGGTTTGAGCATCCACCAAATTCCACCTTGAAGTGCTTCTTTACTACCTGAAAAAGCTGGGCAACATTTAAACCACTGAAAAATCTCTGGCACCAAAGCCCATCCTGTTAAGGCAAAGGTGAATCCTTGTCTTTGCAGAGTCTTGGTTGTTTCATAGCTGGTTAGCGAGCCATCTTTTCCTGCGTTACAGAGTCTAGCACAGGTCACTCAGATCCAAGACCAAGCAAATCTAAAGAAGCAAATTGCCCCATAGGGAACAGCTGAAGTCATCATGGCACAAGATGCAGCAGCCACTTTGAGGTAAAGCACCCTCCTGGTGCAGTAGGCAGCAATTCCCCTTCACGTCTTATTTCTGCAGCTGTGTGAGGTCCTAAGCAAAGTATCAAAGCCCTTTCAACTAGATGTAATGTGTTACCTGTGACATGGTGGAAGACATGCCTTAGCCAAGCACACAAAGCTCGCAAGTATTTGGAGCTTTGGGGTAGCCTTTAGGCATTACAACTCTGCTGCAAACAGGGCTCAGTATCAGATGCACACATTCAGTGTGCCAGGCTGTGCCCTGAGGTGTTTACCACCTAAGCGTGGTCTAAGGCAGAATTAGAGCTGTTGAAAATTTTCCAGGAAAGTACCAGAAAAAAAGGCAGTGAACCAAAATGAAAATCCTTCCTGGAAATGCACTAGCTTCCAACAACAGGGGTGAGTTTCCCCATACACTCTCCTAGCGGGCTGCAGGGATTTTACAACATCACAGGCAGAGCAGACACATAAACTACCTGAAAGGGCTTTTGGTTTAACTGCTACAGGATCAGCAGCCTTAGGAAACTTGCGTCTACCAAACTTGGCAGTGCTTTCAAATGTGGTCTGTGCACGCCCCAGGGAAAAATATGAAAGTGAGCCTTTGCTCAGATTTCAAAATGAAATTAGTTTCATTAGAAACTACTTTGGGTTCCTCTGGACTGATATGTGTCAGTATTTTGGGAACCTGAAAGTCTGGTTACTGCAAAGACCCAGTTCCTGACTTACCAGCCCTGAGAAACTCAGCTTGCTCTGGAATACACACAGCAAAACTGGGACTCACAGAGAGCCGAACTCTGCTTCCTGAACTGGTATGGTCCCAGCTCTCTGTTTGCTTTGTTGGCAAACAATCTCAGACCATGGCTGTGCTGGGGCTTTAGAAACCATTACTTCATTTTGGGTAGAACATTTCAAAATGACATTTCCTGTTTTGTCTTTTAAAGTTATCAGGAGGGTTTCATTCTCCACTCAGAAGAGTGACTTTTCTTGTTTATTGTTTTCATCGATCTACAGGATGGAGGTATAATGCAATGTATAATATACGTGGAGAAGTTTGTAAAATTAGACTCACTTTGATATTGGGTAAACTATGTAAGCCTGCAAGTCTCTGACTGAACTGAAAAGACAATACAGAGCTCTGCAATCCCAAACTGGTGCCATTGCCAGATAGCCTGTTCCACACCTGGAATAAAAAGCCACAGCTTTACTGAGTGAATCAAAATAGGTGATTTTGTCATAACTTTTCCAGTAACATCTCTAATAAATACCTGTGGCAGTAGCTGTGGCAAATTTAGGAACTCCTGGGATTTCTCTGATGCTCAGCAGCAAGTGTTTATTATCGTCTTCAACAGGTCTTCAGCTACCTACAAGAAGAAAAGATTCACAAGTAACACTGGCCCTTTAAACTGTCTTTGCACCACTTGCAGGTTCAGAAATTCACATAAAAACAATTTTATTTTGGAACTGAGTATTCCAGTATGTACAAATCATTCCCATTCATTTCCTTTTAGACTTCCTGTTCATCTCTCCATTAGACAATCCTCTGTCCCTTCCTCAAAAGCATAAATACCCTCATAAAATGTCCTCTCCCAGGCTAATGTTAAAGCCCTGGTTTAATACCCATCAGATATTTTTACAGGCTACTAACTCTGTATTTGTTAATACTTAAGCCATCCAGAGAATCTGCCAGAACTTCTTGAAGATGGCTACATGCCAAAATGAAAAGGTAACAGCAAACTGATCTTCCTTTATAAGAGCCAAAACACAAATCTAGTATTCTAGATAAAAGAAAATCCTACCATCTTGCGTTTAAGCATCACATTTTGGCTTTTGTACCCCCTAATACATGTATTTGTGAGAGTCTTTTTCCTGTCTTGATGAGTTAAGCATGCAGTAATAGTCTTTCACTGCATTTTCACTGATGGGATGTGTTTAAAATAAAAATCAAAAGCATGAAACACCGACAAGTGTAGTGTTGCAGAGCTGTCTTCTTATTTTTCAGTTGAATTCCCAGGTTTAGCAAAGTGCTTAGCTCACACACCAAAATGCTGCAGGCAGTTGTATGCAAGGTATTTTGGAAGTGAAAGTCAAGGACATTCAGGATTTAGCCCTTCGGTGACTGGCAAATTCTACCCAAATTTCCTTTTAGACCTCCCGTTCATCTCTCCATTAGACAATCCTCTGTCCCTTCCTCTAAAGGGTAATGTTAAAGTAGAACTTTGGGTAGAACTGAAGGTATCAAAGATACATGCACAAAACCAAGATCCAGTTTGATCCTACAGTAGTCTAGATACCAGAATTTCACAGAAACTCATGTAAATGATCTGTTAGAGATCCAACTGATCTGTGCTTCATTTACTGGAGATAGGCTGTTCTCTGTTTTATCAAGCAGTCTTGGTGCCATTCAGAACAAAGTTTACTAAGTCAAAGTTGCAGAGACAGGGAACAAGTTCATTTGACTCCAAATAAATGGAATTTAGAATTAGCAGCGATATAAAGCTATTGCAGTCGTTACAGAATAATTCTTAAGATCGGATGCCCACTTTGACTGTAATCCCTCCAAATTCAAGTCAACCTAAAGATAAAACTAAATAATCTGCCAGAACAGACTTACTGCATTGCTAATAGGTATTAGAAAATATAACCGGGAAAAAATACCCAAAACACCATGATGAAAGCTCTCATATAGAATTTCTAATAATAGATCTAAAAGCTCTTTAGAGGAGGAAAGGGCGGGGGGAAGAGTCGTATCACAGAGAAGGAGACAGAGGCACAAATTCTCAATATGACTTTCTTAAGACTCCCCAGCAGGCTAGAACAGAAATCAAACCTGAAGCCTCTAGTCCTTTGTTTTGAAACACAATTTTAAAACACACAATCATCTGAAGAAACATGCTATAGAACAATACACACTTGATTTACCTCCACGCAACTGGAGTGAGAACAAATTTTACCTCTAATTCAACATAGTTTGGCTGTATTCCCATGTTACCAGAGCTCATGAGACACACTGCCACACAGAATATATATGATGCTAGAGTGCACACAATTTCCAGTTCAAAAGTCCTTCTGGAGGTCCTTCTTCTTACACCCAGGGTGGAGGATACAGCCCATCCTGGTACAGAATGGAGTGACTGCCGGAGACAAGACATCTCACACCAGTTGTCCTGCTGCCTGGCCATCCCATCACGCTGCCTCAGCTGGTGAAGACTTACCACGATGGTATTTGAAAAAAACTTTTATTGACTCAAACTTGTCTAATGAAACTCAACTTCAACAAAGACAAAAAAACCCCACCAAAGTGCTGCTCTGGTTGCCCAGCATCCTGCCTTCTTAAGTTGAGATAAAAGTGGGAAATTAAGGAGGCTATTAGGGAAGCGGCACCAAGTTGAATACAGACGATAAACATCTGAGAAAAGGGAGAAGAGTTGTTGGGGTTCCCCCCCCCCCCCTTTCTTTAATGCTTACTGTTAACCGGTTTCCCACGGCGCTGCAGACCACCACGCCAGGGCCCCTCCCCAGCAGCTGTGCGCAGCCCGCAGCCCTGCGGGGTGAGAGCCAGAGGCCCGGCCCAACCCCACGCCCGGGGACCACTGGGGCCACCGGCCTCCATTTTGTCCTCCGAGGGCTGAGGGCCCCAAGCAGGAGGGACGACGTTCTGAGGTGCTGGCAGAGAAAGGCAGGCGTTTACTACCTCTTTTAATGACAAGCAAATAAGTACATTGTAAAAGCACAGTCTGCCATACCTGCTCCTTTTCCTACTTCATTTTTCCATCACCGCAGGAGCCATACGAACTTACAGCTGGTGCATTTTTTCCCCCTAGCCTTTACTTCAACTTGCTGCATTCCTTAACATGTTTCTCAAGATGCCTTTATCAAAATAACTCCCAACCTCGACTTTTCTTATCCTAAGATCTCGCAGGTCTAAAATCAGAAGCTGGGGCTGCTGACACTTGTGGAAAGCAAGAGGCACGGCCGCCCGCAGGGCCACCTCTCTGCCGCCCGGCAAGCAGGCGCCGTTTGAGGGTTAAAAAAATCCAAACAGCTCCAAGAAAGTCAATCTTTACGGCTTCGGCCGCAGCTGTGCGCTGCCAGCCAGGCTGGCACGGCGTCTCCCTCTAGTGTCTGGAGGCGCCCGCCGGCCGCAGCACCGCCGCCATTTCCGCTCCAGTTTCTCTCGCCCACACTGCCCTCTGCAGCTCGATTGCGAACTCAAACGGAGGCGTGGGGGGGAATAAAATATAAGAATTTCAGAGGGATCCTTCCAGTCCTTCCAGTCAGCACGGACTGGATAGAGCAGACCCACAGCCATTCCCCGGGACACCAACGCCTCATAGGCCTGGCCGCCTCAGCACCAATGCACAGTCCTTGCGTGCATCTGACAGGAATCTCGCATTTTTCTCATAAAAAGATGCCAACTTCAGGCAGCATGAAAGACGATCAACCAGCTTCTGAAAGCATGTCACCAGCTGGTCACGTTCCTGCCTGGTGCACCATGTTGTGGACCCACCAGGACAGGCGTCCAGTGAGCAGCGAGCTGGGCCGGGCGGTGGAGGCACAGACACGCCTGCCTGCCCTGACTGAATTTTGCTATGTAGCTGCTTCAAAGAAACAGATCGGCATACTGCTGTAGTATTCAGTGATGTATTTACTGCTGCAAAGCTCCAGATGCTCCGTAAGCCACAATAATACAGTTAAGTGGAAAATGAGTCATTTAAAACCATAATGACTATCATAGCCTGACTCCACTGGCAACAAACCACCACAATGATAACACTGCGAGATGGCTGATGGGAGCCGGGGGGCTGCTGAGGTGCTCCTGCCCTCCCCAGGGCATGCAGGGGCAAGCCGCCATCTCCTCAGCACCACCGCACCGCCACACACCCACCTCACCACCACTCACCCACCTCACCGCTCGGCTCCATGTCACCCACCCTCGAGACTGGCAGGTGAGCAGGGCCGGACACCCGGATTTCGGCTGTAAGGAGGGAGGGCCACCCTGTTGAAAGCAGAATGGAGGTCTCCTTGGCCAGAGCAGCAGGCCCGGGGGCTCACCCCGCAGGGCCCTGGGAGGAGGGTGTGTGCGGGGCTGCCACCCTTTCCAAGGGGACGGGGGTGAGAAGGTCGGACACTGGCCCTGCCGTGCCCATGGGGATGCTATCAACGCATGTTCCTGAAATTGTCAATAGTAATTAGTGTTGAGAGGCCATGGGTACGTTCTCACAGATGAGGAGGATTCTATCCTTGAATCCATCAAGGATCAATCAGACAAATAACTCCTAATCAAAGAAAGCAAGTATTGTTCTCATTCTTGAAGAGAAACATCCTGGAGCAGGTGGGCATACAGGCCTTGAAAACGCCACTAATCTACATGTATTGCCAACTTGGCAGAAAAGTGAAAATTCTGAGTGTCCTAAGTTTAACTACCTTCATTGTAATACTAAAAATCACGCCCATAGGTCAGGGAGACCCTAGCCCAGGTGAAGACCCTTCCCATGAGCATGCATAGTAGCTATAACTTAATTGTGTAATTGTATGTAAATTACTAACCAATCAAATACAGATAGGCGGTACTAATATGATAATAATGTTGTAAAATGTGTAAATAAACTGGGCGGAGAGTCCTGTTTGGTGTGCTAGGCTTGTGGGAAACTAGCGAGCACCCAGCCTTGCTCAGCTCTGAAATACATAATCAATGTATCATCCTGGCGTGTGAGAGTGGCTATTGCACACTGGGTAACGAATACGATATTTTGGACAGCAGGGACAGAGCAGTTTCCAAGTGCTTGCTGTGGCTTGTCTAGGGGCCAGGTGGGTGCGGGGCCTGGCCTGCTTGTGGGAAGGGAGATGAAGGCTCCTCCAGACCTGCTTCAGCTCTCCACCTGGCCAAAAAGCATCTGGGGCCATGTGAGGCCAAGCTTTGCTGCCTGCTCCTCAGGCCCTGCTCAAGAAAACACCTCTCGAGGCAGGCGGACACTTGTGAGAGTCAGGAGAGCTTTTACAGCATCAGGGAAATAAACGTTAGCTCTCTGCTGACGTGGCAGAGGTGACTGGGGTAGGAAAGGAAAAACCAAAGCCAAGTTTGCTGCTGGTATGAAGCAGATAGCTCTAATGATTTTACATAAACCGTTTTAATTTATGTCCTCAGAAAATTTGGCATTAGTTTTTTCCCTATCTCCAAATGAAGTAATTCTCTTGCTTAGTCCTTGGCTTATTCTTTCAAAAGCCAGGTAATGGAAAAAGACAGATGTCCTCACTAAAGGCTGAGGCTTTGAGGAGCCGACGTACACTAACTCATATTGTTATTTGCTATAGAGAAGCATCTTTTATTCCCTCAACATAAGCAATGTGCTTTGTTGCTAGACTGTAGCACCATGCAATTTAAGCCCAACTCTCCAAAATATGATTGCCTTTATCTAGCTGAATGCTCTGGGTATGGACTACTTCCAGTCCCTCTTATTAAATGCAATAAAGCAAGGTCACTCCTTAGTCAACCTGATCACTGCCTGCCACAGCACCGTTGAGATTACTGTCATTTATGCAGGGGAAAAGGAGGGCTCCTCACAGATCAGACTCTCATAAAAATAATTTACAGCTACATTCACCTTGCACGAAACAGCATAGCCATCCTGTCAGCCTACACATATTTCAGTCTCTCTTTAACTACCCTCTTGTGGTATCTCTGAAGAATGACAGCCTTTTCAAACAGGCTAAAATAAATCCAGCTCTACTTGGTCGTCCTAGTATTAACCGAGACAAAACTTTCCTTTTGGAGGGCGAGTAGCTGGTGGTTGTTTTAGAGGTTTGGGTTTTTTTTTTATCAAATGAGCTCCAAATGCATCATTTGCCCCAAATACACTGAGGCCCTTCAAAAATAGGGACCACTGAAAATCCCAGGAAGTTTATACTCGCATTTTTAGTTATCTTTACAAGAAGAAGAAAAAAATAGTTTCCAAGCTTTTGATGCTAATACAATCTCTGCTGCATCAAAAAAAAAAAAAAAAAAAAAAAACAAAAAACAACCCACCCCACCACTGATTCCACAGAAACTAGTTTAGGGCTTTGAAGATGCAAAGCAGAAGATGCTTTTCATCAACACACAGTAATATTGTGTATTTGACAGGTAAAGTCTCTATGTAATCAATTGATTAAGTTCTCACTTAATTATTTTCTTGTCTTGAAACAAAGTTGATTATACTGGGGGTGGATGGTGGGGTTCCTTGCGCTAAATGCAAATTTTTCAGTAGAGAAACATCTCATAAGTCCAACCAAGAAAAACGCTACACTCTTGAGTTTCAACACTGAGCAATAGTGACGATTAAACAAGCCACACTAGGTGGTAAAATACAGCATATCTGCCCTCAGTAACTAGAATGACCACAGGCTTTATCAACCTGGGTCAATGCTTGAGGTTACTTGAATTATCAATAAATAAGTAAACCCATTCTTTCATGGAGATAATTTTAGCAAATCTAGGACCCCACAAGTTGTTAACATGGGCTAGGGTTAAAAGTGCTTTCTGCAGAAATTCCTCATCTTTTACTATCACTGACTCTGCCATGTACCTGATTGGGGTTTTTTTTGTTCTCATGGTGACTAAGACAGTAACCTAGTTCCCCTGGGTGACTCCTGGGATGACTCAGGGAGTAGGTGGCTGGTATTGCACTGGTGACTCCGAGTTTTGTGTTTCCAGCTGCACTTTTCTCAATTATAAAATGAGAGTAATGGTATAGTGAAGTCTGTATTACCAGACCAGCAGAGGAAACATCAAATGCAATGATCGTAATCTACAGGAGAGGCCTCAGCAGAAAGCAGCAAAAAGGCCGTGTGAGAGTATAGGGTGCCATCATGATTTCATTCTCTGATCCTTGCTGTATAGAGCTTTCTGCCTGTGATATTGCACATGACATTGTGTGTGTGCGTTTCGATGTATATCAATGTGTTTCTATATGCAGACAAACAGCACACAAATGAGGAGGGGGATATTCTTTATGACCAGGAAATGTCTTTGGGCTAAAATTACTTTAGTTGCAAGATACCTGTGGAAAAAGAAAGGTGTGTGTGTCCCCAACCACACAGCTGGCAGAAAGGGACCACGCTGGAAACTCTGCCAACTCCACGATAAGCACTTGGAGGCATTGCCAGCTGGGAACTTCCACCTTGCCCACGGCCACAAGCAGTCCAAGCGCCTCCAGATGAAGACAGGGCGCAG
This sequence comes from Ibidorhyncha struthersii, assembly GCA_013398815.1. Taxonomy (NCBI): domain Eukaryota; kingdom Metazoa; phylum Chordata; class Aves; order Charadriiformes; family Charadriidae; genus Ibidorhyncha; species Ibidorhyncha struthersii. The sequence goes on from VZSZ01001047.1 coordinate 591,008, forward strand.
GGAAAACAGAGTCCGCCCTCACCTGCAGCTTTGTTCCCTCTTTGCTAGCAAAAATCTGGAGCCTTTTATAGCGGTTACCACGGCTAATTCACTGAGGCCTTCAGTTTTAACTCTGGTCTCTAGTACTAACAAAGGCTTTTTGTATTACAGCAGCACTGAGAAATGCTCACTTGCCCCAGTGCAATCACGTAGTAAGAGACAGACTGTGTCCCAAAGAGCTTCACATAAAGAATGGCTAGGGTTGGTACTTTACAGTGCAAAGGAAGGAAGGAAGATCTGATGAGACTGTAAAATCGACAAGGGAGGAGGGTAATCCCACCACTCATTTGTATGTACTTCTCTGAACCAGGTAAGTTAGAGGCTAGTCTCCATCTGGAGTTAAGGAACAGTCACCTTCAAAAGGCAATTCAGACCATTTAGGTTGGGATTCTGCTCCAAATCGCCTTCTGAAGCTATGGATGTCTCCAAAGATGGCAGTTGGAGTCCAAAGAAGCAAGTTGGTTTATCCAGGTGAGACTTAACCGAGTCACCGTGGGAGTAACAAAACCCTGTATAGTTTGAGTCTTTGGTCATTGACTGAACCACAGCTCGCTCTTCTTTCTTGCCAGAAACAAAAGCAGTAAGCCAAGTAGCTCCTCTGTAAATGGAATATAACCAATGGTCTGTTACCTTGTTCCAGTGCCCCAGGTGGCTTTCAGCAGAGGTCACCTGCATGTGTGAAGCAGTAGTTAGAGTTCAAATTATCAAGAATCATGCTAAAAGAATTTACTTAACAAGGCAAAGCCACAGCAAATGAAAATACTTTCAGTAAAATCCTCCCCAACCTCCATTTGCCTATCTTCCAGTCCAGCAAGGACTACAAATTTTCATGAGCTCATACAGGCAAAGGTAAAAAGGAACAAAAATTTACAGTGTCTATGGCTCTTGGAAAAATTTGTCTGCAGTGTTATTGCTGCCTATAACAAATTTAGCTATCATAAGCCATGAAAGAGAGCATGACTGGCCAAAAGGCAAGAGAATACCAGCAAGGTAGAAATAGCAGAAAACTAGGTTAGAGCTAGGTATTTAGTAAGGAAAGACAAAATAAGAGACTACAGAAGGTTAAAAAAGAAGGGACGAAGCACAGCATAAAATGAACGTTGTATGAGGGAACAAATGTTACGATTGCTTTCAAAGAATCACTTCCTATAGGCTGCTTTAGCTGGCATCTCAGCTGGTGATGGGAAGCTGCTAAGTAGAAAACTAGTTGGAGTGTGGGAAGGTGGGAGTTTTAAAGCATAAAACAAAGGTCCTGCGTGTCGTAAGCATAGTAGCTCAGGGTTTTCCATGATCCAAATCTCTTATACCCTACAGAGTAATACCTTCATGAGTCCTTTCATTCCTACTGGTGGTATTTGGCACGGTCTTTAAACGAACTTCATTTCTTAAATACTAGTGATTCAAAGATAAGAGGCTTTTAGACAAATGTCTTGAATGGAAAACCCTGCAAAAAAGATTGTCTGTACCTGCAAGCTCATGTCCCTGCATCAAACTTTTGAAAAGCAATACATGCATCTGAGAAAGTTTAAAAGCATTAAAAATTGTGTTTCATCTCTTACTGGACCTTTCAGGCATATTCCTCTGAGCATCACCACTCTTCTAAGAAGACCTGACACCCAGATCTTTAAAGGCATACAGCCACTTAATTCAAAGGCAGTGAAATGCCTCAATGTTTTCTGGGACTCTGGGAGCGAGGGTTCATTGGCTTCACTGGGAATTAAGGACCATCAGCAGGAATATGCTCAGCATCTGGGAGGACAAGGATCACAGACTGTACAATCGGATACCGCATTTCTTCCCCCTGAGACACTGACAAAGCTGTTAGCGCTCCTATTACAACGCTTTGAGATGAGCCTGGAAGATGATGCTCTCGTTAGACCCTCCCTCATGGGACCTCTCACGCTCTATCTGTGCAAGCTTGCTCCAATAGTTTTCATCCTTCTACAGCCATCTGTAACTGGTTTCCTTCAGAAGCCTGGAAGTTGTTTAATGATGTGCATCCAGAAGACTGAGATACGGTTCCTCACAGAAAAAAGAAAAAAACCTCTTTTTGCACACTATGCTACTCCTGTACATTCTGCACAGTTTACACAAAACTGGATTTAAAAAAAGACATAGGGCTATTCTTTTTTCTTAGTTACATTGTTGAAATTCAGGGAAATTTCACTTCCATCAGATTTACATGGGAGTAAGAGTAGAATACAGACAGCAGTGATACACAGCTGAAGAGAGAAATAAAAAAACTTGAATATACAGCTGCATACATTTAATTGCTTACCAAACCAACTGGCTTTGGTAATAATTATTGAGGGAGAAGGAAGATTTCCTAAATCTTGCTCAAGAAAGCAAATTTCAGTGTCACAAGTTACCTCCGCCGGAGTAACTTGGATAAAGTTTTGAAGTGTTTGCAATGAGCTTGTTAAAAAAAAAAAAAAAAATCCCCGAACTAAAAAACCCTCCTGGACATCAGGTATCGTGAGGAGCTAATTTTTTATTTTTTTTTTAGAAAAGGATACCACGAAAGCTGTACTATGAAGAGCTTGACAATTCGCAAGAAATTGAACATAGTTATGCACAAATCGTTCGTAGTAACCGATAGCCATATTCTTAGCTGATGAAAAATGATAAAATGCCATTGGCTTGTGTGGAACTGCCCAAATTCAGAAAAGGGTTTGCATACAGCCACATACTTAAGTATGGGACTATTCATGAAAGACCAACTGGTCAGTTAACTAAAAGCTAATGTAAATAGGCTGTTACTGTATTTTAAAGAATCTGGACAAGCCAAGGATCTGGTGTCCTTTTTGTTCCTTTTTTTCCCCCCAATTACTGTAATACTTTTGATTAGATGCTTATAAAAGCTTGCCATTTCCTTTATATTTTCAAAAGCTATTTCTTCTGAACAAAACCCCACTCCTGGGAAAAAGTATTTCTTCCCCATAGCAATGATGGGGTACTCCACACAAAGAAGCACCTAGCAGTTTAGTTCACATTTTTTAATAACATGGCACAATTTACATTACACAAGTCTTCGCTGATGAGGAAACATGCTGAAGATTGAGAGCCGCTTCACTTTTCTTTTCACATAGGATCTAGAAAGGACTTTATTACATACAGGATAAACAGCAAAAAGGTTTGTATATAACAATCTCTTTACAATACTGAAAGCTACCACTACGGTTCCAGTGTACATATTCTTCAGGGTTGGGGTTTTTTTTGTATTTTTCCTTTTGTTCTTAAAAAAAAAAAACCACTGCACAACATCTGGAGTTCACAAAATCTGAAGCTCACAACTAAACCTTCAGTTGACTACTAAAATAGATCTCTGATCATTAGAAACAACTGTCTGTAGTTAACTTTTTTCTTTTTTTTTTTTTTTTTTGCCAAAACAGGGTAACAACTTCAGATAGCACTTTAATACACTAGAAGACCAATGGAACTAATTTTATTTCATACATATATTTTACAGTCCAGTAGACAAGATATTGAATTATCTCTGATAAAGTCATATTCTCTCCAAATATTTAGACAAGAAACTTAACACATTATAAAAAAGTGTGTTATGAAAAGACAGATTTCATAAGATTGATGCATATTTTTAAAAAGGACCATGTTCTCCATGTTATTTCACGTCTTCTATGATTAGGGAACAACAAGGCTGACCTGTTAACTATTCACAGACTTTATTACCAACTGAAATACAATAAATTGCATTATGAAATCTGCATCAGAGTTCATTAATTAAACTACTAATCCACAGTGAAAACATGTCCATCATTTAGAAAAGTATTAGCTTTCCTGTAGGATTTGTTTCAATGTAGCTAAAAATCACTTAACAACAACAACAAAAAAAAAGCGTGTGTACAGAGAAAAATGACACACTGGCAATAAAAATAAAAACAGACATGAATGACTATAAGCAGATGTTCTTCCAAAAATAAATTTGACATGTTAAGTGACGAAAGTTCTGGAAAACATCCAGCATTTGTTTATAACTGTTTAACCCAGATTAATGCAACTAAAACCCAATCTGTCATGACTACAGTATCAGTGATTACAGATCGCTAACCCTGACGCGTTCTAAGGAATACATGAGCTACAGTAACATCAGCATTTTGATGCGGGGGTTCAGACAGAAAACTACACTTCTAACAGGCTGTTTCTTCATCAAAACAAGCAAGAGAAATAGGTTTCTATTATAGATGAGCTTGTTCAGGGAAAATATGACTTTAATTATGTTGTGTGTTGAAAAGGCTCCTTTGAGTTATAAAGGCTTTTGTGAAAAGCCTTAAAATTCATTGCATAGTTGAAGGGGTTTAGCTGTCTATAACAATATATGTAACACAGCATAAGCAGACTGTGTTGATCAATATTAAGTTTGCAAATAGCACAGTTTAAGAAGTATTAATGTATTATGTTACTTAATTTTATCTATTTACATTTGTACAAAGTAAAGCTTTCATCTTACCCTTTTTGCATATATGAACCATTAACCCATGAAGCAATCTTTTTACATAAATATCTACAATTGTCTTCACTTCTGGTCTGAAAGAGCTTTGTACGGTGGACATTGGTGGTGGTTTGTTTCTAGTCAAATAATTCAGATCAATGTCTTGTTCTTCAGTTCAAATTTTGAAATTTTTAAACTAGAAATAAAATAGAGTAGGAGACACAAGGAACATATGGACTCGGCTAAAAGATCTGGAAAATTTCAACATATAATATACAAAAAAAACATTTCAAAATCTTTGCACTCAGGTCTATACATATTGTACAGTGGGTCACATGCCCAGTCTGTATCAATGACTAGTAAGAAGGTCTTTATATTATGTTCATTTACAACGTTCTGTCCCTCTTTCTCTGTTTTTTATTTTTTCTCACTCTGCTTATCGAGCTTCAATGTCCTTGAGGGTGTGAGAAGGAGGCCTCTCTCTCATCTCTGTTGACAGAGGAGTAGTCCTTCTGGGAGACCCAGGCCGAGGTCCCAGAGTAGAAATAAGAGGTGGCGGGGCACTGAGAGCTGCTGTGGGGGGAGTTTTATTGAGGATGCCATTTTGGTGTCCCGTCGGGGGACTGACTCTGGGGTAGTGCATGCTAGGAAGTCCTGGTGTGATTAGGCTTGGGTGAGGCAGGTGCCCATCCAAGGCGGCAGGGTGAACTGAGTGCAGGCGTGCATGTTCATAGTCCTCTCTGAGCATGTGCAACCGCTCCCTGTCATCCAAGTGGTTGCCCCTCTCATGCTCACGTCGAGGGTCAACAGAAAGAGGGTGGTGGTGATGGTGGTGGTGATTATAGTCATGAGGTTCCCGATCCCTGAATGACCTGTCTGCTTCATATAATCTTGGTGTAGAAAGACGATGAAGGGGGTCATTTCTTAGCAAAAAGTCTCTGCCCAGGGGGTCTCTCCGATGAATATCTAGCTCTCTGTAAGGATCTCTTAAGGGATCTCTCATTGGATCCCAGTGGAAAGAAGGATAGGGGAAACGTTCTCCACCAGGAATTGGGCTAATTCCCATAAAAGGGGTCATCATGCGAGTCCTGTCCAGGCCACTGATGCTGTTCATGTGATGTATACCAGTTACTCCTACAGTCATGGGCATAGACACTAAAGGACTTGGATGGACGTTAGACGTGGATATAGGTGGTGGCTGATCAGATGACCTATGAGTCTGAGGTCCCTCAGGTTGAACATCATGGTCTTCCTTTCGCTCCTCCTTTACTTTGACTTCATTGCTTTTCTTCGGATTATCGTACGCTGGCTCATTCTTCCTCTCGGCCTCACGGTTTGAAGTACTATTAGGCCTGGTGCTCTCCACAACGGGGGGCCTAGCATAGGGTGAAGGAACCCTGGACATTTGCTTAGACTCTTCCACCACTCGGCTTTCATGGCTCAGGCCTTCTTTCTCCGAAACATAGTTGTCCTTCACCTTGTGCTCTTCAACATTAATTTCCTTCCGAGATTCGGAGTGATCCCTCTCTCGTTCTTTGGGTTTCTCTTTTTCTCGAACCTCGGGATTCAGATGGCTCCTGATCTGCTCATTTGAGCTGCGATTATGTCCGAGGGAGTTTACTGGATGGATAGGTGCTGGCGAAGGATGGCTGGAGTGTCTTTTCTCAATGCTCTCCCTAGAAGAAAAATAAGTGTAAAAATGAAGGCATGAGAAACTCTGCAAATAAAGCATCTACTCGTTCCTTTGCAGAAAGCTAGTAACATGCACCATTAAATGCCCTCTTCCTCCTGCACACCCAGAATACCAGAAGAACATCCCATCTCTAAACTAGGCCTGTTATATTATCTTGACCCAGAAGAATATTCCCCAAAGCTGCTTTGTGAACGATCTGATTGAGATTTCAAACGTTGAAGTCCACAGAAGGCTCCCAAGGGAATCTAGCTCTAGTACACGTATTTCTAAGACAACGGCCTTAACTGTTTGCAAAGAATAGAGAGAAAAATAAAAGCATACTAATTTCATCCAAAAAAAGTGATGCAGTTAAATCCAAATTACATGGTTAATAGGATTTTACCTGCTTCTTCTATTAAGAATACGTTTGGGAACGTAGATGACATTTTGTTCAAATGAGTTTTTAAAAAATTTCTAGACCTACGTAAGTTACCGAGTTCTTATCTCAATTTTCTTCAATCTTCTAGCTTTTCAATTTACTTCTCACAATTCAATTTACTTCTTAAAATTGAAAACAAAAACCTCTCAAGACACCAGTACTGATGGATAATCCACCTCTCTGAACAGGTAGGTACTTCTCTTAAGTATGCAATGAACCTCAGCACAAGTGTTTTAAGAGGTGGCCATCACGCATAGATTATGTGTCTGCCCTCAGCAGAGAGCAGTCTACCATATATGCCCGGCAGTCAGACTAGCTCTCAAAACATCTCTCTGCCCTTCAGATTACCAACTCTTTCCCATTCCTAGGGTAGAGCAAGCAGAGCAGGGCCAGGGCCAGTGCATCTCCCTGCCAATGCTAGGAAATCTCAATATACTGTGAATTCATTCTGTCTTTCAAACCTATTTATGTCACACAAAAGCTTAGAGAATTGTTGTCTGGCAGCAGACAAAACCTTCAATATGTGAATGGATACTGTACCAACTATTTTCTGGAAGCAGTGTTGACCAGAAGTTGTTACAGGCAAGACTATGTGAAAAATCTTTCCTATTTAAAATGAATCAAATTTGTAAGATAAATCTAATTCCTCAGTTCCACTGATTTTAACCTCTCACTAACTTCAATTGATCTCTGAGTTGGAGTCTCTCCATAAAGACAGCTCCAGAGACTCCATGTCAGCCATGTGCTGTTTGCTGAGCACAGAAATTCTGTTCCATGTGGGGTGACGGACAATGTGCTGTTAAAGGCAAAAGTGCGGGATAAGCAGCGAGGCCCTCTGAAGTCCCAAACCAGCGCCAGTGTACACGGTTTCTCTTTGGGTGCTGCAGTCTCTGCTTAGCAAAGCGTAACCTGAACATGCTCAGATGAGGACAGCAGGTTCAAACTGGACAAGATAAGCAATACGGGCTGGCTGAAGGGCAACTTGGAAGGTGACTTTGAAGTGGACACTTGCTCCTTCACCTGTACAATTTCTGCTACCTGCTTTTTTTGCGGAGCTGAACTGCGTAAGATTTCTACCTGTAGGTACTTTTGGAAGATGGAACTGCAGCAACTGCAGAAAAAAATATCTTTGAAATGGAAACTCTCATTATTGTAACTTCACCAGATGCACCTTTTGCTGCATCTAGACTGAACTGTTGAAACTCATTTTATGGGCCGTGTCTGAGACCTCAGAGAGTGCAGAATGTGACCGTTAGAACACATTTATAAGTTGGAACATTTGAAACCAGAACTGCCTAGTCTGTACCGACTACCATCGTAGTAGTAGATACCTTGGTATCAGGTTCTGCTTTGATTGACTGTGCCCTAAACAGTCTGGAAATTGTTCCCTGGCTCTAATTCCCCTCCCTCTTGCTTTCCACCAAAAATTGAGGCATTTAACAACTTCCAGATTTGGACACAGTGACACCAAGTCAAAGCACTCCCATGAGGGCTTCTCAATGTGAAGACTCGATTCTTTTACTTTGCTGGGAAAGCAGTGGCTTGTGGACTCAGCAATACCTAGTCTTTTATTTATTTTGCTCGTGGGACTACTTCAGAGGGCACCCTTAATTGTTAATTCACTAGGAGAGCTCATTGAGTCCTTTTACTGGTATTTAATCAATTTCCTATGTAATTGATGTATTTTAAATTATGCGTAAAATTTAGAGAAAATAACAGGCGTTTTCTGTAACTAAAGAAAAATATATGTGCAACCAAAATAACATATTCCTTTGCCAATTTCATCCTATTCAATTACAGTGATGGTATTATCTCAAGAGACTATTGATTATATAGCTCACTTAAGTGAACTACATGTAGTTCAGTGGTCAGAGAGGGAATAATTTTTTATCCGCAGATCTGTCAAGGGCTCCTTAGGTTAATAGCATGGGAACAGCTCTAAGCCTCTGTCTCCACAAAGAAACTTAAGATCATGTTCTCAAATCAACTTATTACTAACTAAGGTATATTTTGAGGCTGTATGCTACACCGAAAGATACTGAGTATCTTGTGCAGAGTACTTTGCCTCATTTATGTTGATAAAAAGTTTAATAGATTCTTGGGTGGTTTTTCTAATGCTGTAGAATTACATATGCTTAAAATGTCATTATTGGAATGGGATTGCTCAGTGACATCTTTTAAACAAAATACCACTGAGAAGGAACAAATCCTATTTCTCACAATAGCTGTTGTTTTTTTTTTTTTTATTAACAGTGGGCTGGAGGAACAGAGTCCTTAAAACAAAAAAAAACAAACCTCCACAACTGCAAATGTTGTTCCAGGAGGAAGTGGGCACTGTATCAGGCCATTACACTCCCCAGACAGCTCTGCACCTCAGAAAGGTTCACAGACTGTAGTTTCCTATTATCTAAGCTATCTTGAGGGATTTACCATATCTCAGTCTAACTGTGGGGGGCCGTGCTACACTGGCCACACAGCCTATCCAAGAAGAGTGCCCAGTGATTCACTGCACTCTGCTCTAACACCTGTCTTAGACAGGGAAAAGCCAAGCTAAGAGGTACCTCTGAGGTACCTTTCCACTGACAACAGAAGAAAACTAGATGAACGCTTTTGGCCAGACAGCCCATTCGGGCGCTGATACAGTTAAGCCCTTGATGACAGGATGGTTTTGAGATGAAATCATACCTCTGGGAGTGATTCCCAGTTCTTCCTGTTTGGGCAAATTAGCTTAAAATAGGTAACAGAGATTGGGACCTCAACTAGAAAGCAGGGCTACGTCCTCACCCCGCTGGGTGCCACTGAAGATAAAAGAATAGGTACGAGAGGCTCGCGGACTACTCCAGGCATTATCTACATAGGGAGCACGTCTCCGGGAGGGATTCTCAGCATCTTCTCATACAGGCAACAGTGTGAGCATGCTGCAAAGTAGAACTCTTCAAAACCACACAGATGGATGCACAGCAACGCTAGGTCGGCAAAAACACTGTTGTACTAAACTGGTAGCTATAATTGTGCAGAAGTATGAAGTATGAATGATGCTTACTTTTAAGGTCTCAAATTATTCAAAATAAATATGTTCTGAGCTATGATATGGAGTTCAGCAATGCCAAAGCAGCTTGCAAGGAATGTATTTCTGAAAGGGATTTTCTTCAACAGGAACACTTCATAAGAAAACATCAAAACAGCAACTGAAATAATCACATATTTAGTCTAAAGACTACCCGTATCATTAGTAACTAAAATGCTTTGCCATTCAAGCCAGTAAAGCTACTCACATGCTTAAGCATTTTGCAGGACAGAATCCCCAATTTGTAACAGCAATTTATTTTAAAGCATTAACACCAGACATGAAAATAATGAAGCTATGCTACCAAACAGAAAATATTCCAAATGGAAAATGTAGGTGAAAAGATCTGTAGTTTGACTTGCTCTTCACACTTTACAATAACATAGAAAAGCTCTTACATGTATTTTTAGAATATCTAATGTGTTAGCATAACTTCTTTTAGAAAAGGCTACTAATGCGTATATTTGGGTTAGTGACAGAGAAGTCAGAAAAGCACATCTCCTAAATATTCTTTTATGTTAAAAAATTAGAAACAAATAGCCATTATGTAGTAAAGTAATGTGCAAACTTAACAGGAAAGCCATTAAGCCACAACTGAAAAAGCTGAAATCAGCCTCTCTACATTGTTCAAGGAAGGCATGACACTTGCTGAATGGCAAATTCTTATAATTTGGTACTTAAATGTTAAGAGGAATTGTTACTGAGTTAACTGTATAATGGGAACAGTCCTGACAAAAAAATATATGACCAGGTTTTACTTTTCATTAACCCTTCCCAGCCTGGACATGTTAGCATGCTACTCCGTGGAAAACACTGAATAAAAACTGTGCTTGAAGATGTGCAACAGCAGTGCATGTGTGTGTGGCTTTTTCTGAGGGGAATTAAAGTTGATTTAATGAACTGCATGCACTGAAACTTACTGTGGTATTGGAACATGACACACCCAGTGCATTTTATAGTGCTATAATTTTACAACTTCATCAGTGGTCCCTCTGGTCAGTCCACTTTTTAAGAGGGAGGTAGGGTTATTTGTCGTGCAGACAAGGTCCAATTAAAAAAGTTATTTAAGTATTCAAAGGTGCAGATACGTGTCTGATAGACTTCATAATCCTTTTTCCACCCTGTCAGGCACCTATCTACACGTTACGTCTTCAAATCCCCTATGACAATGTGACCCACAAGGTGATAGAACTGTGTGGGTTTGATTCTGTTCTCACTTGGCGCTGCCTGAACTCTGCTCCAGCAAAGCTCCTTCTGATGAAGCGTGGTGCAAGTGAGAAGAGAAACAGATGCAGTAGGAAACACCTGAGTTAGAAACCTGCATATTCCATAATGCCTCACGCTGTAGGCAGCCATGGTGTCAGCTCTCCAGGTGTCACTCTACTGAAGCTCTGGTTTAACTATGTGCCAGGCTGGGAAGGGTTAAAAGCGGAACAGAGCCCCGAGCTTTGAACTAGACAATTCTTGGAAGTGTTCTTTCGTACCTTTCTTTGTCATCTTTACTAACAGATGAGTCTCGTTTATCTACATCTCTATCTCTGTCATGAGCTGCAGCAGATGAACTGCGCTCCAGCTCTCCTGGCTTCAGCCAGGGCGGAGGGGTCGGGAACGAAGGAGGAGTTCGGTGCAGTCGGTTCCAGGGCTCGTGAGGGTTGCTAAAGCTCTGCATACTGGGGCCATCCTTGTGGCCGAACATTGAGTTGGGTGCTGAAATGGTGAAGTGGAAAACAAAAAGGTTTAAGAAAAAGGTATGCTCTAGTGAAGGTACTTACCAAAAAAACTTTTACAGCACTCAGAGTTAAAATGAATACATATTATTGGGAGCTGGAAAAGGAAAGGAAATTAACAGAGATTCATTAGAGGGTCTCATTCCTAAAAATGGGCAGGCATCTGACAGCTGTTTTAATTGGAAAGGGAAATGCTGTGGATAAAATTGACAAGGGATGAGGCAGTAAGATAAAAGTGACAATGATCCTTATTCCAAATATTTTGGAGACATCAGGAAATTACCATTATACGGTCTATAAAAAATGGAACTTGTTGCATTTAATCCTGAACCAAAGTAAAATAATATGTGACCAAAATCATGCCAGATTTGAAGTATGGAGAAAGAGAGTGTTTTTTAAAAGGATGATCTTTTGTGACTGGCCAAATCTAGAGCAATGCTGATGATCCTGGACAAATAAATGCAGGTTAGTGATCTTTTCCAGGCACATGTCCTGGATTACTGGTGAGAAAGGAAAGAAAAATGTTCCCAACCACAGCTAAGGATGCTGCACACGTTAACTAGTTTTGAACATGCAACAAAACCATGAGAAATTTCATCAACTCCTTAGGTTCATAGGTTCTATATTTTTATTTTTTTTTTACTGAACAACATAATGGTGACATTTATGAACTATGTTGAATCCACACTAATAAGTAACTAATAGAAAATAATTTACTGATGACTAAAAAATGCTGTTATTTGAAGAAAAAGGTCGCTTTTCAAATTCCCATCTCTTAGTGATACGTGATCTAAGCAACTGGTAAAAAAGACAGCCAGTAGTCACCATCACTCAATATCCTGAATTACACAGCAAACAAGAATTCATAAACAAAGAGGTTACTCACTAACTGTCGGGTTCCCAAGTCCCCCGAAGGCATTACTACCCACTGCAGTGAGACCGCTGAAGGAAGCCGGTCGATTGAAAGGCTCTGCAAACCAAAGGAAACAGCTGAAGCTCACTGGCACGTTGGTAATTATGATAAAGCATTAGCCTGTTACCCAACTGCATTATGTCTGCACGAAAGCTCAGTCTGTGCCTGTCAGTAGCTGAACATCCTCCTCCCACAACACAGCAGTGAGTGTGAGGGGGTGGGACATAAAAAAACATTATTTTTTTTTCCAATGACAGTATGCACAGGGTCATCTTAGTAGAAAAACTTCCTCTTCAAAGAAAAACAAGATGTTGAAATATACATGGTATTTAGGCCTGTACTTCTGCATAAGTAGCTACTCCATTTAAAACCTGCAAACACCTCCATTTTTATTTCCTTTTACTCCCTTCCAATTCAATTCCATGGTCTCTCTCAGGAAATGTTCCTGGCTAGCAAGACTATTATTAATTCTGGCAACTGTGCTCCAAAACACCTTCAGGCCATGTCTCCTAAACCGTAGCCAGGATATAAATAAAATGTCCTATTACACTGATATGTCATGCTGACCTGAACATTTTGTAATACTCTTGATATTTATTGTTAATACTATACGAAAAACTAGCATGGACTGAAAAATACTGGAATAATTTTTTTTAGTAGTTAATGCATACAGGGTATAGCTAAGTCATACAAAGCAAATTCTCTACTCACTTTATTTTGGAGAAGTCTAACTATTTTGATGAAGCTACCAGCCCAGAGAAAAGACGACCAAACCTACCATTTTCTATAGGCAGCTAAGTGCAGAATGATAAAGCTACATCGTAAGTCTGCTGGATCAATTTGGTGCCCCTCCCAAATCCATCCCTATGCAAAATAAAATGCCAATTTAAAGCCTTGATCTCTGATGCTCCTGTAGGCAGCAGACCACCTCATTGCAACACCAGTAAGTTAGAAGGGAAATAAGAACATTTGGTAACCTGGGTGGTTCCCAAATGCTTATTCACTAGTTTTCACTAACAGACACATTTAAGGCCAGATCACAAGATTTTAAGGATATATTTCCCACTCACTTAAATGGAAAAGCAGACCTCTAATACGAGTGAGGAAAAGAAACACCCCCATGAACTGAAGCCTTATCATTAAGGAATTTTTTTGGATTGGTTATAAACATGACTACAGTGAAACCTAACCAGCCCTGTCGCTGTGCTCTTCTAATGTCCAGACTGTTTTCCGAAGTGTTTCAAAACATGCTGTCGGTGATACTATTGCATGTATTTAGAACTGCTACTTGGATAATGGCTAAAAAGTGCAATTTGTAAAGCTTAAGTAGGCAGGATACTCCAAGAGTCTCCACGTGGGCAACCTTGAACGGTCTCGGTGGTCGACACTTGTTACACCTGAGTTGTATTCACCTTAGTTGCAGAGAGAACTTACCTAAGTGAGCAGCTGGGTTGAGAAAGTTGCTGTGGTGAGGTGGTGGGCCGAAAGGGGTGCCGGCTGGGTGACCACCACCTGCCGAAACAAAGCAAAAGGGGTGAATTCCTAGCAAAAGCTGAGAAAGGGACTCACTCTGCTCTGGCCTTGACTATCATTTTTTAAATGGCAGCTCACGCGAGCAGAGATTGCTGTACGCTGAGAGGGGCTCGCAGGTCAGGATCCTGCACAAAGAGCAGCTGCTTTTCTAAACAGAAGTTCCCAGTTAGGGTATAAGGGGTGGCAGGGAGGTGTGTGTAATGTTTCAGTGTGGAGAAAAGGAGCATGTACGATACAGCGTATGTCCAACCTGTCATCTCCATGATGCGTTGGACACCGCTGTGTGAAGAAATGTTCCTCCATTTACTACCTGTATGGCATTTCCAGCAGGTTGGGCTTTTTTAGAAGCATACAGAATAATTTAAAAATATTTATCAAATAGGCTAATAGCCCCTGGCATTTCTTGGAGAGAGTTCATAAGCCAGAGCATATGGGAATTTCCTTCTAACACAGCAGGGATTAGCATTTTAATGAGCACGCCACAAGAGGAGATTTCACTTCTCAGTACTCACTGGCTGTGGAGAAGAGAGTCGAGGGCCGCGCCAGGTCATGGGGGTGGTGGATGGCTCCAAAAAGGCTGGGGCCTGGTGGCCTGCTCAGAAACTCAGGTTTCAGGCCAAAGTCCAGCTTGTGCGGATCAGACTGCATCTGTTTCTGAAATGTAAAAACAGGATTTGGAAGAGTCTGTCCTAAAAGACAGCGGTAAAAGACATTTGCAGCATGATGCGGGCATAGCAATTAATTCATACTAACTGACGTTTTAACAAGAATATTAGGTTTTGGGATGCCGAGCACAGGTGCACAGCTACTTTCCTGGAAGGGGGGATCTAATGTGGAGAGAGAAAATCTCGGGCTCCCAATGCATGTTTCCTGCAAATTTCAGTGGTGTTTTCACATATGCTCACATCCATCCCTGTGGAGCAAAGCATCTCAGCACAGACCTGGCTTAAAGAACAAACATAAACATCTTTGGAGAGGCCTCAGACACTTGCTTTGCTGTAAGAACAGGTCTGTCTTAAAATAATAAAAAACAAAGCTGAAGAGAAGGGTTCGTTTGGAGCTGATCCCAGGTGAGCAGGCACCTTAAAAGCTGGGTGAAAGCATCAGCTGTAAGAGGCGCAGCTGCCAGCTGACCCTCTTCCCACCGCAGGAATCCCTTGGCTAGACAGGGAGGGCAGAGACAACTCAACGGACACTGAAACCATTAATTTTAAATGTGAAACTGCAATGTAGAAACGCTTGATGCAGTATATCTTTCAGTGCCTCTCAGACTGCAACTGAGCAAGCTAGGGGCTAAAATGGATCAATTACAGATGAAGCGTATTTGAGTCTAAAGAACTGATGTCCCACTTTGATGGCTTGTGCTCCAAATTCAAAGCACTGTATGTCGCTGTCTTTGTGTGTATGATACTAGAATGAGCAGCCTTTCTTTTTTAAGGCAAATTTGCTGAGGTAGCTGTATTGTAAATGATGAATTGATGAAGGATGGGCTTTTCTTTGTGCCGCATACTCATTTTAGCGGTCCCTACTTCAACAGTTTTATAGAAGGAAGAGGAAAACCAAATTCCCAATTACCTGTGCTGCCAGAACTCCCTAAACACAGATTGCTGATTAATTGTGCAGGTCAGCTGAAAGGATTTACAAATGTGTAACACTGAACCAGCAGATCTTAACAGTAATTCTGGAGCATGTTACGCTTTATAAATCAGTATTTAATACTGTGCCAGCTCCAAGTACAGACTATTACAATGATATAAATATGCATATTATAAAGTTATGACCAAGTTAATGTGCATGCCTAGTAGCTGTTTTTCAAGTGCTAGTAACATCTCTATGTAGCTATGAGAACAACAACAAAAAAAAAACAACAAAAAAAAAGCAAAGAAGGCGGCTTTATCAATATTTTGAGATAGTGGCCTGCAAGAATATTGAAACAGAAAAGATGGCCAAGTTAACGTCATGTCTTTTAAGGAAGTAACACAGTTATGGTTTAATAATTAAAAGAAGTTCAGAAAATACAAATGCCTCACTTGAAGCCTGCGTGCCAGATTTTTATGCTGTGAATTCTTTTCATTCTTCTTTTTAACAACCAAGTTATAAACCTCTGACAGGCATTACTCAGGATAGCAAAAGCTAGCTGAAACTTTAATTGCAGCCATATGAACGGTGCTGTTCTGAATAACGAACACCCCCCCTGTCTGAAGAGGAACAGAAATACCATGGATGCATTAAAAGATTTTTTTAAAGTGCTGGTTTACCTTAAAATAGTACCAAAGCAAATGGATCAGATTTATTTGATCCCCGGTTGCTGTTCAGGAGAGCACCCCTCTTGATAATCCTTACGAATGTATTTCAAGTCCAGCAAATGTGTAACACCTTAACTCAGGGCCTACTAAAATCAATGTAAATGTCTGCACTAATTTCATGGCGTGTCAGGTTGGGCCATAAGGCCTTTCCTAAAAGGGAGGGCACCAATTATGGAGCATAAATTCTCTCTTGAGTCCAGGCCAGCAACGCACTGGTCAGTCTAAGGAGGAGTGTAAAATTGCTTAGTGCCCAGAGCTGGTGTGCAACCCTGGCTTCCACTGAGGAATTCCCGGGGTGTGCAAACAGGTCACCCGGGTCTGAACTGTGTCTTGCTGCAGAGCTACAGGCAGGCAAACAGCATCCACAGCTGCATGAAATTTTTCCTGGGGTCAGGAAGGTTGTGTTTTAAAGTTTCCTATCTTGCCTGCTTCTTCAGGGTCTGCTGTTGCCCTCTGCAAGCAATTACTAGCGGGCCAGGTAGTTATCAATTCTTCCATACTTCGCAAGCAGTCTGCTGGCACCGCACGCAAACCTGAAATCTCTGAGTAAATATATTTTATTCCCTGCTCTACGGTCAGGCAGCGTCTTCAGCTTGTGCAGAAGAAAGGCACCTTCAACGCCTTGGGCTAAAAGGAGAAATCATTCTGTAGGAGACCTTCAGCCAGAGATTTCATACTTCGTGGCCGCGTGCAGAGGGGAGGACTTTGTTCCCCTGTGGGAGTCTGACAGCCCATGGGGACAAAAAGCAACTTGCCTTACTGACTGTAGACCATACCTAATTTTCTGACTGAACTGAAACAGTGAAATACATTTCTCAATTATTCTTGAAATTATCATCATGCAGAGCCTCAAAAAGTCAAGTAACATCCTTTCCTATACTTCTGGGCTTTATTCCTGTTTTTTAACGTGTAAGATAGAAATGTATTGGGTAAAAGAAATGGCTGCATGAAAATGGCATTTACTATGAGTTATAAATACACCAGTATGACCTCCCTCTGAATATCAAATCAAGGAAGATTTGAAGGACATAGATAGCATGGGAATAATAATTTCATTTCAAGAAAATACCTTTCAATAAAATTAAAAAAAGGACATATAACTCTCTAGGTCTATAATCTTGTCTTTTTTGATAATGGGAAGATGAATGAAGATCACTAGCAGGGGAAACATAAGGAAGCAGAGAAGAGAGATATGTCTACTGCTGCAAATTAACCTGTCAACCTTGTTTAAAAGGGTTATTTTTAAACTCTATTAGCTGCAGGTTTTAGTAGCTGTTCAACATCTTCATATTTTTATAGCACTAACTTATACAATTCAATTGCATAGAGACTGCTAAGTGCTATGGACTCCTTGTTAATTTTACTTTCTAACACAAGTTATTGACTCCTGCAGTATGAGTATGAACAGTACAGAACACCAACCTTTCCTGACTTACTGAAAAACTTCAGGAATAACACAGAATTTTTCAGTGACAAGTACAGTGAAAATATAAAGGGAAAGAAACCTTCTTCGCAGAGTCCACGTGCAATGAAAATACAATTAAAGTAAGAATGGAAATACCCTAACGATTAAATGAATACGTTATTTGTTTTTCTCTGACATCAGTTTCAGGACAGCCGAAACTGGCCGTGGCCCTTACCCCTGAAGTCTCAAAGCACATGTAACAAAGAGAAGATTTTCACCCGTTTACGTTTGGTGCAAGGAGACAGTGTCTGCATAATGTTACTTCATCTGAGGGGCTGTGTCTGCCTGACCAGCCCAGACATGTACAGGTGCCAACTCCAGCTATGAGATGGGTCGTGAAAGAGATGGGAGCCTGTGCGGCCGCACCGGATGAAGAACATTAGGGGCAGGAGAAATCTTCCTGTGCCCTCTTCTGTCCGTGGACATTAGTAAGACAAATGGGATACACGTGCTCAGCTTCTCCAGACTTAAAAAAATTTAATCTTGGTATGTTTGTGTCCTCAGCCATAAAAAAAGCGATGTTGTAGCTCACAGGCACACCCAATTTAGCTCTTCGTAGCTACAAACTGGTTGTTATGGCCTAAGATCTGGTGTCCTTGCTCCGTGGCATCACAGACTCTACCTTTACATTTTTAATTCCTATATACCATGACTATGTAACGGAAGGTTATGCTATAATGCTACATATGGTTACTTTAACAAGGCACTACCCATGGCACAGAACCACTAACAGCGAGAGGCAAACTCTTCCTCTCACAGGTGTGCATTGCGCAATTCACCTGAAATTCAGGGGTGCTCAAAAGACTGACCTTGACTTTCTGTTGGTGATGGTATATCTGCCAGGCGATGTGAACATGCATAGCACACCACTTCCCAGGTTTCTGGAAAAAAACAAAGGGATACAGCATGAATCAGTAACTTTCAAAAACCTGTGATGCTTTATTCTAGTTCTAGCGACCCGTGCCAAGCCTTAGCCCAGTCTCTTCTGGTCTAGGGGATTCCCCACGCCAAGACAACTGAAAGCAGAGGGTCCCCCCTTCAGTACCTTCCCTCTCCGTCCTCTTGGGAAACCAGAAACACAAAGAATTTGTCCCTTGCTAAGAAGCTTATCTGGATATCCAGGAATGCTCCTGGTCACTCTCCTCTCCAAATAAACCCATGCTCGGGTTTTACGCACTCTTGCAATCTTCTGATGCCACTGGCTGAGAATGGAGCCTGTGCTGCTGAAACCAATGAAACTGTCTCCTGGTTAGCAGCTGCCCTGCACAGCTGGATTGCTTCACGACTGCACACGGAGTTCACTTCTGAAAGTGCAGCTTTTCTAAGACTAGCCTTTCCACCAAAAGATTAAAATGAACACACTTTAAAAGATCACTCTGGTTTTCAAAATGAATTTGACTCCCTCATACAATTGCTGGTCTGTACCTCCAAACCTTTAGCTCATAAATATACTGAAAAAAATTGAAGGTCGGTCGATTCACTCTGTTTGGGAAGGCTCTTTGCATCCTTCCTGTCACCACGCTGTTAAGTCATGAGGAGGAGAGAGGGAGGAAAGAACTAGAGTGCTATTTGGGTTTTCTTGTTGACTTTGTACTCCGTTTCCACTAAATCTGGAAATCTTGTCTGAAAAGACTCAATTCGGGATGTACTTTCTCCAATTTTATTATTTAGGGGTCTGTAGTTTACTACACAACTAATGATTCCTGCAGATTTAAGAAAAATCACAGGAATTCAAGAAGCTCCTCAAGCTACTGGTAACCTAAATGTTTCACAAACAACAGCATATGCTCTGCCTTCTATTTTTAGATGTATATCAACCGACAATTAAAACCACAAAAAATTAAAACCCATCTCACACACATGCTCCCCTAAACTCAAGCCTTTTGCTTTATCATGGCGACTGGCTGTGCTAGTGATTTAATAAGCTCACTTGCTTGGTTTGATGAAAATCTAGACATTCTTGAACACATTGAAAATTTAACAAAAAACGCCTCTTGGATCACTGAAAGACTGGATCTTTTGATCCTTATGTCTAAAATATTTTGTGGTTGAAGTGGATTGTCTGTCTATACTTGACACTAAGACACTTGGGTAGTAAGTACCATACTGAATAACACTGAAAATACACAGTAAATAATAAAAAGCAAAGTCCTTCTGACCGCAGTGAAATGAGAGATGATCGCTGCCAGGGTAGGTCTCTAGGATTTGGCTTGGGAAACCTTGTAAGCCAGCGCGACAAAAGGACTGTCAGTATTTAATCTCTAGTATTCATGCAAGGGCGTTGCATGAGAAGAACAGAAAACTTTCAACTTTGAAACTGTGTATTTTCATCAAGTGACCACAAGATGCATGCAAAGGACTGACCATGCCGCTCAGCAAACACGGTGTAAAATACTCAAGACGAAACATGGCATTGCTTTATAATTAGTCTGCTGCTTTAACCCGGTGGGGACTGAGACGAGCTTGATAAACTGTATCACAAGAAGATTTCTTACCCTCAACATGGGCCTGAACGGATCTGTCAACTGTGAAGAAGAAATGACAGCTTGGTTACATGCCTGTCACTCAAACAATTGCTCTAATTAACAAATTTGTATTGCTTCATTAAGAGACAAAATTAAAATGTTATCATTTTACTTTCAAATGAAGCCCTTTTGGATAATAATTAGTCCTTAGCCTGCGTATTCGAGCCGGTCTCCCATCCCCCATGGCTGTCGTACCTAAGTGTTGACAAGCAACTAAACAAGCCTCACACAGAGCGCTCTGTCCTCTGGCATCATCATTAATTTGTTGATTTAATGCTACAAAAATGGCTGGTTAACTACTCTGAAGAAAAACACAGATCTATCCTTTGGGCAAACTTCTGTTCTCATCTTTCAAAGCTGCTCGGCTCGTGAGAAGACTGGATCGTGGACGGGGCCCCTTTTCACGGCTCGATCCCACGAACTGGGTTGGAACAAGCTGGAATGGTGGTTCAGACGTGCCCCCGCAAACCAGGGACTGCGTCCGTTCAGCGGCTACAGCATTAGGCCCTTGACTTGTCCATTCAAGTAGCCGTTACCGACTGCCTGCTTGCCTGATGTCTTCTTTGTCACAAATGGGCTTTGCCTTAAGTATTTTTCACACTGCAACTGATGTTGGCAAACGGGAGCTGTATAAAAACCCAGTTTTCTCATTATTATTGCATGTGGCCTGTGTTTTTTGGGTAGATTATTTTCTCATTCTCCTTTTTTGCTCACATTTCATTAATTAATGGTGGAAAATAAAATCAGTTTATTGGGTATTTCTCATTTGTTTGGTTTTTTTTTTTTTGAAATGCAATACTAAAGGAGATTTATAGGTGTAAGAGGTACTTTGCAGACGCAGTGATGGCACAATACATCATCTTGAAATAATCGAAACTACACTACAAGTTAAAAGGGAGCATAAAGCTAAATGACTTAATGACGGGAGGCTCTAGTTGTCTTTTCAATTAGATAGAATAAACAGAAATGAAAAATCGTGATTCCTTTTGATATAAAGCTCAACTACAGCCCCAATTCAGAGCAAACCAAAGTACTGGAACTTGGCAAATCCCAAAGAAAATAGCTGTGCTGTACCTACAAGTTCAGCCATACCACAACATGGATTTTTAAGGAGAGCTTCCCATTGCTTTTGTCAGAGTTCTGCTAAAAATATGACTGCATGATGCTCCTCATTGCAAACAATGTATATTAATTCAAACATGGAAACAAGCCACGGGCATTCACAAGGAACAGAAAAAGGCTAAGAGAAAAGTGCTGAGACAATAAATGCTGTTCACATACGCTAGAACTCAAAAATCCAGAGGCGCCAAGTGATCAATAAAGTGCATCCGTATTTCACTGGTACAATCAATGATACAGTAACCAAGGGAATAACTGTCATTACCCACATTAAAAACAATTACAGACTATAAACATAAATCTTGAAGAGGTTTTTACATTTCTATGTTGAATTGGACTCTTCTGCCTCCACCCCTGGGCTTGTGGGGATGCCTGCTGACAGCACGGAAAGAGCTCTGCCACCGCAGAGTATCTATTTGCTTTTGCTAATGGTTAACAGTAGTAAGGATCAGGATTTCAACTTTCTCATACAACTTCTCTAGTACTCATTGACTTAAACAGTTCAGACTAAGCTTTAGTTTTAGGATGTTAATTTGGACATATGGAACATGGTAGCTCTAGCGTTCAAGGTTTTCAGGAGAAATAGCTTTACTTGAGAAAAGTATAACATTTTCTACAGACCCGTGGATCTTTCTGTAGAAGGGTATGTGGGACAGTTCCAGGTCTGGCTGCGACATCAATAGGATTGGAAGTCTAGAAATACCAGGAAAGAAAGCATCAACGAGTAACACAATGCACAAAAGCAACAGAAAGTGAAAATAATACTTCTTCATCACTAACATCGCCTAAGCAATGAAGACAATCTTTTTAAAGAGGAAAGGATAACCATTATAATCCTCTTAGTAATATACGCATTTTCATCTCAATTTTCAAACTTTTGCTGTCCACCAACTTCCCATTACTTTAATCCAAAACACAGGAGGGAACAGTGACTGCTCACACTGGAAAGTCTTTCCACTACCAAAAAACTGATCAGCAACATACTTCTGATACGGCATCTAAAGGAGCATTTGGAGGATCAAGCTTGTGCTGTGCTGCTTATCAATAACGCACTGGAAACTGGAACTGGCTACAACTGCTAACCTGACTGTCAACGCACAAAGCACCAGTAATCTCTTTAGTCACTGTACAAGGATCTGAACTCCATCCACAATGAAATGTTACCATAGGGGTATTAGGAAAAAGCAAGATCTGCTTGAAAAAAATTAAAGCTTTTCCCATGATTTGAATGTAAGTATTCAGCTAATATGAAGAAAATGCAGCTATGTGGAAAAAAAAAAAAAACAAACCAAAGAAACCCCTACATTTAGACAGAGCTTCTTCCTACATTAAAATGAAGAAAAAAAGAAATCAGCTACAGTATAACCAACAATTAAGTAACAGAGTTGTTAACAGTCTGATTACCATACATACGAAGAATTCCACTAATGAACTGCAATTTACATATTCAGTCATTACAGTGGATGGGCCAATTTAAGAAAGAAGGTGTCTTCTCTGCAGAAATTTTAGTCCTGATTTCAGTCTTTGGTTGCAAAGACTACAGACTACAGAATATGATTTCCTCCCACTTACAAATCAAGTGTGACTTCATGAAAACAAAAGAAAAAAAAAACCCAAATTCATCACATTTACCTATCCTAGCTATCGCAAATGAGAGGAGAACTAAATCAGTGTACTGCACCGTGGTGGAGCTGTGGGATAATTATGGAAATGAATAAACAATAGCGATCATGATTTCTTAAAATCTTGATTTTTACATGACCTTACATTTATGCATGCTGAGAACTAATTATATAGCTTCTAAAGTTAACTATGCCATTATATATAATATTTTTTCCCATGGATGGAGATATATCTGAACCTAATGAGAAATAATTTCTCTTTGTAGTAAATTTGGAAAAAGCCAATTGTCCTCCGTGGAATTAGGCTGTAACTCAGATCTCAATTGCTCCAGACTCTGAACCACGTTCCATACCTAAACCTAAACCTAACCTGGCTCACACAACACTGGTGTATTTGAGTAGTAACAGATACACAAATAATTCCTTTCTTACCTTGGGTTGAAATGCTCCTTGTAGCGAGCCGAACGGGCCCGTTGGGGGAATCATGGGAGGAATACCTGATACAGCTGGAGGATAGGAGTGAAACAGCTGTAACAAAAAGACAGAAGACCATAAATACAAGCGCCCATCAAAATGAGGTCAGGAAGCTGAACAAGAGAGCGAAAGCATTCCTGCATCGTATTAGGGAAATGACACATGGAGAAAACTGAGAAGCACTGAAGACGTGATCTCGTTGCAACAATGTTAGTTAAAGCAGTCAATGAAATGTTCACAAATGTCATGACGTTTAGAGCTTAAAAGCAGTTCCAGAATCATCAAGCCAGCAACCTGTCCCCTGGATTAGGCCATAGCGTGAGAGAGGGTTTTTTTCCCCCAATTATTAACTTTTAAATTGGACGAAGGTTGGAAATGGTTTCAGTTTGCAAGCCATTTCACCAGAAAAGGCAGAATATCGAGCCAAGTAAGACTCTCAAATCTACTGCTTAAGTGAAAAAAAAACCCTTACGAGTTCTAGGATATTGTATCATTAAGACTCCATTAGTACATTAGGATTTTAATAGTATCTATAGGAAATGAGGAAAATACGCACAATTCTTACTTCATTAGCCTGTCTGAAAGCATATCCTGCCACATCTAATTTTAGCAGAGAGACAATCTGATTTGTTAAAAACTATTATTTAAACAAAATGGTGAGGCAGAACACCCCCCAAAATTTAGGGTACTGTTTTTATAATGATAGACCACTCAGTAGAAGAAAGCGCACATCTCCACTGGCCTCACTGGCCCCAATGTATCTGTTCTAAGAGAATTTAGGAAAAAAAAAAGGCAAAAACAACGAAAAAAAAAGCTGTTCTGTACTAATGCAGACAAACACATGGGAAACAATCAAGTAAGCCATAACGTCTAAATCTTATCTTGTCTCTGTGGTCCGGCTGCGAATCTTTTACTCATGCTGTAACACAGTTAAGTTGCCCAATTCCATGGAAAATTGAGATTACACACGCTTTCTAGAGGGAGTGAGGAGTTCAAAGCATCACACTCCAAATACATTCCCACTGTGAAAGCTCAGGATCTAAGGGGCACGGCTGCTAATTCCACTGGTATTGCCACCCGAAAACCTAAAGGGGTTATCCGGCTGACACAAATTCACCTCTGAACACAGCTCATCAAAAATCCATCTACTGTATGCTACTTTTAAGATCAAAATAAATGAGTTAATGGCCAACTGAACAGAAGCAGGACTGGGCAAGGTAAAAGACTGGACATGCGGAGTGGGCAAACACCGACAAAATCACATCTCAGAGGAAACAGTATCGCAAAGTTTTGATGAATTTGTTTATGCCAGGCATATTCCCGTGCCTTTCTTAACCATTTTTCCTTCCCCTAGCTTACCCTGCAAGGTCATTTATTCATATTTTATTTAGTGAAAGCTGAGAAAATATTTCAGTATTTTAGATGTATCAAAGATTTTCTCTGTCTAAAAGCATGGCATCAAGTCTCCTTTCGTAACACGTTTCTATTGTTGTTTTTAATTCTATTTAATTTGGACCCGCTCCATTCAGTGATGCAGAAAGCATTTTTAGATTAGTTGATACTGAACTGTAGGCATTTGAGAAATCATTAAGAGACACGTGTCCTCATTTACAATAACTTTTAATGAGTAAAATGTGTTTTAAATCCTCCAGTGTCTTCCACATTTAATTCTGTGTGTAATGGACTAATTCCAAACGATGGGAACAGACGTAATACTTAATATTCTATTGGCTATGACTAACAATAAGGAATGGTTTCCTTAGAGTTTTATAACTGGTAAGTTAATTAAATGTGACCTTTTTTCAAGGTCAGAATTATTAATAAAATAAAAATATTGCATCTCCGGGATCTCTTTATATCAGTCAAATTCCTCCAGCTTTCAAAATACGTCTTTCATAGGCAGTCTTTCCTTTTTCCTCCCTCTCTTTTGAGCAACATTTTCCTCTCCTAGCTTCCCTCGGGGAACAACGCGGTACCCACAGCTTTCCTGGGGCTGGGTGCAATGTAACACTAAACAAGACCCAGTGCCACCTGTAGGTAAAAGTAACGCCTCACTCTGCTGCAGTGAGGCCCTCCCAAAAAAGAAACGATTGTAAAATCATAGATGCCAAGAAAGAAAACTCTTTTAAATGTCTACATGATCTTCTATGTGAGCTGTGTTCCCTATTGTAAAGAAGATTGATTTCAACTCTCAAACAGACCTTGTTCTCCTCCAAAGGTCACTTACAAGCTTTAGAGACACTGGCTGCTTTTTGTAAGATACCTGAATTCTAGGAAAAGGTCCAGGGAAGTGCCACAGTTTCAGAATCTTTCTGCAATAGGAGAAGCCCTGTCGGGTATGCACTTATGCCAGCAAAAATACGCTTTTTTGACGGTGCAGCTGCTCAGGAAACTGATGCAAGTAGTTCCTCTGTTACCTACATAACCGATAGCCGTTACGGAAGAGATTACTGAAACACGCTGGCTAGCACGGCCTTGCTGTAGTTTAAGAAAGACTGTTAATCCAATGTAACTTGCAGCCATCCCGTTGATCTTCTGCTATTAGCTTGTTAAATATCCAACAGACCCAACAGTGATTATTTTTCAACCGCTTCAGAAGGACAAACCTTTCCTGAAGGAAGGGCAGGGGAGGCGCAATGGACCAGACTCTGCTGGTGGAGCTCTGCCAAGTTCAACAGCACGGCTCGCGGGCTAACAGAGAACAACGTGCAGCCTTTCCGTGCTTTAAAGGGGGTAATACCTGGACCTTTACAATTCAGGTAACTGCCAGATTTATAAGAGATTATGTCACTGAATTTGAAAAGCATATACAGTTGGAGACTTTTGCACTGTTCCCTGTATTACATGTCGACTTCTATGCTTTATTTGTCTAAAATTCATTTACCTATTTCCCAGTTCCGTGTTCTTGCTTGAATCAACACGCCGCATTGATGATAATAAATCTTTTGAAAGCATGTAAAGCTCAGCAAATAAGAGTGCAATTTTGCAAACAATGATGCAAAAGAGCAGCATTACCCTTTTGAGTAAAAGTGATTATTGTAGGCTTAAATGTTTGCCTAATACTCCTAGAGCTCTGATCCTGCAAACACCCTCACACAGCTGAAGTTACTCAAATGAGGTGTCAGAAATTAACAGGACTATTCACGTGTAGTACAGGCATGAGTTGTTAGCAGGAACTGTGTTTAATCAGTACTGCAGAAAGCATCACGCTATCATCTTAACCAGTTTTTTTTTGCCCAGTTCCACTTCTAAGCAAAACCAACACATAAAGCCAAGTGCTTTGCAAATTTCTGAGTGCTGATGCAGTACTCCTTCTCTCATCAAAATATCACTACTGGATTTAGAAATTCACGTCATATCCAACCAGATACCTGCCTCTGCCAATCTGATGAAAGAAATGCAACTCGTATTTCAGCAGCAAATGAATCAGTAGATTCAAACCCTTAAGAGCAGAAGCTTTACAATTAACTGGAATATAACAAACCAGTTCATCTCAGTAACTAACATTTTTGGTAGCTTTTACATAAACACATCTAGCACAATGCTGGATTCATGTTGCTGTCATCAAACAGAGCTTTCAAAATATAACAAGCCCAGTGGATCAGATGTGCCTTTGAAATCTGAAGAATAAGACAAGTTTTCAGATTTTATAAAACAAAATATGATATATTAGGAAAACTATTAGATTACCTATCCCTGAAGGATTTGTATGATAGTTTGTCATTTCATTTCAAGTTTCTTAGGAAAAATATCAGTCTAAGGGTTTGTGACACAACTGAAATGCAGTGATGAAATTACTGCTCTCTCCTGCTTCATGTAACAGTCAGCTCTTCTGTCTCATCTTTTTCACATCAAACCTGTCTTCGAATGGTGTATGAGCAAGAGATCTTTTGATTGGAAAGGCTGATACTGCATCTTTATCAGAAACAAGCACCACGAATGCAAGCCTTCAAAAGCCAAAGCAACCAAGAACAAAAATGGTAAATCCTGGAGGGATGATTAGGGAGAGGTTCGACATTGTGCCATTGACTGAGTGGTGATCCCAACCCACCACGGAAAAGCAGTTAAGTCAGTTTTAAACAGAGTAATAAAACTCACACTGTGACGGTAGAAGGGGTCAACTTTTGTAGGGTATTTGTCAAACTGCAAAGGGATCAAAGCACAAACTAGTTACTTTATATTTCCTTGCTTTAGTTCTGTTGGTAAAATAGAAGACTACTACTCTCTTATTTAGCAACCAACAGAGAGGAAAAAAATATGCAGAAAATTAAGTTTTCAACCAAACTGTTTGGGAGTTTTCTTTCTTCAAGGTAATACAAGGTCTTTACGAGAGCAAAACGGAGGAGGCAGCAGAGCGCACCGCTCCAAGCACTGGGAAGTCCCACTTACGAGTGCCCCTTCAGCCAGCAGCCTTGTCTCTCAGCCCCTGCGCTGCCACCTGAACCTACTGCACGTGCAACAAACCGCGAGGCAGGGACAGTCCTTCCTCTCCTACCCAACCACACCTGGGCAGCAGAGTACTCCTTCCCCGCAACCTGGCAAATTCTTAAATTTTTGTAATAAAGAATAGAGTTGTGCTCTACTTATCCTCACATTTCTGCCTGGGGTACGCACCATGGGCGGTGCTGGCGTTGGCATGATGGCAGTGGGTGGGATGGCGTGAGGGAAAGGCGTGAAGGTGTGCTGGTGTGTGTGTTGGTGTGTGTGCTGGTGCTGGTGCTGATGCTGGTGGAACTCGGTCCTCAGGTACGGCGGCGGGCCCAGGGAGGCCCCGCGATCTGCGCTCTGTGAGGCCAAAAATCTCGTGTTTAGTTCCTGACGGAGAAGATCTTGTTCTGAAATACAAACAGCAAAACAACCCCCTGTAAGCTCAGGGACTTTACCAGACCTTGTGCCACTTACTTTTTGCTGGCTGTGGTAGCAACGCTGTATTTAAAACTTCCTGGTGGTAAATCACAACACTGTGCAGGGTAAAAAAGCTCCCTCAGATCTTCCCCAAAGGCCCCAGAGACAGAAGAAAGTCTCCATTCCCCATCTCACCAAGCCTGTCTTCACTACAGCACTCCTCTGAGCTTTAACCTGAGGATTCCCCCTAACTTTGTATGGGCATGGACATAGTCCTAAATAGGTGAGGAGGTACAGGTAACCTGGAGCGAGCAAACATGGAGTGGCTGCTGCTAACATGAGTACCCTGCTGTGCAGACGCAAAACGATGTTACTCAGACACTGATAACCCTCCACCTCCTTCCCCCAGTGACCTGTGAGGAGCAGACACATTACAGCTCCCCACAGTCGAAGTATAAAAAGAGCAGTTTTCTCCACTGACAAAAATCTCTGCATCTCCCCCCACACACAAAATGTTGCTCCTCCAGGAGCTCAGGCCCGCTGGGTGCACGGCCTCTGGAGACCTTCCAGACCTCCCCTCCAGCCAGGGAACCAGCACCAAGCCCAGACCACAACTGCAGCAGAGACGTTCGCTACAGGGGTCACAGATTCCGTACGGGCACATTATGAATCTAGTGTGTTTTTACCATGGGGAGAAAAAAAACAGACTTGGAAAAAGCACAGCCTTCTAAAAATATTCATTCCCAGGGCAGAAGAAAAGTCATCAGGTACCCCTAGGTGTTTTATGGTTTTGATGTCACTCCAAATGGTTCAACAACGAGTACAGCCTCCACCCAACCAACAACCCTCACTGAACAGACCAGAAAGAATTATTCTGACTAAAACCGGAGAACGGGTTTCCTGAGCTGCACTAGACACACTCGGGCCACGACCCGTCTGTCTCTTACCTGAGTAAGTACTACCAGCTGGGTGTCCCGGAACCTGCAGTGTCCCTGACGTCAATGGAGGTGGAGGAGGCAAAGCCGTAGGAGGGGCAAACATATTGGGGTGATGTGGGTGTGCGGGGGGCTGGAGGGCGGGCGTGAAGGTGTGCAGCGGGCTGTGGCTGGGTAAGGAGAGGGGGAACGGTGAGGCCGAGGGATGGTGAGATATGTGCGGAGGAGGGGCCTGAGTCTTGGCAGGAGTGCTGCTTCTGCTGCTGCTGTTAATGAAAAGAAAAGCAATTAAGCGTTGCACAAAGAGAGAAAAGCTCCGAACATACACATACGCCACCCCACCAAGCACGGCTCATGTTAAACACATTCCTAAAGTAAGTCATATATTACAAATACAAGTTATTACTCTACTTTTCGAGCAACGCCACTGTGATACTCCTTTCTCCAACCATCTGCTGAACCTTTTGTAGTATCTTTTACCACACCAAAACCCGAGACATATTCTCCCTTTCTGTAAGAGGCTGATATTCTGTCCTCCAACAACACAGGAATGACACACAAAGGAGTAATCAGTCCTGTGCATTCATTACTTAATTATCAGATCCTTTCTACATGACTGCTTCTGATTCATGTTTTCAGGCAAATGAAGCTCAGAATCAGTGATCACTGCCTTAATAAAAGTTTAATTTCTCTTGCTATGACTTAGTAAGATGAAAGACTGCAGAAAATGTGAAATGAAGTTGAGAAGGCAACAACAGATGTATGCTTATTGTACAGTTAATGCCTCTCTCTACCCCCAAAACGTAAGAAGAGAAGACGAGTCAGCAAAGTATTTGCGATTGCATTGGTTGCAATTTTTCAAGTTTCATTTCCTACTAAAGAGTATTTAAAATATATTTACATAGCGCTTAATTCTACCTGTCGTTATTTGAAGTAACAACATGCTTCCATTGCAGTGACTCTCAAGAAAAGCAATACCAACTTGGTTAAAAATAAATCAATGTCTTAAACACCTCCTAGTCTCTACTCAAACCCTGAAGCAACCATAGTGGTGGTTCACCAGGTCTTGAAGAATACCATCTGTCTGCTGGAAGCTCAGATCTGGGAAAAGATGACCTAGTGCTGACCTATTAACTCAAGAGTAGGGGGAACCTGAGGTCCCGGACTCACAGAGGCATCACGGGTTCCTGGGAACATGCTGTTTAATCTCTCTGTTCATCTTTGCTATCCCCTATAAAAGGTGAGGTTTATCTCACTGTGGCCAGCTGAAGAGAAAACATTGAAGACTACAAGGTGTCAGCAGTGCAGGAAAAAACTAAGCTTTGAAGTCACTGGGCAAGACTGTTCGTGCTAGGCTGTCAGCAGGGCCAACAGCAGCTGCACTGTACCTCTTGCTCTAGGGCATGTCAGTAGTTGGAGAAATCAGAAGGTGTTTACAGGGATGGGAGGGTAAAAGAAGGTGCCTTCAGAGAGCAGCCCAACCTGCGAGAATTGGGATTTTCTTCCCCTGGTCTATACTGCGTAAAATCCCCTACAAAAACCTGAGTACACTATGACAGGCAGGGAAAGTAAAAGCAAATTAACTAAGCGCCCAAGAATATCTAGCGTTTATGGGAATGCTAGACCAGAAATAAAGCGATCCTGGCTCATTTCAGGGAAGGAATTAAGGTTAAATGCACAAAGTCCCCTTTATTTCCCAGTGATGGGATGGGATGTGCTGTCAATTCTCTCCTTTGGCTAACACATCTCCACTTCCTGCAGGCACCGTAAAGCATCACCACCAGGCAGCAAGTCTGCAAAGACACGGGGCTCCTGCGCGCACACGTTCCTGTTCGCCTACCTTAAGCTGTTGAGGCTTAAACTGCTGCTGTTATAGGCAGAGAGGGGCTGCGAGAGGTTCTGAGAGGCCGGATGGGGCTGCACTGGAGGGAGGTTTGGATGGGGTGGCTGCACCGGTGACTGCGGCCGGGGTGGGTGCTGGACGGGCGGCTGCGGCGCGGGCGGGCGGGCGGCTTCTTCTGGGGCTGGTGGCAGCTGGGCGGCCTGCGGCACGGGCAGCTGCGCAGGAGCCTCCGGCCGCGGGGCGATCGCGGGGCTGGGGCAGGGCACCTCCGGCTGCGGCTCCACCTGGGGCTGGGCCACAGGCTGTGTCACCTGAGGACAGGGGTCTTTAGGCACCACAGGCTCAAGTATTGGGTCTTTACTGCTGTCCTGGCTCTTCTCTTGACTCCTTTCTAATCCTGATATTTTCGGGACAGCTGGGCCCCTAGCACCAGGGTCGTCATTTTCAGCGAGAGCACTGACTCCTAACTCTTTATCTGCAACAACAAAAGAAAGAGATAAAACAGTTGAGTGTGCGACAAGATGGGTAAAACCAAACTGCTGTGCCAGAGTCGCGCTCCAGGCAGGTAAGTTCGTTTTCATCAAGGACCGTGCCAACGTGAAACCCAACCAAATCCCAAGTCATTTCCAGCAGCATCCCTAGCCCTCCTCAAGTCCTCCTCATACTTCTATTTTATCATAAGGAGAAACTTTCTCTCCATCTTCACTAACTTATAAAAAACCAAGTACACAAAAGCTGAGCTGAGTACAGTGGTTCAAGTGCTCTGATAACCTTGAGTTGGACCTCCCCGAAAAGCCCCACCTCTACCTTAGGGAAAATACCAGGGGGAGTTGGGCTTTGCTTCGTTCTGTCTCTGTAGCACAATACACACAGGGGTCTCCATCCTTCCCTCCTGGGTCTGGTCTCCTAGAGATTTGTTTCCCAACTTTCCCACGCAACCACCTTGTTTTTCAAGAAAAATTAGATTTGCACAGTAATCGCGTGACTCCAAGATCTGGGGCCATAAAACCGTGCTGATGAATTTGTGAGTGTAGGTAGTTATCATCTGTATGCGCATTTGGCAAAATCAGTCCCTAAATGATCACATAAAAGCCCCTGAAATTATCTACTGAATCATGCAAGCACAAATTGCAGCGGTGTGAGCAGGAGAGCTCCGCAGGAAGCCAGGCTCCACTGCGCTCTCTGCTCAGAGAACTGCTTGTTTTCTAGGCACATCCCTTTATCCCTAATTACTGTTACATGTTTACTGTAGCATCTCCATTGCTGGGGCTGCCAAATGGACGGAACAAAAAGGTTAAGGGAAATAACGTATTTTTGCTTCGATTTTTCTTTCGGTGACATCAATTTTGGACATTACTTTTTGGAATAACGGCTAAAGAAGTTGAGAAGGCACCGTGACTAGTCCTGAATGTATTTTCTTTAAAGACACGAGAGTCGGACAACACACACTGCGTGTGAGTGTGTGCATCTGCCTCTCGCCTTCTTTCTCCGATAGCTCTCCTCAAAATAAACCACCTGGTAGAGAAGAGCGACCCTATTCAGCACCACTTTCTATTAGTGTTACTCTATCACCACTCCCTTCCTGACCCACTGAGGCAACGAATGCAACATGAGCTCTCTGCCTCATTACACGAGGTCTAAACCTTAAAACAGGTATTAGTAGGAACCCAGGCGTATTTGGTTTGGCTCCTCACAGAATGACTTGGGTGCGTTGTCCAGCTCTTTAATAATAATGCATATTATTATAATTTTAACATTTTCTACAGGACCGTTTTGCTCACTGGGGCTCTACAACAATTTCCCATTTGAATCACTCCCCAAAAGTTCTACCAATGAATATTTGATGCATGACACCCCTTTAAGCCAACCTGGGGGAACGCTGCTGACCCAAGACTGGGACCGGCAATGCCCGCGGCCAGGAGCACCATTTAGGGCAGTATCACACAGCAACGCTGGAATTTGGACTTACACCTTTGGCAATTACCGAAACGAAGTGTAAGGGAAATGCACAAGATTTAAAGGGGCTTAGGACAAGGTTATAATCAAAAAAGTATGCAGGGTTCTAAACAATCTTAAAACAGAAAACCTTCACTCTTTCTGCCAGATTTAAGGAGTAAAATGAATAAATGCGTAATAAGTTAATATACATTCAGAGAAAATTGTTGACAGCAACATTGTTCAAACGCTGACGTAAAGGAGTGTGAACAGAGATGATGGGGAGCACACCCTGCCAGCCCACAGCCCAGGAACGTGCACCAGTGTTCGTCGGCCTTTCCATCGCCAGAGCTGCCAGCGACAGCCTGGCAGAAATGGGTCAAACACGCGTCACCACTTGGGTTTAATTTCACGCAGAGATCAAAAAACCCCCATGTCAGGCTCCCCGTTACCGAGTGTTTTAGGGGCCCTGCGCAACAGCGGGCAGCCTGGGAAAGCGGAGTTCAGATTGTTTTAATAGTCTGTGGTCAAGAGAACGGAAATAAACCTTTTGGGAGCAAAAGGGAGGTAAAA
Source organism: Ibidorhyncha struthersii (assembly GCA_013398815.1). Lineage (NCBI taxonomy): Eukaryota > Metazoa > Chordata > Aves > Charadriiformes > Charadriidae > Ibidorhyncha > Ibidorhyncha struthersii. The sequence continues at coordinate 624,490 of VZSZ01001047.1, forward strand.
GGCAAAATAAAAAAGAGAGAAAGAAAGAGTGGGGGAAAAAGTAAACAGATTTATTTGATGAGGATGTACTTTAATCACTTCTGGAGTATGCAATCTGTAACAGGCACAGAGGCTCCTCCACAAACTTGGATCAGAAGACTACGGGGGCAATAGTGGGACTGCAGAGGAATAAAAATAATTACTCTGCTGTATGCCCTATGTCTATCTCATGGCAATTAAACTGCAGGTTATAAATAAAGGAAACTGGGTTTGCATTAATTCTTTGGCTCAATCCTGTTTGATCAAACATTATTAAAAGTTAGAGTGTGATCACCACGTGTGTTAAGATAGAGCCCCACGGAGGAAAGAAATGAGCAACAGTTTGTTCAGGAATAGGTGGATCTACGTCCCTAGTCCTGACAGGTGTAAGAGTTACGACATTTTGGTTTTTTGACAGAAAGGCATAATAATCAGGGCTTTGAGGGCTTAGCCCTGCCGTTAGAAACTCCCTACAAGATGAATACACAGTAGGTGGCCTGAGAATCCTGCAGAGGTGATACTTCCAAACCTGTGGGGAGCACCTCTCACTCAGCGCATTCATTACATCTTTTCAGCTGCTAGTTTTAGTGTCTCCGGTGTGTGTAACATTTATTCAGCACAGCGCTCTGCTGGGGCGTTTGTTCCTCACGCAGTCGCTCCTCCTCCCCTGGAGAAAAGGGCTGTGAATCCTACTGTCTCCTGCGTATTTTTTGCTGCTGCTTACATCTTCATTACACCACCCCTGAAGTACCGTTGCTGTTAGTTCGCAGCTCAGAAGATGCTGTATTTAGTAAGATAATATTATTCCAAATGTCAAACACTGAACGTGTGTGCGGTTTCTCCCTCTCTCTGTCTCACTCCACTGCGCCTACGCTATACCCCCAAACGGTATCGGATGTCCAGAAGTGTCTCTAACCCCGCTGTGGCTGCTACACACACCCCTGCATGGCTGGTAACTACGATACGTAAATCAGAAAGAATTCTTCATCCCCCGGTATCTATTTAGGGAGTTGAAATCCCACATCAGTGATGAACACTGCCAATTACATGTTTCATAAGGCGGGCTCAAGTCTTCATCAACAGTACTTCAAGGTCATACATACAAGATTATGCTTTTTCTACCAGGATGTCTTTGCACATGACATTATTTCTGAATGTTGACTGAGTCGCTGGCTGTAAAAACTCAGGGGAAAAAATCCTTCATGTCACCATGACACAGACAACCCAACTGCACAACTTTTTGAGTTTAGACATTGTAGGAATTCACTTTCAGCCAAGAGCTAAAGAAGCAAGCAAGCTAACTTCATCTGATGGCAGTCTCCATACTCTATTTTGGAAAAAGTAAAATCATTGCACCCGTACTCAGAAGAGCAGTAAACGCGATGTAACTTCTGTGCTGCCACAGGCTTCCCTTTTTCCGCTGGGCTGATATTGCATCCAGCAGCAGTCAGCGTTTGTACCGAAAAAGGAATAAAGCTGTAATCCGATGCTCTTTGAGGACTGAGGAAAAACACTAGCAAAGCTCGTCCCACACAGACAGGACACGCAACTTCCATTATCTTCCTTTACTCTCTTTGCCCTTTGATGTGTCTTAAATCTCAAATTCCTCTATTTTTTCACTTAACACACACAATCTGGGGATCTCTCAAGACGCAGGGCTCAGTCCCCTCCACGTAACCCAAGTGCAGTCTGCAGTTTGCTGTCTCTGCGTGATTATTACTCGGTTGGCCCAACACCACCAGAGGAGCAGACAAGGCCGCACTGGGCAGAGCTGCAAGTAACCCAAATGACTGCACGTGAGCTGGAGAGACTCTGCAGCTGTGAGCTCACATGGTGTTTTATACACATTCTATGAACATACACATGCACTCCCATGTGTTTGTATATGTTACGTGTAATACATACGCATTTATATTAATACCCGTATCTGTTATATGTATACATGTCGTGAACAGAGAAATACACAGTGCATGCGAACACTTCCATTAGAAGACACGGATTTTTCTAACGAACACAGTTTATATGCAGCGTACGGCTGAAATGCCTCTCTTCGTAACATTACAGTTTTTGATGTAATGTAAAAGTTGATCCAAACTCTGTGTTCTGGCTCTTCTGTACCATTTGGGTGATCCCAAAAGAGCTAGAGGGTGGCCAGTTGAGAACATCACAGCCACAAGACAAAGCCAACTATTCTTCTGACAAAAAAGGCCCTGTTGAAATTCGCCAAATTGGAAATTCCCAGAGACTCACCAATAATCAATGCTCTAATTTTGCCTGGTCTAGTGTTGTCTGCAGATAGGTTCAACAGCTTTGGTTGCACCGAAGACCACAGGCGGTGCTAAGTGCCAGCACAGGGCGTTTCATGATGAGAGCTGGGGCACCACCAACCTGGCCAGGTCCTGAGCGGCAGCCAAGGACGTGTGAACTGGGCATCTTTGACCTGACGGTACTTGGGGAATTAAACCTCCTCATACAATACCTGCATGATGTTGTCAACTTACAGGGGCCAAACCTTTTTTATAAACACAAAATCATCCAACTTTTCCGTGTCCAGGTCTGGAACAACTGAGTTTGATTCAGAAAGACAACAGTATAATACCCTGTCACTCCTCCTTCCATGCACACTAGGATTCAGCTGGCCTGGGAGAAGCAGACATCTTAAGAGAGCAATTCCGAATCAACACTGACTTCTCCATTCTCTTGGAATGGTAGCATTCAGACTACCAAGGAAATCTTTTCTAGCGTTACTTAATTCAAAAATAGCATTCATTTCCTTTTACTACTTTTCAAAGTTAAACTCTTCTCTTGACAATAGTAGCTCTGCCTAACTAAAATTTTCTGCAAACTTCTTCACGCAAGATAAAAAATTAGATCTTTCAAAAAATATAGAAACTATTTTCTGTGGTTTTAACATGGATAAGTGGGCAGTTGGTGCAAACTGTCACAACCAATACAAACCACCATAACTTCTCTGAAGTCAATGGAATGCAGAAAATGTATACCCCGCTGACCAGCGGCCCTGGGAGGTATACTTCAACAAGCATTTTACAGGGCTTGAAATAATTAATCAGATTTAAGACCTGACTGTACATTTCATATTGATTAGACACTGGTCAATGAAACATTTGCATAAATAAAGGCAGATGACAGAAACTATTACTGCAAAGGACGGAGGAGGTTATTGGGTACACCAGCCAACAAGTATCATAAAGGCCCCAGAGCAAATCATCTGTTGTACTGGGTACACATAATTTGCTAAAAACAATTTTTCATTTTTAGCACACAGTCATTTTTCATCCTAATTTCCAAGGACACTAACAAAGTATTTGATTATGCAAATTAAAAGCACGCATTCAAAAGCATGGTTACGAGCAGCTCTGTCGTCTGCTGATACCGATTATTCCAGAGTAAGGAGGTATTTAGCACAAGTGAATAGCAAGACCTGTGACACACTTTGTACTTAATTATAAAACAGAGAAGAAGATCATTCAGGACAAAATATTTCGCTACCTCCTGTTAAAAATGTTTATCTTCTGCGTTGAAATGGGTTTAATTGTCAACAATAAAGTTGCAGATCAATGAAAAGAAGCACTTAGTGGAATTGCACAAGATGTTGACAATTGTTCAGTCATTGAGCTGCTTCTGGCCTTGATTTGAGAATGCAGAACCCTCCAATATTTCACATGAAACAATTTATTTCATCCAGCTGTTAAACAGAACATACGCCATAAATGTAACTCCTATATCCTACATACTATGAGTATAATATTGAAAGCACTTGGTGTTTGTGTTTTTTTTTTTTAAAGCACCTCTTCAGTTAGTAAAAAGGAATGGGATAAAGCTTTCTAGAGGAAACTGAAGTACAGAACACCCAAACACCCTTCCCTCACAGAAATCATCCCATTTTACTTAATAGGAAATAGATGCACGCAACTGTAACATCCTAACAGACCCAGGAGAAAGCAACACACGATCACCCAATTCTGCTCCAACACACACACATGCACAGCCAAAGGTTTATCTCCAATAGGGAAAATCTCTTGGCTTCCTAACCTTTCCGGTTAGGAAGCAATAAATTACATAATTAAGTAAGCAACTCTGAAGTATTTGGTAGTGAGCTCCCAGCACTGAAGTGCTTATCGAAGTGGATGTCTCAAACGGGCTGGCAAAGCTTCCACGTGGGAAGTGATGCTGACAAAGTCATTGGGGGATATTCTTTAATAATAACGGGTTTGAGCACAAAGAGCTTCAGCTTCCTGTTTCAACTTTGGATTTTAATTAAATAAAACCAGGTCTTGTAATCACAGTATTTGTAAAGCACACCTAGTTACACAGAAACACAGACAGCGCCTTATTAAACCAGCCCACGCTTCCCACCACTGTCTGCAGCCAGCACGAGATTTTTCCAAACTAGGCGTAAAAACCTTGCAGCCAGTGTATGTAAAACAACCTGTCCAACAAGGAGATCTCACACTGACCTCTGGTCAAAGATCGGCTTATTCCCAAAAGCCCAAGATTTTCTAGAACTGTGCTAACAACCATGGGCTTGTTACGTACATGAATCTCAAGTCCCTTCTGAGTATCCTCAAGTTCCTGCCCATAGCAGTAAATTTCTTAGCACCTCATATGAAAATATTCCTTCCACAAAGTTTTAATTTCTCACCTTTGAATTCCACTTGGTTCTCGCAAGTCTCTCCACAAACCATCAGTATCACCCATTCCTTCACAAAATTAAGTTGCTTCCCATTTTATCTCCTATGGAAGTTTTTCAACTCCTATCTTCCCAGTCTTTCTTCCTACGAGACCTTTCCCGCGTGCCTGATCACTTCTTGTTCTTTTTCTGCTATGCCATCATGTGTCTTTGGCTTCTGCAACACCTTCTTTAGGAAGCGGCTGACCCACACTGCACAGCCCTCAGTAGCTGCACTGCTCATTTATACCAAAGCATTTTCATCCTCACCATGTTATTCACCACCTGATTCCTCACTCACGTCATGCGTCGCTGTTCCCAGCCTGCAGCTGCAGACATGAGCGAAGGTCTGCATGAAACTGTCTCCGGTAACACCCAGCTTCTTGGCTTGACTCGTCCCAGCTACTTCAGAGCCCTGCGAGGTCTACAGGCACCTGCGTGTTTCGGCTTAACGTGCATTGCTCCGAGTTCGTCTAAACTGACTCTCAGCCCCTGTTCTCTCGGTCTGATGAGGTTTCTCTATGGTTTCTAACAGCTCTCCAGCTCCACCTTGCACAGCTGCCCTTAGACCACGTGTAACCGCTGCTGTTTGCCCTCCTGCCTCTCACGTTGACCAACTCAGGACAGAGGACTCGAGACTTCAGCTGCCCTTAAACCAATGCCTGCCACCTTGCAAACAGATCATGACAAAAATTACCCAACTCTCTTGGCTTTCCCTTCTTTAGCTACATATTGCTGGTAACAGTCCTTTGCTTCTTGCTTCGTCACAACTGAGCTTCCACAGCAGCGTTTTCTTCAGGATCTTCTCAAAGGCCTTTTGCAAACCTGGACCAATTATGGCAATTTAAATGTTTGCTACTTTGACACCTCAAAGAAATTAAACCGACTCAGTGAGACAACATTCCTCTCTGAAAACCTCCTGAGACCGAATCTCCTTCTGCAATGCCCTGAGCGCTCTAAAAGCAGGTTTGGTCACTGTGCTGGTACCAGGCAGGCTGGTGGTGTGTATCTCCTTCGCCAGCGCTGCAGAAGGGGATGGGCTGCCTGTCCTTACCCCCAAACCTGTCCCCAGGCCTGGCAACCCAACAAGCTCAGCTCCAGCGCACACACAAAGGGAGCGGGGCGAAACCCCCGACAGCAGAGACCAAACCCTGGAGACTCAGGCCAAGGTGCAACAGTGAAGGCTTCCGTCTCTCAGCGAGAAGTCCACACTTGCAAAAGTCTGTCCAGTCCAACATCACTTTGGTTTGGGTTGGAAAGGCGCGTTTCCCCTCTCCTCCTTCAGCTCCCACACAATACCCAGGGACCTGCTCGTAAACGAGGTGACAGCACTGGATACCAACCAACTACAAAAAGAAAACATAGCACAGCCTGGTAATTTTCTCCAATTATCAATGGGGGCTGGACAACCTTAGCACAAGGTTAACCCCATCACAGCGCAAGGGAAGACAAATACATCGGGTTTATCTATCACCCCCCTTCCTCACCATCGACTTGCCTTGCCCACGTAGCCTCAATATTCCCTCAAACGCCCGTGACATCAGCTCATCCCGCACGTATGTGACAGGATTACATGAATGAGCTTGAACAAAACTGGGTTTCAAAAGCAGCTTGAGAAGTAGCACCTTATGAACACTGATCGAATTTAGCATGACAGCTCAGTTCAATATATGAAGGACAAAAGCGATCTGTGTGATATGTTTATACAGAAAAATAATACATTTATTCCCCCTGAGAGGTGTCATACCCGTAACTCACCAGACGCATACCACTGGTTCCTTTGTGAATTTCCTCTTTAGAGCCAAGAATTTTCTATTCTGTTTTCAAAGGCAGGATGTCAATATAAGCAGAGAGCTTAAAAACTCCAGTGCCCTTCTAGCTAACACTAAGATGAAGCTCAGCATGACCATCACAATACCCACTTTTAATGGTAATTATTTTAGCTCATTAACGTCTACAGGAAAAACTTCGCTGAGCTTACATGTCACAACTCCAGTGATCATTGTCGCATTACAGCATTCTCACACTTGGCACTATTTTGCTCGTGTTTCCAACGCTGCAGAGAAAGAGATGGATATTATCCAACTGTATGCTCTAACGTAGTATCACTTAGGCAGAATTCTCCTGGTCTGGGTCATATCAGTAAATGTAGACATGAGATTTCAATGTTTCTGGTCAACACAGGGTGTCATTAACTGTGTCAATTATACTTGCCTGAAGTATAATGTCAGTCTGAATGCCTGAATTTCTTGTAGTAAGCTAAAACACATCCTGTGAATTTGTTTTATTCTAAAAGGGGGAAAAAGGGGGGGCAAATTACTGAATAGGTTTAAATAGGTAGCTGTAACCTAATGGAAGACCTACCACTCTGGTTTGTGTTTCACTGCTTTGAGATCGTAGTTACTGAAAGTCTGTCTTTGTAGGTAAACATGACTCTGTGTACCAAATTCCTCCTGTGCGTGACAGTGCTAGAGGACTTGAAATATTTTATGGAAATTAAAATAGAAAAGAATATACAATTGAGAAAAAAGCATGATAATGTCAATGGGTCTTTGGTATGTACCAGTTTTGTTTTTACATCATTCTATAGCTGTTTTATAAACAGGAAAGTGATATTCCATTAAAGGCTGTATACTAATTCAAAGACTGAAAAGTATCCAGCTTTACATTACAGCCATTCCTAAGGGAGCATCACTATCTCCTGCATCACTCTGTGCAGGTAATATGGGCCCTTTCCAGTCCAAAGATCTCATGCTGTCTTCTCTGCCTCAGTAAAAGGCCCTCCATAATTACTCTGAAAGGTTTGCTTTGCCTTGACATCTCGTTCTCTTGCCCATGGCTCTCCCAGCCTGCCCTTTACATCTGTTGAACATTGACAAGTTTGTTCCAACTAAACGGACACCAATGGGACTGCAGCCCTCTCCAGACACCGAAACTACATAAACAAATGAAATTAAATTTGACTATTTGCCTGAGTCAAATTAATTTCCAGAGATGGAGGTGGGGAGATGATGGGAGCCTGGCAGGTCTCAGAGAGACGCTGGTTTGTGCCTGTCAATCTGTTTAGATGTTAACCACAATCAGACAGGCTGTGCCACCAACCAGCTCTGGTTTCACAGACCTCAGGACAGTCGGTGGCTCCCGGCAGAGTAAATTTTGGTACAGCAAAGGGTCCATTATATCCTAATTGCTCCATACAATGTGCCACGTTTTACTCAAATCAGTTTAACTACTCTCACTACATTTATCCATGACATTAGGGTTTTTTTCCGTATAAATACATACAGAAAGACTCTGTGAAATAGGATTTCTGATAGGACTATTGACTCATCGAGCACAGTGCCTACCCTCCAACAGACCCGGAGGATTATCGAGCTGCAGTGTGTCCAGCCAACTGCGCACCTCCATGCCATCAGAAAACTCTTTTCCGTAACCCCCCTGGATGATCGACTTATAACGTAGAACAAAGGTCTGGCAGTGCTCACCATCTCAGGGCGATCACTTCTACCACTGCACACCCTCCTTCATATCATTTTGCTACAAGACTGACTAAAGTTTCAGTGAACGGTAGCCATGGTAGCTTGTAGAAAATGGAGTTTGGGATTCTACCTTTTTTTATTACCAACCTGAAAGCAAAATACGAGCAAAGGTGCAAAGTCAGCATGAAGGCATTTGCGGACTACCTGTTCACTACTGAGGCACGTTCTCTTCAAGGAAGCTCTAACCAAAGTGTTTCTTCCCAGAGATTTGGGTAATCTCTGCACTGTCCATACAGATCACTAAAAAGACAGTAAATTGGTGTGAAAGGACCTTCGCACATCAGAAGCAGCAGCGCTCACCTCTAACTAGATGCTCACTGATTGACTTCTTAATGAAAACAGCAGAACAGCATGTCAACGGTGTTTTCTTTACGACAGAGAAACTGTCTGAGGAGCACTCACATAAGCACATCCTAAAACACACCGGCATGAACAAAAATCAGGCTTTTAGCCCACCAGCGTAATGTCAGCTCAGCACCTTCCTTAAAAATCTAAATAAATATCCTCTGTCCCAAAGTAAGTGGTGAGCAATGAAGATCAGATTAAAGCCAAATCTGCCCCACGCATACTTCCGTTCTAACCACGATACGGTTAATCAGCTGGTAGGATAGGAGACTGAGACAACAGTGTCTTACATGCAGAAAAGACACCAACATTGGGGTGCAAAGCCTGAAGCTGAAGACAACCCTGCAGGGTTCTTTTGCAGTCCAAAACACAAGGATTTTCTACATGAAATGAAATCATTAGCCTGTGTTTGCATCAAAATACCATCCAAAAAACGCCCATGCTTCGAACGTTTATTTTGATTCATGTTGTGCCTTGCTGAGGCTAATTATTATCCAGCAACTGGTGCATTCAAAGACTCAAGCCTTACACGCAGGACTTTGGGGTGCTGCATCCATGTTGCAAAGAACTGTAATTCTAAAAGGATTTAAAGTTAACCAGCACAGCCATGTAAAGTAGAAAATGAATTGTTCACTCTTCTCATCTCTGTTTGGAAATTAGATTACAGGCTCCAAGTGAGCTGAAATACAGAATGAGGCAAATCCATGCGATTAGCTCACAGGTGGCCACTGAGCCTTTTCTACGCTTCAAAGTCTGGCAGATTCCTGTTAGCTGCAATAATAAAAGAATGTGTACTTATCCTCCGGCCCAAACCCTGCCCTGTGCCAACACGGCTACCTGCTGTGCTAATCCTCAGAACCAATATAATCATCCTCAATTGTTATTTCATAAGTTTGCTCAGCTGTCATTCGGGATAGACGGTATGTGTGGCACACAGCCGTGCTGCCGACTGCACGGCGAGCTCGTTTCTACACGGGTTCCAGTTCCCCACGTCGCCACCAACGGAGGGAAGGAATCCCAGTGCTCACCCAGGGCAGCCCCGTGTTGGCGGCAGCTGGTTTCCCAGCCCTAAGAGCAAAGACTCTCTATAGGTATAAACAGTTTGTACCGGTAATCACCAGTGTTTCGTCTAAATAAACAAACTCACTTTCACATTTATCTTCTCTCTCCAGAAGGCCTCCTTGTGAGCGTCAATTCAGAGAAACACATCACACATTAGATCACAAAGCAGAAGAGACAGCTATTCCAGGGACAGGCAGAGAGGTCACATGCGATGCATGACATCAATGGTCCATTTAATACGATATTTGCTTTCTGACTCACACCCACTGCAGATGCAGTGGGACGATGCAAACACAGCACTTCGGCATGACCTGCACGCAAGGAAAGCTCTTCCAAGCCCTCTCAGTGAGAGGCCAGTTAGTATAATGAACCTTGAGGGCTGTTCCCTCTGGCAAACTGATATCCCACCTGGTAGAACTGTGATAATATTTTTATTATTTCTATAAACTTCTAATAATCCTCTGAACCCTCCTAAGCTCCTTACTTTAACATTGTCTTGCATCGGGGAGCTCTACAATTCAACTTACAATTTCCTTATGTTACTTTTAAATGCGTTATGCAGGGAACTGAGAAGACATCTCCCTACTGCCACATTACAGGTTCACCAGAATATTTCAAACTAACTTTATTAAACTTTTTTTAGACCAAAACTTAAAACAAATGTTGAACAAGCAGTGCTCTGCATAGGTACCTGCAGGGACGGAGGTCCCTATGCTAGATGTCCTTCCACATCTGCTGCTCACCACAAAGCAAACGCAACATCCCGCAAGCACAGAGCACATCCCAGCTGTGCTCCCAGCAGAGCAAGAGGAGGATCCAGTCTCACAGCGCTGTCTCCAGCAGGTACGCAGGTCCATGCGTCCACCCTTGGCCATGCCTTCCCACCCTGTGCTACCCTTCCCCAGCATGTGTGCTCTGGAAAAGTAATCTGAACAAAAAGTAACAACTTCTCTCTTCATTTCCTTTTTTTTTAAACCACCCTTAGCCTGAACCAGCAAAGCTTGCTTCACCTGACATTGCTGCTGAAAGATACGCTTGCAAAGCTCCCCTGTCCTTCAGCCCCGTATGGCAGCACCTGCCGCAGTTCCCCGAACTAGCAGCAGCCTCAGTATTAAAGCCCTCTGCCGCCCTCAAGTTATGCACATATTTAACTAGATGAGAAGAGACCCAATTCTTGATTAACCAGCAGTTGATTATTTGATTTGTGGATTAACACGACAGAGACACCTAGGCTCCTGTGCACCAGCTGGCACAGCAGCCATGGCGTGCCCAGGTGCTGGTGTACTCCAGGGTGTACCTGCCCAGAGGTTTTCATGTTGTATAGAATCACAGAATAGTTTAGATTGGAAGGGACCTTGAAGGTCATCCAGTTCCACCCCCTGCCCCGGGCAGGGACACCTCCCCCCAGCCCAGGTTGCTCCAAGCCCCCTCCAACCTGGCCTTGAACACCTCCAGGGATGGGGCAGCCACAGCTTCTCGGGGCAACCTGCGCCAGGGGCTCACCACCCTCACAGGCAGGAATTTCTTCCTGATATCTCATCTAAATCTCCCCTCTTCCAGTTTAAAACCATTCACCCTTGTTCTATTGCTCCCCTCCCTGATGAAGAGTCCCTCCCCAGCCTTCCTGGAGCCCCTTCAGATACTGGAAGGCGGCAATAAGGTCTCCCTGGAGCCTTCTCTTCTCCAGGCTGAACAACCCCAACTCTCTCAGCCTGTCCTCCCAGCAGAGGGGCTCCAGCCCTTGCAGCATCTTCATTGCCCTCCTCTGGCCCCGCTCCAACAGGTCCATGTGCTTCTTTTGTTGGTGGCCCCCAAACTGGAGGCAGCACTGCAGGGGGGTCTCATGAGCATGGAGCAGAGGGGCAGAATCCTCTCCCTCGCCCTGCTGGCCACGCTGCCGGGGATGCAGCCCGGGATGCTGGTGGCTTTCTGGGCTGCCAGTGCACGTTGCCAGATCACGCTGAGCTTCTCAGCCACCAACACCCCCAAGGCCTTCTCGTCAGGGCTGCTCTCCAGCCATTCTCCACCCGGCCCGTGTTTATGCTTGTATAATCAAAGGTGTCATCGCCTCTCCTGCTCGCTGGTGTTACAGCCTCACACAGCCAGGCTGTCCTCAGTCTGGGTCATCCCCGGTGTCCTACACCCGGGGGCGGTGGGGACAGCCCTCCCCCAGGCCAGGACTGCACGCTGTGCCTGTTACTCCAACAGCGCTGCAAAGGGCCAGCGACAGCCTGTGCCCCCTCCAAACCTCTCCAGCAGGGAACCAGCAAATCGCCCTCAGACAGCTGGCAGCCTGAGTGCTGCAAAATTGCAAGCTAGGAATTTCCACGCTATCTGAGTAACTGGCATGGCGATAGAGAGCAGAAAAAGCCCTGTTCGACAGAACCTCCCTTGGCTCGGCGCTCTGCAGAGCCCGCCTGAACGCAGTATCTGAACGTCTTCCAGCTAGCACAGGGGAACCGCCGAGAAATGAGGTTTTATTGCTCAACTTTCATTTTTATCTCAACAGCTGAACAACTCACGTTTTATTTTCTTTTCCTCTTTCTGTTCCTCCCCTCCACGCCTTTGATCAGGGAGAGCATCCCTCTTAGGGCAGCATTACAGCATGTGCTTAACCTCCAGCACATGCTCAGGCTCACTTAACCGGGGATGGGGGTCAGACTGGAAGGACGTGCTGGGGAGTTTCGCAGAGCTGGGGCCGAAGGGGTTCGGTTTCTGTTCGTTTCCCGCTGGCAGCCCGACTCCTCTCGCAGTGCTCGACTCAGGGCCACGGTGTTTGGGGTCCCATCAGCCATCCCTTCATAGTCCCTTCCCCGGGGGAACCATGCCACCCCCCGACCGCTGCTGCAGCACCTGTACTCTCCTAACACCACAATAGCAAACCAGTATATGAGTGGGTTTCCCTCTGAATTCTAGTAACTTAAAGCACAATGTTTGAGTCTTGGAAATTAACCAAACACCGAATAGTCTTCTACCAGAAGGAGCTTATTTTGGTAATTAATGCTAGCTAAACAGATAGACATACTGGACAGATTTTTAACCAACTGGTATGTAAATATTTTTACTCTTGTGGATAATCTTACAGTTAAATCAGCTCTACAAACACCCACAATAATGCCTTTTCTTTTTTTACTGCCTTTTGAGGTCTGTCTCAGGTAGAGCAGTGGAAATGCTTAGCCGTACAAAGGCAGCTTCGCACTCTCAATTTGGGTATCGTGCTGCTCCTTTGGATTCAGGGACTGGGAGGCAGCACCACAGCCTTTAAATCTTCCACATCACAGACCTGGACCCCAGTTGAGACTTTCTTTTCAATCTTTTGCTGTAATTTAGCAAGGTGGCAAGATAGGTCCTGGCAGAGAGGCAGCAGGAAAAAAGGTCATTTCCATAACCGGGTTTCTTTCCACGGAGCAGAGGCCCGGCCCCACAAGCTGCCTGATGGAGACAGCCCTTATCCAAATGTCCCCAAATCCAGGGGGCTACAGATGGCAGTGTCGAACAGAAGGTTCAGTGCCTTACAAAGTAAATTAAGAATAGGCCCATCTGTGGCATGACATACCCATCTTGCAGTGAGGGGAACGTTTACAAATAACATTTATTTAAGTTTAAGGAAAATACTTTAAAATTAGGAAAAAAACCCACCAAAACACTTTTATAGTATTTTCAATTCTTTTCACAAAGGGAGGTGAAACTAAAAACAAACGTTTACTGGGTGTTGGGAGACCAAATCAAGCACATACGATGTTTCAACAGCAGCCCAGCGAAATAATCAATACCTTCCAATTCATGTTATTGACTTTTTCACATCCTTGCAGGCATGAGACTTCAGATGAAAGCATTAGAATCGCCAAATTGTTCAATTTGCTCTAGTTCACATATTTTACACCCACGTTTTTTTACGATGGTGTGGAAGCTCATTCAAGAGAAGCTCTTGAAAGTCAAAGTGGGCTTTAACTCCCCAAATTCCCTATCTTGCTTCACTTTGGGATGCAGGACTGCTTTATGCAAAGCGTAAGCGAAATACAAAATTTTTCTTTCTGTCTTCTCTTACTGTACTTCACTTTAAAGAGATGTTTTAGGAAGAAACAAAACCACCTCTGCTACTACCTCTGTTTAATCGTATCAGAATTAGAAAAGATTACACACCTATAAACTCCATTACCAAGGAAAAAAAAAAAGTACAATTCTGCGCCACACAGCCCAGCAACACACACACTTCCTGCAGAGTGGGATGAGCTTCCCCGACACCCCCTCTTGTCCTTTTATGAGACAGTTTCGATAATATAATTCTGTGCTATATAACAGTCACAATAACAAGTTGTTTGGACCACTGCAAAACAGCAAGAGCTCATTAAGTCTTAGAGAATGTTTGCAGCTATTTTAGCACCAGCGTGATTTGTTATGACATAGGAAAACCCTATTATTTTGCCAGGTTTAATAGGTAATAGATATGCCGAAGCACATACTTCTTACAAGGCCATGAGAAGCTTTTAGCAATAACCCTTGAGGATGTATTGGGCAAACTGATCTTGCAACATCTCCAAATATACAGAGAAAATGATCTGAACTATGGAAAATCACCATGATTCAGGGACAGTGCACCAGACTAGAAGATTAAAGTTGTGCTCCGGCTCCCTTAAGACACAGTTAGGTCACCGCTTGTCTCTGTTTCCTTTTCCAAGTATTTAGACGATGAGCTTTTCAGGGCAGTGGCTGATGTAAAACAAGAATCAGCTCTTGCTTAAGGCCTCTCTGTATTTGTTTCATGAGAAAAAATGATACGGATTAAAAAAAGGTCAACTTCAAGCCTGGCAGAACGCCAACACTCTTCACTGTGGTTCAACGGATGCATTTGAGTAAGTAAATGAGTGAGTAAATGTAATATATAATAATTTATTTCCTTGCACTATTCCTTGTTCTGCATTTGAGTGTTTGAAAAGTACCTAGCTGGGTTTCTTCACTTTTCACTGAGGCTGACAGCCATAAGCATTTTATAATTGTCCTGAGCTCATTTGTTTAGTTTTCTATTAGGCCCTAACAACCACAAATATTTTATAATCATATACAATCCTTACATAACATGCAGAAGGCTGAAACTGTAACAATCTCCAGTACAACACAGAAAATACACAGAAAATCAAGTGGGCCCGTTAGCATTGGGAAAGAAACTATTAAGAGCTCCATTCAATAGATCAACCCCATTATAAGATACACATTTATCATATACCAGTATGTGCATACCTTTGCATAGTAATTTATATACACAAAGGTAGTCGTTTGCCCTGTTCTGGTGCAAGTGAGGAGGATCTCTTTTAACTATTATCAAAGCAGGCCAGTCAAATCTGTCAGTGGGAAGGAGGGAGAGCAGCACATGCAAATTATTCTGGCTGCAGGTAGGGACCTCCCCGGCTTCTCCCACTCCGCTGCTGGAGCGATCCGAACCCGCCTGCTCCCCAGGGGTGCTAAGGCTGCAGTTTGCGGGGGAAGCTCTCCAGCACTCACTCCAAGCTTACTTACAGGTTGTTTCTGACTAATAGGGACAGTTTAACATTTACCAACAGACAGCAGTTTTACTGGTAACTTGAAAATGCTGAACAACTCATCCTCAGGAGGAATGAGGCGGTGCCACAATGAAAGCATTAAGTGTTGTCTCTAAGTTACTCTTCTTCGAGTGAGGCTTAAAACTGAATTCTAGATACAAAGCAAGTTTTGAGATATACAGGTTTTAGGAGACACAAAACTCTGTGGCCCAGGAAAGAGGCACAGGAGGAGATGCTGGGAAGAAGGAATACACTGGCTTTGCTCAGGGCTGGGGGCTCACAGGCGACTCCGAGCCCAGCGCGAGGCAGGGGTACAGACCTGCCCCTTTCTTTTCCACACACGACTTTGTCCACGTCTCTGTTCCTCCTTAATGAAACACGCAGTTGCGTAGGACAGCCCTATACCACGTGGCAGCTCCTTTGCAAATGCTCTTGATCCCTCCTTCCAGCTCCAACCCACCATCCATCTCCATCTCACCTCTCTGCAGCGCTTCCTTCATCAGTGCCATCGGTGGCCTAAACCTGCCAGGCATGTAGAACTTAATGGTCTAATCCTCCTGCTTTCACAAAGACCAGCTTAGCTTTAAGTTAAATACTCTTGTTCCTTAAATTTCCTCCTTGTCAGGATGCCAAGGGAAGCTCTTAATCTTACAAAAGAGCCTGAGGACATTCTGATGCCTCCACATGAAGACAGAAAGCAGTCCACAATGCCAAGATAAAGCTGAGGTATTAAACTAATCTCACAGACCTGGAAATGTATATGCAGCAGGGATCGCTGCCGTTTATTGCTGTAGCTGCTAGAAGGGGTCATTAGCTCCAAGGGGGGGGGTGTCTTGCCATGAGCATCCCCTGCTTTACCTATGTCGAACTGAGGCACTGACTAGTAATAAACTTGTGCAAGTTACCGGATGCAAAGAAATCAAATGAACTCATGATTTAGACACAGAAGCCTAACCACTAACTCATTCAGGCAGCTTGTCTCCACTTGCCGTGTCAAGCCGCCTTTGCTGGCAGCCTGGCGTGGCCCGTGGCCATCGGGAGCCAGTTCTGCAGGGGGGATGTTGCACAAGGAGAGATGGAGCATTTAAAACCACGACGCTCTTCCACAGATGGGAATGGCAATCAAATATGCAAGCGATCTCCGGGTCAATGGTTTGAGAATTGAAGTCTCCCTCGCAAGGCGCAACACACAGGAGGACACTCAGGACTGGGAGTGTGTGGGGCAGAGCAGGAGCTACCTACAGCTGCGCTGCCCACCCCCTCAGCAGGCTGACAGCATTAAACCCGTCATTTGACGATAGCATAAAGTAAAAATCTCCCTGACCTTGAAAGAAAACGGCAGAGCCTTTACTCCCAGGTAAAGACCAGAGTACATTTGTGAAGCTACTAACGCTTCTGTTCACCCTTCTCATCCACAAATTTCCAGAGACCACAGGCCTTTTGCTTGAATGCGAATAAAACCCACTGCGGCGCACACCGCTCAGGTAACCACTCCTCAGCTGTCCACATGGCCGGCAACACGCTACAAGTGACTTAATTCCTGTAAAAACTTCCCATACTCTGCACAGCCCTCCAGAGATCTATGTGGGGACAAACGAGGTCTGCTGGAGGAAGGTCGGTCACTCTGCTCCCCTGCGGGGTAAACCTCTCTGTATCAGCTAAAGAAAACTCAAAGGTAAATTAGCAAAATCAGGTTAAATATCAGTGAATGATATCAATCAGTAGCTTCTAGAATTTCATATTTTTAAGATCAGATAAAAGAGGAAAGAAAGGTTTTTACCCACACATCACTTAATAGACTTTCCAACAGCTTACACACAACGCATTTAGACACTTTAATTTCCACTCCAATATGAATACTCTACCCCCAAATGAACCTATTAAAAATTAAATTCTTATATTAAGTTTAAAATGCGGCTCTTCTCTCCCCAGCTCCCATTAAATACCCTCCCTACACACAGTTTAGAAGACAGAAGAGATCCTAGAGAATATTTACAAAGAGAACAAACCCCCCCGAGGGTTTTTATTTTACTACAACATTAATCTATTTTAATCACACAACAGATTAAAACCAAACATTAAATGATTCTACAAAGTACCGAGTGAAAGTCTATCTTTGTTGGACAAAAAAAACCCAAACAAACAACTGAGAAAAAAAAAATAAAGTGCCTGGAAATAGGGTGATTATGTTGTTCCACAGAGACAGAGCACAGCAAAATCAAGACTGGGCCACAGAGCCACTGGTGTGAAGAAGATAAAAATCAACCGTTCACAAGGGTCTAATTTTACTTTCACACACACTCCTATGGTGGCGTTTGTACCACAGATCTCGAGGGGGCCCATCAGGACACAACATGCAGGTGAAGGGAAGGGAGAGCGAAGCTCAACGCTGCTTCCAGCCCCTTCCCAGAGCAGGCGCTTGGACAGGATCTCCCACCCCACAGGACACCCCCAGCGCTGGCACAGCAACGATGCACTTGTGGGTTTTGGATATGTCCCAGTGTAGAAAAAAAAGTATGTGCTAAAATATCTATATAAAATATCTATATCTATTTCTAGCCAGCCCCCCCCGCCCTCAGCCCCACGGCCATGCTTCCCCACTCGCTCTGCACCGGTGGGTTTCCCAGCTCAACTGCGCATCATCTGGTGAGAACCTGGCAGCCCCAAATGGATTGTCCCGCACGTGCCCAGGGCTCGTACCATGCAGGAAGGAGAAGGATGACTTCTGCTATACCTTCTATCATTAACCTTAACTCTGATGTCCTCCCCATTTCCTTCACACCCAGTTCCATCCCTCCAGCCCATTCTCATACTGTGGCCTTTCCTTATGTGTAAGCATCTCCACTGTCCACCTACAAATCCTTACTTCAGCTCTGTCTTCTGGGGGACAGAGCGCGACGAAAACAGCACGTCCTTCGAAGGCTGCCTTGAGCAACTGCTTTAAACAGCAGCAATGTTTTCTATTCCAGTCTTTAAGATTTTATTTGGCCCTTAATTATTTACATCTTTTTGAATTGTTTCAGTGCCCTGAACAAAAATATCTATTGAGCTGCCCACAGGTCATTTCACTGAATCATCTCAGTTAATTTAGAGGCCAGGGCTGTTTATGAATGGTTCATTCTTCCAGTAGCCCCGATCCTGCAGTTGTTAACGCATAACCTCATCTGCTGCTGCTCTACTCAGTGGCTTTGCCATCTCGCTCTGGTGCTCAGTGTTGTTTTTTCTCATCCTGAATAACCCAAATAATTGTGCCTTCACAATTCAGTTTGCCATCTCACTGCTCAACAGACTTTTAATGAAGACACGGCAGCATTCTCCAGGATATTGTTTGCTACAGTCACATATCAGATGCATACAGCGCTGCAAAGACAAGTTTTCCCAATAGTTACAAGCCAATGTTTTTCACCACAATTTTATAACCACCTTTGCCCGGAAGACACTGGGTTGGAGCAGTTACATTCGAGCTTGAAATTATCTAAAGAAACCACAAAGAAAAAAAGTGGTCCCATTCAAAGCCAAGGAGCTGTTAGACTTATTTAAGTAAGTGGATGCATTTCACATGGATGGCTTGGTTAACATGGGGTGCTCTAGGCAGGCCTTTCATCTCCGCACTTACCAACTCGGCTGCCAGTGCAAACCGAAACCTTCAAGGGAATGATTTGTGTGGTTACTCCGCTCTCAGCGCTTCAGATTTAATACATCGCACAAGTTTAGTATTACTGGTAGTAGCTACAGTGAAGTCATTTCTGGCAATATTACTATTGCGCTGAACGGGAAAAATGCAGTTTTCTGCACAGTAGTAGTATTAAAATCTTTGACTTTGTTTATTCAATGGCTGTACTAACAACCTGGTGCAATCCCTGGCAGAATTTGATTACTCGAACTCAGCATTGTTTCTTCCCAAAACAGCTGTCTGTAATAGATAATCCATATTTAACCGCAGAGGACAAAGAATGGGAACGAACAAACTCTGATCCCCTTGTCGTATTGCACAGGTCTCTCTTTCCAGGCTAAGAGCCAGCGAAGGAGGACTGCTGACCTACTACAGCGACAGAGAATGCACTGTAATCCTGCCTCCCTGCTGCTGGTCAGGAAGAAAGATTCATCTCCCTTGCTCTCCATCACTAAGCACCGAAACACAGACGAAGGGAATACTACTACTGCACGCCACCATGTCTACAGCATACAAAGATGCCTGGAAATGTTTTCATGATGCTGGAGCGCCTTGTAGCTATGATCGCTGCCTTGTGCTGTGCCAAGCCATATACTCCATCCCTTTCTGACGGAGGTACGGTTAGAAGGTGCGGCAGCAGAAGGGGACACATGCCAGGTCCTCAGTTGCTTCAGTTCAGACCTGATGTATTAATGTAGATCATCAGCTGCGCCTGTCACCCCAGGCGGGAGGGCGCAGCCTCCAGCAGAGGGGACAGGGGACAGCCGGAGCCGTGACTCTGACAGCAGCCTCTGCCAGAGGCTGGAGCCGTGGCGGCACCTTTGCTTCTTTGCTGCGTTTGGGACACACTAGAAACAGCTAGCAGGAAGCAGCTGTGACAGTGGAAGCGGTGGCCAAAGTACGGCTGCTATTGCCACCCAGTACCGCGGGTGCCATTGGTGAGGCAGCCTAGGACCTGCTGGGCTGCGGGAACGAGCGGGCTCTGGGAGAAGGAACAGCCTCTGCAAACCAGCTGTGGCCACAGCAGCAACACACACCCAATCCCAGACGCGTAGGACACACAAGATACTACCCAGGACACAGGGACTCCACTTAACTAATGGCAAATACGCACACGGTATAAAGCTGTGCCTATGTGAGATGCTTCACTGCTTCTTACAGCTTGACCAAACTTTGTAGTATTTCCAGATTTAAAGATACAAAACCACCACAAGTCAATGCCTCCCTCCCATGAAACTGCTTTAAAAACCGGGGCATGTATATTCAGGGTTTCTTTATTTGCATTTCATTATTCAGTCTCATGAAAGGGAGTGCCTTTCACATAATGATATTACTTCAGGATCTAAGACTAAAAAAAAAAAAATTAAAATAAAATCATGAGACTCCTGATAAAATCATGAAAGGCAGCAATGTTGCATCTTATTACCACTCCATGGTAATTCAGTTTTTCTTAATAGTGGCAAGGGCCTCCCTAATAGCAGACAAGAGTCTGCTGTTGAGCTCCGCTAATGATGCGGAAGGTGTAACACTAAAGCAGCTGAGATGCTGATTCCTTCCAGGATTGTGCACTCAGCAGGTAACATTATCCTCCACATTTTACAGGTTTTCACAGTAAAAAGTCACTTTTCAAAATCATATGAAATAATATTTTGAACGAACTTTAAGCTGTTTAAGTAACCATAAACTCAAGAAAGAAAGAAATAATGTACCTATGCCATGGTGAATAGATGTTGCAAATGTACTTCAGACAACAGTTAAGTGCAATAATTTTGTGGGTGAATCACTGCAGGTTTTTTCCATTCAAAGAACCACCCGGTTGAAACTACAGGGGGAAGCGAGGTAGGCAACATAACCACACCTCATTTTGAACCAGCTGCTATAGCTAGCCGATACCAGCTTTAACAGATACTGGCTAATACTTAAAGGACAATAAATTCTCAGCTTTATGCTTATCCAAGCTCCTGGAACGCCGCCTTTGAAAAATGACTTTCGAAATATCCACTTACATACTACCACAGTGTGCGAACAGGGTCCACTCCACATCTTGGCCTGTTATTGTTCCAAATGTTAGACTACCCACACAATGGGCTGTACATCTCCAAAGGATCCCCCAACATAACATGTGAGTGAGTGAGTGTGGATTAAATACCGACTCAAAAGTAAAAGTACCACTCACTGAATTATTAGTATCAAGCTGGTGTCGTTTGGCACAAGTAACAGCACGCTTTAACCACGCCAGATTGCAGTGAAAATGCCCAGTGTTCTCCAGTAATAACCATAGTACGTTTCTCAATATAGATAACAAATTAGTATCCCAGGTAACGCTTTCATTTCAACATGTCTTTTTTCCATGGACTGATGACAACTCAGCTGATCGAACACCTCACAATTGGAGCCCTTCTGTTTATTTAATATAAGCAGCTGTTTTGCTGTTAGACTGAAACTGGAGGTATCTGTACATCTCTCTCTATATCTTTTGCGGTTCCTCTAACTTTTTCCTAGCCCACAGTGCCGGTGCACACAGGCAGCAATGGAAACATCTGCCCTGCTGCGTCTGTACATCCCGCAGCGTGCCAGGTCTTGGTTCCCGGCTTAGGACTACTCCGAATGTGCAATACAACCCTAATGGACATTGAAATCCTGCCTGCGTTCTCCCCTGGTAGAAAGAGAGGCCGTCTCAGGCACTCTCTGCTGCTGCCTGCGAGGTTTAAGTGGTCACTCACAGAGTCAAGTACCGCCGCAGAGAGGCAACAGCTCCTCCTGTTTCACTGGGAAGCTGCTCTTTTCTTCACTTTGTATTACTTAGTAAATTCATTCCAGTAGGGCAGATACAGCTGAGTTAGCCACATTTCCTGAGTTAAAATACACTGCCTGAAATAGGTATCACTTCCAACACCACTCTTCCCCCATCCCAATTTTAAGTTCACGTTGGACAGGCTACAGAAGCTGTTGTGGACTGAGGCTATGGCAGTACACACCTGCGTGCAACCTAAAGAGCTGTCCTCCTCCCGTCCAGAAAAAGCCCTGGCTCTGCTGCTGTACGGACACCGAGGTTCGTAAAGGCACGAGACCACCACCACCACCAGTTCACCAAGGCTACGCCAGCCCCAGGCAGACCCGTGAAGGTATATGCAAGCACTTCAAGTCTGAATACAATATAATACTTAACCGTAACAGGTTAAGGATGCTTTTCTGTTTTAACACTAAACACACTGTATTCTGCTCCAGGTTTGCTTATTAGAATTTACTGTATTCCCAAAGTGTGGTGGGAACTTTGTGGTACCAACAAAAGGGTCACATCTCAGCAGCTCTCACAGAAAATAGTCTGAAGGAAAGTGTGGGGAAAGTTTTAATATTTCTACCCCCAAAATAAACCTGGATATCTGTTCCTGAACTCCAATTTTGTTATTAGACAGCAGCTTGTTCAATTAAAAACGATTCAGAGAGGGGTATTTCACCCAAGTAAGTGTAATATTTTGGTGTTATTTGATACATAAAAAACACAACAAAGAAAATCACAGAAAGAAAAAGACACTTTCACCACCTGTGCTATTTTCTTGAAATTTAAATCTTCAAGGGATTCCTCTGTAACCTGATGGCAGCCCTTCCCCACACCAGCCTGCAGTCAGACATCGTTAAGGCTGGAAGTCAGGGTTGGGCTATCACGTGTAGCCTCTGCTTTGCTAAACACCCCATGTTCTCACCGAAACATATGTACTTTGACTAAATGAATCTTTGTTCTTTTTTAAAAAAGAATATACTGCCTTCTAGATTTTAAATTCCAATATAGTCAATTAAAAGAAAGTACACACTTCCTAATGTTCTCATTAATACAAGACTAAAATCACTCTAGAAATTTAACAAGAGCTCAGCTTCCAGGTAAGAATATCACATAGACAAATGAGAGGATCTTGCGAGTAATCTTGGGATGAAGACTGATAAGGCAAAAAATAACTTCCAGTAGCTCGCGCTCACTTAATGTTCTCGTTCCTAGTTAATACTTTCAGCATCAAGGGATGCTCACTGATCCAGGGTCACAGCGCTTTTCCAAAATAATCCCCAGGAAGAAACAGTCTAAAAGGGTTATATTTAACATGGTATCACTTTCAGTCTAAAAAAGTGCATTCAGCTACTTAATCCCTTTCTGAAAGAGGTTGCGTTGTGTTTGGTAATCAGCTACTTCTTCTGTTGTGTTTTGTTGCCACAACAGATGAGAGGAGCTTTAAGCTCTGCCCTTTCTTCTCTCTGACCCATCTCAGGTTGTTAATCCTGCCCCAGGATCAGACTCAGTCCATCTTTCATGTTCGCTTCTGGAGGAAGACGGCAGCTGGGGGAGAGGCCGGGGCTCCTCAGGGACATGGATAATATTGGGTAATCAGAGCTTTCTTTCGGAAACAGGCTGGTGCAGAGAAAAGTTGGTGGTTCAGTCTGGGATCCTGACAGCTGCTGCATTTTCACTGCCACATGGCTGAAGATGCGAGAGAGAATCATGTCTGCCCGGCCCCTCGCACAGCGCAGCATCTGCGCAACCGGCGCGGCCAGCCAGAAAAAGGCTTTTAGTATTGCTCCGATTCGGGTCAGAGTAGTGAACGCACAAACTCACCGCAGCCGTGGGAAATGAGACAAATCAGAAGCGCGGGCCCTGTTCTGAGCCTTGCCAAAGCCTCCCTGGAGGAGGAGCCTCCTCCAGGGAGGCTTCTGCTCTCCTCGGTCCGCAGCCTCCACGCGAGGCTCCGGGCAAGCAATGGGCAGCCACGGAACGACGTCAGAGCCGGCAAAAATGAATCCTGGCACAAGCTGGCTTCTGAGACCCTGCACCAGGCATTTTACATTTGTGGGCCTCTGCTTCCCATTCTCATCTCAGAGAAGATACTAATCACTTAACTAGCCTGTTGTGAAGCTTGTTAAATTAAAACACCCAGACAAACCTTACAAATAAGACCAAAACTGAAATGAGTTCCATCAGCTTTTCTGCTGGGAGTGTAGGGAAGTTACTATTCAAGCCCAAACAAGAACAGGATCTAAACAGGAGCAAAAAAGCAGGAGGATTTCCAACCCTACTTCCCATCTCTTTCTTGGAAATCCTTTTCTTAGATGACTAAAAGACAGATAAAAAATAAAAATTAAAAAAAAGGATCTGCGCTAACTAGATCATTTGTTTTCAGGGATGAAATGTCAAGTGCTGACCTTTTTTTTTAATCTTGCATTGAGTTTCAGCGAACTGTCACTCTTACATGGGCAGCAAGGGAAAAACATACATATTATTAGAAAACAATCACTGCCAAATCTGATAACAATCTGACATTAACAACTGTGGGGATTCTGCTGCCAAGGATGTCTTGTATTATTTAGAAAACATAAAGGAAAAGATTCCTGAGGGGGGAAAGCACACAAACAAACAATTGTTTTACATCCTATTAATAAGCCTCTACAGCTCATGTTTCCCTCAGAAAATGCTTAGAGTGCTGCTATCATCTTCTAGAGCAAGTTTAGCAAATGACATTTAATATTCCTGAGGTTAAAAATCCAATCACAACTATTCTAGAATCTGCCACGGATATGGGGGATGTTGTTTTTCACCAGATCAGCACATCCGTTTTACAGTGGGACACAACTTTATGTCTCCTCCTTTTTGTACTGGCTCCTGCTACCCATAACCCAGGCTGGAAGGATTCACGGCCACCCATCTTTATTTTTCCAGTCTTAATTCCCCTATCAGGCATCAACTGCAATGGTAGCACCATTCTCACAAACAACCACAACACAAAGTTCAAGATCAGTTTTCAGGTAACTCAGCTTGGGTAAAAAGCTCTTAGCTTGGCTTCCGGCATTCAGCTGCAACTAGTGGGACATCTGTCAACCGACCCACACCCTCCAAACTGAGCCAGAGTTGAAGCCCTTTGATAGCAAGTATTTAGAATGTACGTTTTGAGGACGCACCTAAATGGATCTCCATGTGCAAAGGTAGTAACAGTACTAAGTAACCTGGTACAATACCAGCGAGTGTTTGAGTTTCAACAAAGGCTCTAAGATTGCTTGACTTCTCTGCCAAGAGGTTAGGACGTCACTTTGGACAACATTTCACAAAGAATCAGACTTAATCACAGCACTGAAAGGGCCAGAAAAGCGTAGCATGTATAAGTGTGCATATCCATAGACATCTAAATAGGTGAAATAAGAATGTATGTGGTTTAAAATAAGAAAGATAATCTTTCATTTTAGTTTTTACATCTCTCTCGAAGAAATCAACCCCACCGTGCGCTGCGGGTGTTGCAGAAGTTACTACATTCACTGAGTCGTTTCAGCTTAACACCAGGATCCTTTCTACAGGGGAATTACAATGTTTTGAGGGTTTTTTCCCCACACAGCTGATGCTACAGTGTACACAGTCGTTTCTTAGGGAGTTTGTATCTATTCTTAGATTTTATAGCATAAGGATTTTTTGACAATGGTTCGGGTTACTTGGGTGCAGACAAAGTAGGGCTCTGAGCGGGGTCTGTGGAAACACTTTTCACAAAACACTCTCCCATCTGAAAATGAAGTTTTGTTTCTTCATTGGCATTTTCTGGAGTCCGAAATAAAACTTCGCACTCAGTATCATGCAGCATTGCTGTTCTCACCTCCTTGCAAAGGACCTCCTGCAAGTTACCACCTCTAGCTGCCCCCGTCCCTAAGCACCGCAGCGCCCCACGTCCCAGAGAAGTCACTCCAATACTACACCAGGATAAAAGCCACAACCAAGTCTGAAACACATTATGGAAATCTGTCTTTGCCAAAGTAACTGTCTGCACACTCACTGCAATTCCAAAACACATACAGTTATTTGATACCTACGTAACATGATAACAGTGTGTCCTGAAATTGCTTTACATTTATGTGAAGTACTGGATTACAAAGTAAACCGAGACACAGCACACAGACCGGCTGTGACTACATAATTGCATCATGACATTCTTCAATAACCAAGACCCGCCTGAAACAGCTTACAAGAACTGCAGCCTGAGCAGGGCTGAACAAAGGAACGTCCCTGTGCTGGGGCACAACTGGAAATACCGAACTTCTCGAATACAGATGCTCACGTCTTGCTGATGCGGTCATCCCTACTGGCTCCATCATTCATAAAAAGCCTTTGCAAGACCAACCCTGCAAACATGAGACTCCCTAGTTAGATTTCCCTCCTCCTCTGGGCTTTTTATTGTCATCGTTTTGTTCTGGTTGTTTGGTTTGTTTTGTTGGTTTAGTTCTGTTTTGGTTTTTTTTTTTTCCAGTGGTGGAATATACAGCTTGTGGTCTGCTTAATGCTGATAGCACTTGAGACTGCCGCCTCCTGTTCAACCCCAGGCCATCAAGGCCATCAGCGGGCATTGCAAGCTATTTTCCTCTCACTCTTAAGTCAATGCCTTTCAAGGATGACCTGGGGACCAACTCTTTCCTGATGTGAGTGCAAATCACTTGCCAAGTTTAGTTTCATTTTGCCTGTGCCTACCAGGGAAGGGTCACTTACAGACTCCACCATTTCTTTCCTTGTCTCAAAGGATTATAATTTGTCCATTGCAATTCACATCAGGATGCAATTTGGCAGGTAAGTTAGAAGTCTGGAGGCAATTATTTTTCTTCCTTTGGAGAAATGGATTATATTCATTCAGTTATTTTCAGTTATTTATTTTAGATGGAGCATGGGGGGAGGGGCGGGGAAGGAAACCAAGATAGGTTTAGACTTCATGATAGGATTGACTTTCTGTGTTTTGACATCTTAGCAGGATTGTTTATACTGATATATGCAATCCATGCATCTAGTTCTATCCAAGAGGAAAGGCCTGTAACAGAAACGTCTCAGCTCTTACAGTCAGGTATTAGTATGCCAATGAAAACAACCCTTATTATAAATCCTTAGGACTGACCCCCCAAAACTTAGTTACAGTTATTATTAGCAAGCGTAAATCACCTCATTTATAACAGTTGAAATTTCTTCCTTTGAACCCGATGAGTGATATGCTGCTCTCAGCTTCCCAGGAAACAAGTCTCTCTATACCAATGATTTTCCTTAGAAAGACTGCCAAAAACTGGGTTTAAACTATAGTCAGCTTCTTACAGTAGCACAAGAGACCTTTTTGCCCAGTACTTTTCCTTAATTCCTTCGCACGATCTGACACTGCTCCGACCTCTCTTGCCTAACACAAAACCCGATGTTCCCACTGCCAGCCAGCCCCTCTTGTGCCTAGATGTTACCTGGACACATGAAAATAAGTAAGGTTAATGTCCAGATCTAAGCAATACCCCAGACAAACCAGAAAGTGTTAAATACAGATGAGTGGCTTTCACCCCCCACAGCCTCTTCCTACAGCTTTAGTGGACTTGAGTGGAGGTCAAGACAGTCTTCCAGTGTGATTTTTCGAGACCCTGTCATAATTACTTGCCTTTCCATTATTATCTTTCAACCCTATAAAGTATGGTTTCCACATGGCTGAAAGAAAATCTACTGCGTGATCACCAGATGTATTTGGAAAAGGCATTTCATCGGAGGCCAGATGTGTTCACAGGTCCCAGCACTGGCTCAGCCGGGCTCCCTGTATGGCCATTTCCTTCCTATCGGCCACTAAACACATTCCCAAGCTCACTTCCATTTTAAAAAGCAAATGATAAGAAAAGAGTTTTTCCAGGACTAATATTTATTGGATGAAGTGATTACTTATTTCACCAGTTAAAAAGAAGATGCATTAAATTTTATTTTAGCTAATTAAAGAAATAAAGAATTTACAAGTAAACTACCTGGCAACTTGAACTGAACTATACGTGAGCCCAAGCATATAAATGTGCAAAGCTCTCACTGGATCAGCTTCAGTGAGCCTTATCTTTGAATAAATTTGCCGGATCAGATCTTTACTTTGAAAAATGAATTTTAGGAAACTGCAGCTTTTTCGCAAATCTTTTCAGGCACGGTGCCTTGTAAAAAAGCCAGCGTGATTTTTCTGACATTCCAGTGGAAGACTAAGTTTTATCAGAGACTATAAAGATTTAAAGTCGCAATATAATCTCACGTCTGGGTTACTGGGCCCACTTCCCTTATCAATTAACCTGTCAGTTGACAGTCAGGTCTAATTAGTTAAATCCTTTTTTAATGAAAAGAATTTGCCTTGAGCAAAGTCTGTCAGCTCCAGACCCATTCTACAATGGGGAGCATGTCTCAGCAAAACCCATTAAACACCTGCAGAGAACCGAACACCGGCAGCAAACTGAAACTCTCTTCTGCAGACATGTATAACATTATTTTTTTCCTTGTCTGTATCCCACTGCAACAGGAGGCTCTTTCCACCGTGTTGTATGAAAAACTGCACTTGCATTTGGCTCTGATGCCCCTTTGTTTCAACTGCTGTAAGGGCGAAGTTTGTAAATCCGTGATGCTGCTGCGCACCTCACCTGGAGCAGAGAGACTTACAGACAAGAATTGTGACACCAGCGGCCTCCGAGAACACCTTTTCTAGGGAACGCCCAGCATGCCGGCATGGGCGCTTTTCAAAATGCACCTTTCATGCACAAAACTAGTCATCCAGAAAAGTGGCTCTGAGAAGAAGGAGGAGTTCTTAGATTACTCTGTTTAAAATTATACAGTGACAAACTTCATGGACATTCAGACTCCACGGACACCAAGAGGCCAAGTTTTCAGCCTCCGGAAAAGCCACGCTTTGGAAAGAAACCTCCACGTACCATCCCTGCTGTGTGCGTTCCCCCCACGGGAAGGAACGGGAGCTTTTCCCAGAGTGCCCCGTAAGAGTATTCTATTAGAAAAATATGTACTAATCCCTACGCTAATGATCCCATTACTCCCCTTGACTTCAAAGGGCCTCGATCACATTTGTAATCTTTTGCAAGTGTTAGCAAACAAAATTACAAGTTTTATGCTACAGGTTTCAACAAATTCCCCTCACGATCAACGCAGCAATGCACTTAAAAATAGACGTAATGAGCAGCTTTGGATCTGCATAAATACCCTGTGGAGTTCATTAATGATTTCATTTTTGGCAAGACACCATGTCAAATGACAGAGTATTATTAAAAACATACACAGATATATGCACTTGAAACTGCATTCCTGCAAACACTTAGGAAAAATAAAAGAAGCTGTGTAATTTTGGTTTACCTTTTAAGTAACAGAATTTTAACGCTGTGTAACTGTAAAACCTTTTGTCCTGAAAACAAACTGCCGCTTTCCAAGGGATGCCTGAATCTACAATTCTTTTCATATAGGAGAAAATGGGATCTAAAATATTACCGTAGGACTTAACTCTGTGCACGCCTCCACCTCCACAGAGCCACGTGAGCTAATTTCAATCATGTTCCTCAAAACTACATGAGTGAAGCTGAAAACTCATTTGTGTCCCAATCAGCTTTTCTGCCTGTGTCACACCCAGACCATCTGCCCTCCTTCCAGCTGCTCAAAGGGACGAGCGCCAGCAGCAGTCATTGTACAGCATTAATTAAAAAAAGGAATATAAGAGCATTAAATTGGTGAGAGAGGTGGCAGGGACACACAATCCCACGTGCACACGGCTCGCTCAGTTAAGGTTTTGAATCAGTTTAGAACGCGTTGAAGTGGAGTCAAATAAGCCACTGCAACGAGCCCACAGCGTCCCCAGGCTTGAGCTAGTTCACGTTGGGGAGGTTCATACAGAGAAACGATGCAAACTGCATTAATCAGCATTCCCTTGGCAGTCTGGGGGCCCAAATAACCTCCAAAGCCCGTAACTCAGGGAGTACTCTGTCAAGAATCAAAGAATTTTCCCTATAATTTGACAGTGATTATTTTTCTGCATTGCTCTTTGAATACTTCAAGTACCTCGGTTGCTACTCAGCCTCAGTTTTTTCTTACCAACATCTTTTGCATCAAAAGGCTGCGGGATGGCTCAAACAAATCCACTTCTGCGGACTTTTTGTCCCAAACCTCATCTGGTCCAGTTGGTACGTACGATATACTGCATTTGCTGAGCTATTCTCTTGCGTCGTTTCTAGCTTTAAAGTTTTATAAATATAAGCAGTCCCGATCCTGCTGCTTTTTTTTCCTAATCTTCACAATACAACATGAATTATTACTCTGTGAAGCTCCCATTTTGCATGGCACTTGCTATTGTATAAAATCACTGGAATGTTCCAGTTGACAAGGCAAGGTTCGGCACGCTGCACCACCAAATCGCCTTCGGGAAATTCGCTTCTGGGCTACGTGCTGCTGCGATGAATAGAAAACTCGAATACACCCTGTCAAAAAGTATGCGATGCCGACACCTCCCGTTTACTCCTCAGGGGGAAAGGTAAATAGAGTACAAGCAGTTTCTTTCTTTTTCAAAAAAATAGTCTAAACTGCCTGAGATCTAGGGAAATCATTTACCTTCTGCCTGTCAGAGCAAGTTATCTGCATGCTTTTCATGTATTAAAAACATAGCCTAACAGAATACATTCACTCTGTCTACAAAGGACAAAGTTTATGCTGCAGAGAGAAAACAAACGCCCAGCGATAAACTATGGATTTTAAGCAGTG
The DNA here is from genome assembly GCA_013398815.1 of Ibidorhyncha struthersii. Lineage (NCBI taxonomy): Eukaryota > Metazoa > Chordata > Aves > Charadriiformes > Charadriidae > Ibidorhyncha > Ibidorhyncha struthersii. The sequence continues at coordinate 654,884 of VZSZ01001047.1, forward strand.
CTCATGTTTGACAGTTAGCCAAAGGAAAGCAAGTAAAAACTAAATTTCCAAATGAAAACTGCCAAAGTCTGTTCATTATCTTCTTAAGAATCAGCTCAAAGACGTAATCATATTCTTTGCCTCCTGCATTTGTTTGCATTTGCAAGTTACTTTATCCATATATATTTACCAGAATAAACAAGGACATGTTAATTATGAAAGCAAACTTTTACCTACAAATTAGGCAGATCTTTTTTAAGCTTTGAAGTTTCCTTAACTGTCTGCCTAAAATTTTTTGGCCACTCCTAGTTCTAACTGCTAGCAGCAGCAGTTGCAGAAAAAATGCTACAGATGCTTTGCCAAAAAACTAACGTTCCCTCCTCAGCATCTTTTTGAACCATTTTCAGTAACATTGCAACGCTGTGTCTTCCTCTGACCCACTACCCACTTACTAACATTGACTACGGCTAAAAAGCAAGCACAGGCATTTCAGCAGGAAAATCCTAATTCCCATGCTCAGCTGTTAGGTACAAGCTGTGCGAATGCACATGTAGTGATGTGGCTGAAAATCCTGATTTGCTACTCGCTTGCATGCACAGAAGAGGTAATAATCATCTTAAGAAAAGGAGCAATTCCAAGAAATTTCAAGTTACAGCATCTGTCATGCCCAACATAAGAAGCACATGGACCTGTTGGAGCGGGGCCAGAGGAGGGCCATGAAGATGCTGCAAGGGCTGGAGCCCCTCTGCTGGGAGGACAGGCTGGGAGAGTTGGGGGTGTTCAGCCTGGAGAAGAGAAGGCTCCGGGGAAACCTCGGAGCCCCTTCCAGTGCCTAAAGGGGCTCCAGGAGAGCTGGGGAGGGACTCTTCATCAGGGAGGGGAGCCATGGGACGAGGGGGAACAGTTTTAAACTGGAAGAGGGGAGATTTAGGCTAGATCTAAAGGAGAAATTCTTTCCTGCAAGGGTGGTGAGCCCCTGGCGCAGGTTGCCCCGAGAAGCTGTGGCTGCCCCATCCCTGGAGGTGTTCAAGGCCAGGTTGGACGGGGCTTGGAGCAACCTGGGCTGGGGGGAGGTGTCCCTGCCCAGGGCAGGGGGGTGGCACTGGATTACCTTCAAGGTCCTCTCCAACCCAAACCATCCTATGATTCTTAATGCATCCTCTCTATTTTATCACATACACTAAGTCACACAGGATCAGTAACATCTAAGACGCAGGAAGGCACTGAAGGCCTCCAGCGTGCTCTCCTGCCTGCAGCCACACACTGCGCACACACGGGAGCACTAAGCTGCAGGAGCCTCCCAACATCTGGGGTTTGTCCGGCCGCCAAGTGGAGTGATTCCGGGTGGGTGCTGGGAAGCAAGGCGGAGACTGCACAGGGAAGGGCAGTGCCTAACGCACAGCGGCACCCACCAGGACGCAGGACCGGGTCCCCACACTGGCAGGCTGCTGGTCAGGCATCCGCTGCCAGGGTATACCTGCCGCCGCAGCTGGACACCCACCGGGCTGCAGGACAACGACCATGATGAAGGCCCCTGTCTTCCCAGGGACGCCTTACTTTTGGGGGTCCACGACACAGGCCATGCCGGCCTTCTCAGACTGCATTAATACGCTCCAAAGAAAAGCGCATTCGTTGCTTTTTCTGCAAACTACCAGAGCAATAAAAACCATCATTAGAGACAATTTACTAGCTAATCTAATTTTTAAGTATGCATAGCCACTCACAGCAATCAACTTTAAATTAATTATAATATCAGATTAAAAGGGGAAGATGGATTGTTTCCTGGCCCACCCATAAACCCTCTCGGATGACAGATGTGATTTGGGTTTTTTTATTTATTTATTTTTAATGCTATTGTTAAGCCTTTGTTCTAAGATGTCAGCCATTTACCTGCAGGAAAATGACAGTGCCTTGTCACAGACTGCCGAAGAGATCCTCCTTACCAGCTGCAATAACCAGCACTCTATTTCCCAAGCTGTCACCCTCGCGTCTCAGCATTATCTGCTGCTTAAAGATTTGCTCTGACATGAACCAGGCAGAGCAATGGCTGTTATCGTTAAGGGCTCTGCACACAGTGGTCTGTGTCAGCTGCGCTGTGCTTAGGGTTTGCTTCACCCAATTATTTGTTTGTCATTTAGAGACCAGGGTATCGAGCAGATATTGCCAAGTTATTTTTGGGCCCCGATATACTGGCAAAACATAATGAGGCCTTTAGGTGAATAACTGTCTTGGCAGCAAGGTGCTAAGACGATGTGCTGTTGAAAGGCTGGATAGCAATTAGGATATTTGAATAAGATGAGATGCTGGACAGGGCATGTGAAGACAGAGAAAACCAGCTTAACTATTAAAACACCACCCCCCACTTCAAGTTGTCAGCTAACTATTTAAGCAAGGTGTTTATTTACTACAGGCTGGATTGCCAACAAACTTAATTTTTTATCAATTCAAAAGATGTACAGACTTGTTGCACATGCACATATTACCCAGCCCTTTCCAGACAAGTGCAACCGCTTGCCAGGTGATTATTATCAACATTTAACTGATCACAGTGATTCCCACAAGCCCTGGCCGTGGGGCTGTGCAAACAGGACAAAGGGGGTCCAAAGACCTATAGCGCAAGAATGAGAGTCAGCATATAGATAAAAGGAGCAGATACGGATATAGATAAAAGGAGCAGGTATGGAAGCAGATGAAAAAACACCTCAATAAAGACTGAGAACCAAAAAAGGAAGGTTCACACAATGCTGAAGGCACTGGAGCGACCTGAAGAGAAGGAGAGTAGTGCGCCAGTCCTCTCTCCTGCTGTCCACACAAGAGTGTTCCAGTAAGCTGGAGACACCTAACATTTCGCAGAAGCAGGCTCTGCAGAAGCAACCTTCAGAAATCATCGTGCTGGTCATCACTACACACACTGTAGAAAGCGATTCAGAATTGTCTGACTCCTCAAATTGAGTTTTATCTACACAAACTTCTCATCGTGTCCCGTCCGCACCGCAGGATATGCGTGACCTCATGCTCATGACCTGACAGCACTTGGTAATGAACTTTTAAAGAGGGTCGCTGTAAGAAGATACTTTTATTTTTGTAAAATACTTATGCAGAGGCATGTATAGGAAAACACTCTACAAGATTAGCACTAGTAACTCCACCCCACTCAGCAGGCAAGAGCACTCTCGTTTCTTCTCCCTCCAAGTGCAAGCTCATAGGTTGCTAATTTGGGCATAGGGTGTCTAGAGAAACCATTGGGAAAACACAAGAGCAGGTACAACAGCCAGTTTTTAGGAAGGAAAACCGACCATCGCATAAAGAAAAGCTGTAAGACAAGAAAAGTGACCTTTGCAACAGATAAACACATGAGAGTTTTCTAATTCAACCCATAGAGACATTTGGATTTGTTTTAACCTTATAAATGCTCAAGTACGAGCTTCTGTACACAAAGATTATGATTCCTCTTGGAGCCTGAACCAAACATAGTCAACAGGGACCTGTTCATCCGTGGTTAATGGCAGCGGGTCTGGCCTCAGACAACTTATGACATCTCTCTCGATGTATAGAGCGCGCCACCAGAAGCAGCACCGCAGGCACAGTTACATGACTGGTACCAGCATGAGTTAATCGGTCTAACCGCTTACAGGCAATTGCTTGTGTACTCTAAGGGTTGTTCACCTCATCTGCAATCAGACGTGACTGTTCAAATATGAACTGGATTATAATGAGCCGGTTACTCAAGAACCACAGTCTTCAAAACAACTCTGCCTAGAGTGGTCTGCTTTAAACATGTCTGATGTAATCATGGGATTTCTTTTGGTGTGGTGAAAGAGGACAAAGACAGTGTTTCATGATTGCTCGTATTGTTCCCGAGCATGCTCGCATCCCTGCTGGATGTATACGTTCAGGGAACCTGGTCAGCACTACCCTTCCATGCTGCTCTTTCCAAAACGCTGACAGCTTTCCATTTTCCATCTACATGGTAACTCTTCCCTAGATCCCAAAGACACTAGAGGCTGTTTATTCATACAGCAACAATCCTCACCTTCAGATCAACACCCACTTGACAGGGAGCTGGAAACACAAGACTGAACTTCCAGCAAAGAATTAAGACCAAAACAAAGGCTGAGATCATTCTTCTGTCTTTCCTGATGAAGACGTGAGGTGGGAGCCCAAAAGTTCATCCCATTTCTCCCAGTCAACTAAATAAGATGCGCTCAGACCTCAGGAGGACTGTCAGGCATATTGAAAGAACAGCTTAGGTACCTCATCTAGAGGCAGTCAGATGCAAGAGGAAAGATTTAAGTTCTCTCTCAGAGGTGTCAGATCCTTAGCATCCTTATCAGACTTTCCATCTACCAAAGCCTGAAGTGTCTCATTGCCCCCCCCCCCCGGTAACCAAAGGAACTGAGGCCTACCTTGGGACAGCAATTCCCTTAATGAGAATGCTGTCTTTGCGCTACCCCAAGGTGCCAAGCAGAGATGTCATTTAAAGTTTCAAAGCAGACCTACACTGGAGGTTGATATTTACAACAGGCACTGTACTCCTGGCACAGCTTTTCACCCCTCTTCAGAGACTGCAGGTCCTGCCCGGCACTGAAAAACTGCCGGAGTTTGATAATCATTTATCTCAGCAACACGAGCAAGGAGAAAAGGAAATAAAACAAAAACATTTACTGTCACAGGACAGAATAAAATGGTGCCGCTGTTCCAACAAGGTCCGTTGTACCCAAGCAGCAATCACACCTGCTGAGAACTGCAGAGGCTACAATCGTACAACCAACCAACAACAAAACCCAGCAAGCAGAAGTAAAAACAGGGCTTTTGCTCATCTGCTTTGCATTTTTATAACGCTGTTTCTTTTAACAAATGAAGTTTAAGTGCTTATGGGACTAATAACCTAGTAAATGAACTAAGTATTAATTTGTGGCTTTATTACTTAGCAGACCGATTCTCATGAAGCTGTTTTTTCTTAGGACACAGCCTACTCCTGCAGCAGCTGTTTTCTATTACAAGCCACTCAAACTCCTGTGCCTCCAATTTTCGAAAGTACCCACTAACTTGAAATATTTGGAAATGACACTAAATTCCTGTGGGAGCTCAGTAGCGCTACACCTCGTCCTTCTCCCCAGTCCTCTAATCCTAACAAAAATTACCCTGTAAAACATGTGGAGCAGCCAAGCCGCAGGTTCCTCCCTGCCTCCCTCGCCACAGGCCGAGCGCTGACCCAACCATCCCAAGTCCTCCAGATCCACCTTGTCTCTTGACCCCTCAACATCCTGTGAAAACCCATGAAGGAACCACACAGTGCGTGAGACGAACACAGTGATAAGGTTCCCATGGAGGGCTGAAGGCGGCAGCGGCTCAGCCCACAGTCCAAAGACTGTGCGTGACTTTGAGACAGCCATAGGCGAGGGGCGTAAAGCAGGGTTTGGGGAACAACTGCATCTGTCCCCTCCCTGGCACCAGAGCTTGTGCTTGGGCAACTGAGCTGCAAAATCATCCCCCTTCTCTCACTGCGTTTGGATTTCTGGTGAGTCAATACCCTCAGCTCACAGAGTCCAAGCAAAGTTGTTGCAGCAAGGCGGGGGAAGAGAGCGGGACCTACTGGGGACAGGGACCTGCAAAAGGGACACGGGCCACCCTGTGCTCCAGCCCCCCCCTCAGTCACAGCGGCACACTAGGGACAGAATAAAAAGGCAACACAAGCCATGCCTGGGTGGCTGCGAGTCTCAAGGGTGTCGCAGGATTTACTCCTGTGGCCCTCATCCAGCAAAGCACTTAAGTAAATGCTCGGTGTTAACAAGTGTTTAAAGTCAGTCAAGCGATGAAGCACGTTACTGAACTGAAGCCTAAATGAGGACAAATTAGGGTCTGTTTATTCTGCTCAGTGAGACCAAAAATGCCTTCTTACAACCCTCTTTGTATCTTGAGAAATGGCGGTGGCACTTCACCACAAGGCCCTGCCTTTCTTTTGGACAAACCACACTGAACCATGAGAACATTAAAAATTCACCCGTTTAAAGTATCATCCTTCACAAGGTCTTGGTTGCCATCAGAATGACCATGGTAGTTCTCACTTGGAAGCTTGATGTCAGCCTTTCTGTCTACTCAGACAAATATTATTGCAGTTAAGTCACACACTGAAGGGTTTCTTCACATGTTCAGACTCTGCGGTTTCTTGCAATAAAAAAAAAAAAGCTGAGACTTTGGAAAGCAAAGGCAGAATCTGCCTGTGGTTCTCCACTCCTATTCCTGCACTTCGGAAAAGAATGACTAATTCAAATAACTTCATGGACTTTTGCGGGCAGTCTGCATAATAAAGTAACATCTTACTTTGTGGGCTCATTTTACGTGGAGAAACATTTAAAGTACGTCAGCACAGTGATGAAGGCAAAAGGCATTCTTGTTTGGGGGACAGTTGAGAACTGAAGAAAAAAACACTTTCCGCATTGGTTTTTAAGCATCTATGAAGAATTTAGAAGAAAAAAAAAAAAAGAGAGAAAAAAGCACAATTCATATAGATGTCCCTGTGAAACTCCTACTGACATCCAGAGCGTTAAGACTGATCACTGCAGGATGTGAGATACTTTGGAGTGCATTTTTTTTTTAAATTAACTGGATGTAAGACAGTCTGTGCAAGGGGTGTTAAATTGTGCCAAGTGAGAAGACATCAGATCCTATAGAAAAAGGGACTACGGAGGTGAACCAGTGGGTTAGCGACACAGCTGGGTACTTGGGAAGCCCTGGCACCCCTGCGTATGTGGTACGCTGCATACCGAACACTTTCTGCACAGGTCTATAATCTTCAAAAGTTCTTAAAAGAGAGGCTGGCAATACAGCTTGGATGGTGGCTAGAAATCAACCTTTTCTTTCTGACGGCAAAGTTAATTTATGGCCCATTCCTACTTCCGGGGTTTTGTGGGGATTTTTTGAGCCACACAAGCACAAAATATATATATAGTTCCATGGTGCTGCTGAAGGTTAGCAGCAGTTACTCCCCAGGACAGCTGCAAACCCGCAGTACTCTTCAGACAGCAGCAGGCGATGGAAACGTATGGGACAGCTCAGGCCGTGGTGACACACCCTTTGAGAACCCCTTTTGTCCTCTGACAACCTAAGCAAGGTGCTGTGGAGCCCAAGTCAACCCAGTCCCAACATTAAATACAGGGGTAAATCAGATGAAGGAACCAATTCATGTTGCTCGGTGTTATCTAAAACCACATATCCACGGCACAAACGCGCTGCTGTCGGTCCCCGGTTTAACTTATACCTTAAACCTACTCGCAGGCTGAACCTACTCACGGGGCAGCTTTGCTAAGGTGACAGTTCTGCTGGTGTAAACTTGATGTAAAGGTCTTCGCCGCTCCACTGAAAATGACATTGCTGTGCTTTTCCAATTGAAATGAAATGTATTTGATAAGATAACAAGTGCCTGGCAAAGCACATTTAAGTCATGTAAGGGAAAAAAAGAGGAGGGGAAAAATCTTGTATAAACAGCACAACAATACAGCTTTATCTAATCTCAGCAACTTATTGCTGCTTGCCTGTGTGTGTGTTTTACTGACAAAATAAAATAAATTGAATCAGCTCACACACGATAACATGCTCTTTCCTACCTCATACTAATTGCTTGGCTAATTGATGTTTGTTGAACTTTCTCCATTTCATTGAGTGATTAGGTACAAAGCTAACAGTTGACATCTGTAGGCGCTTAACTGGCGTCTGTAATTACTGTTAATGTTAAATAATTGTTGGTTAATTGGAGTGGTAACTGACTGAATGGAATCCAGATTGTGAAGCAAAAAGAGACCTAGTTAAATAAACATACATTTTCAGAGAAAACAACATTTTATTACAAGGGAGAGACTAACAGCAGGGCAGATATGGGAGGTCTGCAGGATGCTCCATTTAGGAAATCTCATGCCAGACGCCAGCGTGGACTCCACTAACTGCAGGTATGTAAAGCCAGGATCTTTGTCATCAAAACACTCCTATCTCAAGAATTTTTCCACCTTATTTTGAACTGATTATCACAATTTGTTATTTTACAGCTCAATGCTGATAAGCCTTTCTTGAGAAAATCAAATATAGTTTAATCTGTAGAACAAATACTCTCTCCAGAATAGATACAATTATGTGTCAGTAAATATTGCTTTTTTGCTCACTGAGACAGGAATAGTTTGACTTTGCTAAAATCAACAGCCTTAAATGAACTCTTAGGGGAACACGATCACCAACTGACACCAAAGGGTATACCTGCTACCAAACTGGCAAGGATGCCCAGAACAACACTTTCAACTGTCTCCCTCCACTATTTTGTTCAAGAAAAAACAGCGCCTACAGGTGCTTGTACCATGCTGGCTGGTTTACAGTTTTGTTTTGAATTACTAACTTGAAAATTCTCAGTGAAGCCTTGAAAGCCTCCTGTTTTGTAACATCGTAAGTTTTAGAATATGGAAGGTTTTGGAATAGGCTACCTGTGATTTTCACCTGTCCCTCTGGACACACTGGGTATATCACATTATCCAGCGACCTTCCTCTGCAGCTACAGAACAGCTATGGTACCTCCCAGCACTGCAACCCCACCTGTCTGCCATCTCCCCGCCAAAAAAACATCAGCACGTAAAGAAGGAGCGCGTACGGAAAGCGCATGGATGGAGAGGGGTGGTTTGTGCTCAGGAGATGCAGCCATAAGGCAGTGTTATGGAACAAATTCCTTGCTCAGATAAAGCTTTCATGGCACAGAAATAACTGCCTTGCTCTTTTGTGTACCAGAACAAAGGACCATCTCAAGACACATATCGACTTTTTTGTCTGCCTGACTTGGAAGTTAAAAGTAACGCACCACTTCTTCTAATCTAACTCACAAGTACAAGAAACCTGGCTCCTCAAAACCGGAGGCTTTTTCCAGTGCTTAGTCCCTCACTAATGAGACACTGAACTTCCACGTGGAATATACCAAAAAGACATTTGAAACCCACAAAACACAGGCAAATCAAGGGAACCTAAGCCACCAGGGAAGTCTCCACCAGAAGGGCAAGGAGATACCACCGTCAGGACATAACTTCAGGAGGGCAAGCCATTCTAACCACCACTACCACCACCAAATAATAATAAAAAAATCTGCAGAGCTGCTCGTATGATTCAGCAGTCCCTGAGGTTTGCTGGCCAACAAATGGGATTCCTGCAGTGCTGGGATTGCTCAGCAGCCCTGGGATTGCTCAGCAGCCCTAACAGCAAGCTGGGAAGAAGCATTTCAGTGAGGAGAAGAGGTAGCATGGAGGGCCAACATATGCAGGCAGCAGCCCCTCCAAAAAAATCGAAAGCAAACCTAAGAACATACACCAAGTGAGTGAGGATGTTACAGAGACTCCTACAGACCCTTGGAAAAAATGGAGACAGCAGTCCCTTCTCTGACTACCGACCTGTTAATGCTGCACAGATACTGTCTACGTAGTAGTGGATCCACTTATATGCAACATGAGATGCTGTGGGGATGGTTTCCTTGGAGAGAGCGAAAGCATTTCTCCACAGCCAGGGATCTCCAGTGAATGGGATCAGCGCAGAAGTATTTGCCAACTTTAGCTCCCTACTTGGTTACAGAAACAGATGTTGTACAGGATCCTCAAGAAATTATTCACTCCAGACAGACAAGGGAAGAAATAACAATACGCCTGTTTTTCTAGGGAAGGATATTGCTGCAGAACCACCTAAAAAGCCACGGCTTGGTCTGACCGGTATTTCAGCCACCAGTGAGGACTAGTAACCCAGACGCCTTGATCTACCTCCAGCTGAGAGTATAAATATTTCCCTGACAGCTGGTGGTGCCAGGAAGCAGAAGGATTCATACAGTTTACATGAACATCCTGTAAACAATTTGAACATAAAACGCTGTAACAGCCCAATTGTGTTTCTGATCAAAGGCAAACTTCAATATACAGCACAAATGAAAACTTCATCACTTGGGGACTCATTTCTCCCTCCAGGAAAAGCTGTTTTCCAAGGGTACGTAGGAGGGAGTTAACATAAATGAAACACACAGTAGTAGTAGGAGCTGCCTGCTCTACAGCTTCAGATCTGTCTATTTAAATTATTAAGAGATAATGGAATTTAATTATGCTGGAAAGTCATGTTGCAAAAATTCATGAACAAAACCTGTACTTTGGCCAGGATTAATGGTGCTGAGGTTGACGCTCTCAGAGGGGAAGGAAAAGCTACATTCTTTCAAAGACACAGACTATAAGCAGCAATCCCAAACTAGAAGACCCAGCCTGCAGGGAGGGAGGGGACAGACCGGGAGCTGCAGGCGGGCGATGGACTCCTCTTCCATCCCTTGTCCATCTCATTTATTCAGATGTTACCAGCCCCTTTTTCAAGCATTACGATGGGCCCAGACCCTCAGGTGCTTACCTCCCAACACAGCCACCTGCATTTCCATGGTTAGTTTCCTACATAACTTTAAACATGACAAGGTAAAATGTTCCTGCCCAAGCAATGGAGCGCAGGGCTGTGATTCATGACCAGGGACAACTCATTTCAGCAGCAGCTACAGCGATTCCTGCCCTAGGGACCAAGCCAGGTCCCTCCCAAATTCTCAGCCCTCCTGCAGACACGGCCATGTCACAGGGCTAGGGACCTCCAGGACTGGTGGCAGAACAGAGCTGGTGTGGGAACCCCACAGCCCTCTCCAAAGCGGCATCACTTGGCTATGACACATATCCCAGCCCTGAGGGCCCCAACATCCACATGCTGCCCCCAAAACTCACAGGACCCTTCCAGATTTAGGGATGCATCTTCCCATTCAGCTCTAAAGGCAGCTAACTCCTAAATGGAAGTTGAGGGACTTCTCCTCAAGCGATTTCACCCCTCTCTCCAAGGGAGGTTTGGGGGGGGGATTTCATGTTGCTCTAGATTTTTTTAATTATTAGTATTTCTGAGGAAGGGACTGGTTCACATTACACACACATACTAATCCATCACACCTTGAGCTTGATCTCATCTTCGGCCTCAAAGTCCACAACTAAATGACAGAAAGGGGACAAAACGTATATACAAGACCTAAAATGCTTGAGGATTTCTACCTGCTTTGTAAATACATTACTTCTGTAATTTCTGCTACCTCAGCTATAAATACTTCTGCAAAATAAAAGTGGCAAGGGGAAAAAAAAAAAGTACATGTGAGACAGGGGTAGCTGGGTGACATCCGAGAAGAAGGGCCGGGAACACAGAGGGATGTACACTTGTCCGTCTGCCCAGCCCCATCCATCAGCCAGGAGTTTTGAAGGTTTCATCACGATTTACCCAATGCAAATCTGACCTTTCTTACAGAGTGACTTTTATTGCTTTTGGCAAAAGCAGCCATGGACAACGCAGGAGGGGGAGAGAACTGGCTTGGAAGCAAAGAGACTGAATTGCAGAGAGAGAGAACTTGAACTTGGAATATATCAAACTGACAGCGGCGGGCAGTCCTCAGCCGTCCCCAGGGCAGACCCTTAGAAAAGGCAACAGCCTCCAGACCACCGCCCGCCCCGGCCACAGCCCCTGCACCTGGCTGCAAGCAATTATTGACATTATCTCCAAACAGTGGATCTTTTTTTGAGGCTCTTTTCCCAATATTTAGTAGTTTGGATGCTAATCCCTTTAACAAAACTGTCCCCTGTGCTTTTTCCACCCTCTTTCCCCTTAATCTCTTTCTCTCAGTGGGGGGAAAAAAAAAAAAAAAAAAAA